>RSEF01000002.1:124097187-124138218 GCA_003993805.1 Himantopus leucocephalus | reverse complement strand
AAAAAAAAAAAAAAAAAAAGAAAAGACAAATAGACACATCAGAGGGAATATATTTGATTCAGATAAAACAACAAAAGTTGCTGAGAAGGTCAATAAGGAACTCCTGTTTACCCTCTAACAATACAAGAACAAAAACGTTTGATGAAATAGAAAAGCAATATACTTTTACACAGTTTGTAATTAACCTGTAGAACTGGCTGTCACGAAATATCAGTGCGCTCAAGAGTTTAAGAGCCTTTGAAAACGAGATGACATTTTATCTGAGTAATGAGAACATCCACAGTTAATTTAGTAAAAAAATATTGTTTTGGACAGGATGCAAACTTTCATACTTTGGGATATTAACCAATTTCTATTTAAAAGATTGAAAGAATTTTTGTCTGGCAAGATCTTTTAAAAATTCTGTGTGCATTTCACAGTTAATTTTCCAGTGCCCACAGCCAGACAGAGACTGTGACCACAATTGTGCAGTGTTGCATAGTGACTAGATGGTCCACCGGCAGCGTCTTGCACTCATTGTATCCAGAGATACAAGATTCCCACACTGTGTAAGATTATACTCTTTATGTTACTCTAAAGCACACAGATTCTTTCTGGAAGACTTTCTAGGCTCTCATTTACTATTGGGTTTACATTTCTATTATCTTCTGGATTTCAGAATTTAATTTGACTTTTAAATGGTAGAATTAATCACCAAACGCTGGAAGGCTCTATTCCAGAGTCTTAATATATGCAAGATTTTGGTCTCAGTCTTGCTTGCTGCTTACTACAATGAAAATAATATTTCACTTTTTCTTATCAATACAATTCACTATTTTACCTATTGTGTCTTTTACATTCTTTGACATGACTTTCTCCTGTGACTATTCTTACTCTAAACTTTTTGTTACTGAACACAATGGAAGCTTTATTCAGTCCACTTTCTCTTTCCATGGTGTTTCATTGTCTGGTTGTTTTGTAAAGAATTGTAAATGCGAGAAACTGTTCATTAAAATAATCCTTTCAGTTTCTACATCCTTCAGTTCTACGGATACACACGCGCACACACACACACACAGACATACAGAGTCATGCATTGTACCTGCAGTTACCAAGCTAAAAAAATAAACTTTCAGAAGTCTGCTGTATCCCTACATAGATATGTTAAGCTTTTTGCATTTTTTTTTCCTAGTAAAAACCAAGGGTAGACAGGAGAGGTGAGCAAGGGAAAAAAGATTTACTACAAAATTTCAATATTTTTCCCTGTCAAGCAGAAGGGAAAGGGTTTCAAAAGTCATTTTCAGAAGGTGAAAGGCTTGAAAAACCAACCAAAATTACCGATGTCACACTGCTTTTCCTTGTTGAAGCCAAAGGCTTGACCCTTAGCCTTTCATTTCCCAAGCAACTGACTTAACTCCAACCTATTGAACTGTTCTGGAAATGGTTGTCTAACAATTTAATCCAGTAAAGTAATTTGAATAGCTAACTAGGAACTGGGCAGAGAATGGGACTGACCCCATAAGTGGGGTTAGGATACTTGCCTGTTGCACAGGATGACTGGAGGCTTCTGACTACGACTCCAACTTTGCCTTTTTCTTTGGTTTGTTGGTTATTCTGTTCTCAGGAAAGAGATGCTGAGGTCTTCAAAGCACACGTGCTAAGCTGTTGCTCTGACTTACCCTTTTTAAAAGTCCATCTCTAATGACATTTTATGGAAAGCAGACTCCTAAGACTAAATGACTATCTTTGTTGTTGTTTCTTAATATCACATTTATTCTGAATGCAAATGAGAGTATCTGAGTATTTGATGAAATTATCATTGAAACGACATGTTCTGTAACCCCATTAAAACTGCATTTTCAGATAAAAATATTCTGTTGGAAAATTCCCAAATGGCTTTTATAGTCAATACATCCTGTTTTCTTGTTTTCTCTTAGAACACCTAAAATAACAAGTAAATTATGTTCTGTATTTTATAGACTCAAGGGCTCTGTCCCAGTGTTCATGAGCCCATACATGTTCTTCTCCTATTTGTAGTATATCCGTTTTGATTAATATTATATAGAATAACTTTCAAACATAGCATCCAGATAGAAAATACTGTGGTCAGATTCTGCAAGAAGTTTTACTGCATTGATGGTCTTAATACAATTAAGAGGCAATGAGTTGGTTGAAAAAACTAAATATATGCTCATGCAACTGATTGCTGAGGACCCAAACTCTTAACATGTCCAGGCAAATACTGTTAATGTGGAAACCAGACAGTTACACAAAGACGTGAGCTGTCTGTGGCATAACACCTCCCCCATATAGGATGTTCTCAATATTCAGTTACACTTTGAACAGTAAAGGAGGTACATTAATATAGATGATGGCAGAAATACCTCTTTGACCATTAGCTCATTTTCTATTTTGCAATACTTCAGCTGACTGTTATCTCACTATACACAAAATTCCAGTGGTTTGCAGGAGTTAAGTACTACTAAACATGAATAAAGTGCTACGGTTGTGTCTGCTACGAATTTTGAAAATAAATAAGTTATTTTGTTCTGGGCTTTTCCATTTCCTTTGGTATAAAATCGAGTCTTTATGATCATATGTAGAACTAAGACCACGTTAATTGGTCAAAAGCATCCTTCTTCAGCTCATCATCAAACCATCTATCACGTAAACCCAACTGGGTATGGGGAGATGGACAGAGATTCTCCCCATTGCTGCTGTTGCCTCTATGGGGAGTCTATTTAGAACAAGCTTCCTGGGGATGCTCCATTAGCTTAAAACATATTGTATAGCTTTCCTTTTTTTGTTGTTCTTTTTGTTTTGTTTTCCAGCCAAAAATCTTCAAAAGCTTTTAAATGACAATGGGGCCAGGAAAGATTGTTGTCTGAATTTAAAAGGCAGAAAAATCAGCAGTGAGTCTCCTGTACACATGATTTCTTTCATTCTCTATTTCTTGCATTAAGCCAATTACTTAATGGACAGAAAGTTATTTTAAAATCCTTCAGAGTGTGAGGCAGATTACAGAAAAATCTCCCTAAGCAATGGAAAACAATGTATAAATAATAAGAACCTAATCATTCCCTTTAATGAAAAACTGCTCACAAGGGAGGAAAGATACGCATGCATATGCACTAAAATTAAGTCATCCTACTTACATGCTCGTGTCCCCGTGAAGCATGCTCTTCAAGCACCATTCTGAAGCTTAAATGCTGCTATGCTTCATGATCCAAGACATATGTAGGGAGAAGACAGTGCTGTACTTGTGTCAGCTCATTTTTGGCAGCTCTCCTGACTACAGAAAACAAGAGGAAACTTTCTGTTTTGGCAAATTCTACAGAAATCAGGCATTTCTCTACCCCACCCCCCCAAAAAAAAAAAAAAANAAAAAAAAAAAAAAGGGAACAAAGAAAAAAAGAAAAACAAAACAAACAACCTCAAACCCAAACAAAGAAGACTCAAACCAGCTGAGGAAGCCTGATAGTCACATACTTGGGTACAGGTGTAGAGAAGGCTAAAAGGGTTTGTATCTCCAGTAGCCTGAATTTGGGAGTCCTGTGATATGCAACCCTTTGTACCATTTAAGGCAGACACCAGACGCCAGAGTAGCTCTGGCTACTCATCTGGCATATGAAAAGTCTGGCTTTAAAGCCCCTTCGTATCAGATAGACTAGATTCAAACATTCAGCAGCTCTTCTCCATGCAGTATTAATAACCAGTTTTTGCCTGTAGGTAGGCAGGAACCAAGTGGCAATACAGACTGTTTATATACGTACCAAATCACACTTCCTCTTTCCTTCCTGCCTCCCTGCCTGCCACCCTTCCTTCCCTTCCACTTTCTTCTAACCATTGTAGTGGTTTCTACTGTTATGAAAAATAATTTAATGAAAAAATAATCTAACACTGGCAACCAGAAGTGACCAAAACCTGGGATGGACGCTAGCTGCCTATCTCCTAGACAGAAAGTTTGGTTGCCAGTTTCAGAAGTTGTTTTGTAGTGTGAATTATTTGCTAGAACAGTATGAGGGTACAAAAAGTCAGCTTTATGGCGAAACACTGATCTAAACCTTCACAAATATTCAGAAAGTAATGCTTGACCTCCTCCCTCCCCATCCCCCCAAATTATCCTTTTATTATCACATATAACTTATACTGAATTTCAGAATATTTCAATCAATTCTATTTCACCAACAGTCTTGCTGTTCTGCTGATGCTTTCTTGGTGTCCAACAGCAGCAGCTGTTTTCTTGGCAGAGACACAGTTTATTCCCTAACACCTTGTTGAGCTGCAGTTACTTCCTGCACGGAATGCGCAGATACTTTCCAAAATAACTTTATGTAGATCAGTTAAATTCTGTCCATGTCTTGGTTGATGAAGTGAATGCTTGACAGAAATACGTTCTCAATTACCACGTTTTCAACCATTCTTCCCTATTCTAGGAATTGCATCAAGTGCGTTCACCTTAACAGAAGAAAAAGCATGACTAATTAGCCATGGAGTGCAACTAGGGCAGGACATTTTGGTTTTAACAGGTTTAAACCCATTACAGAAAATACTGACTTAAACAATTGGTCTTTTTACAAAAAAGTGAGGATTGCAGGTGGAGCAGAGGGGGTTGAGGAAGCAAAACTGACATCTGTGGGATGGAAAAAGATGGAAGTTAATGTTCTTCAAAAGCATGTTGTCCATGAAGGAGTGGAGATGTGTAGGAGCTGAAGTTCACACTTATAAAATGTTGATTAAGTGTCTGCTTGTCTTCAGTCCTTTCAAGCAAGTCCTTTCACTGACATCAGTAAGTTTTTACCTGTCTTTCTTTTCTAAAATGTATAATTATTTAGTGCTGAAGATCTAAGAAAAGTAATATTTGACTCAAAACTGGTTTCATTAGGGTATTTTGGGGTTATAAAACAAGTGTTTGGGGGGAAAAAGGAGTTTCTGTTTCCTACCATCATACCTAGTTATGCAGTGAAATGATTTCTATGTTCAGAAGACCTGTTGAACACACTGGTCCTGTATTTGTTTTGCACAGAATGTCTGGAGGTGTTTTGTTTTTCTCTCACTTAATCTGTTTGTGCTGTATAAGTATACTACATCCTCTACCACCCTCTTTTTAAGAATGTGAATACAGCACTTCATTATTAGGTTTGCCACTCTCAGAAATTATTTTTTTATGGAAGAAAGGAGAAACAGTCCCAACTAATTAACTAATGTTCTATTTTGTTCCCTAAATTCTCCTCTAATAGTTAGTGTGCATAGATGAAAAGGAGCCAAAGCTGCCATAAGGTTTAGTACGTTTCACTTGTACACCCTCTGTGAATTTATCACATGATAAAGAAAACTTTTCCAGTCTGAACACAGCTGTTACAATCCCCTCAGTTGTTATCGTTGCCCAAAACACTGTTTAGCCTAAGTTTCGCCTACAGCTAGACTGATTACTTGTGATATTCTCCTGTCTGTTTGTTTTACTCGCAGGCATCCCACTTTTGGGACTGTATTCCCTGTTTGCTCATTTGATCATGTGTGTATATATAGTATGTACAACACTGTATTTGGTTAAGGGAACTTTTTTGTTATTAGAAAAAGTACAATTTCTTATATCATCCTCTGCCAGACATATTGACAATACAGTCATCTAAATCTATGTTTGCAATATATATAATGAACATTTATGGAGACTAGATAAGAAAACAGCCTTTTTTTTTCCACTGTTGCATCTACTTTACAAAATAATATTAAGCTAAACAATAAATCAAAGACATCGCTGACATAATTCTAATTGTTATTTGATTCTCTTGAAGCATTCTCATATAAGCTGAATTTGGAAGATTTCTTCACGGCCCTTTTCAGATAGCTCTAAAAGACAGTTAAGCAGATGTTTTTACTGAAGAACAAAGACAAATGCAATGTTACTTAGGAATTCACATGCCCTGTAAAAAGGAGTTTTTCCTGAGCACTGCTTTGGGTATGAGAACAGGGGTGGAGAAAGTCAGAGAAGAAAGCCTTTTTTACAGGGTCATTTCATGTCATCAGCATCAACACCAGCGTAGCAGATCCCAGTTCACTCCCCACTCTCAGCTGCTCGTTTCTGCCTCCACACGCCTCCTCCGTTGTGTCAGAACAACTGTTTGTGGGGCTTTGCAGTGAACCAGACTGGAGAACTGATATTTGTTAAAAATAACAGGGTATTTTTAAGCTGTTTCAGTTTCTTGATTGGCTCACCACATGGCCTCCCAGCTATGCTCCCCTAACGGAGGGGGCAGTGCAGGGACAGAAGATGAGAGGCAGGGGGACAAATGTGGGCAGAAAAGCTTAAGCTGGTGCTGCTGCTGAAGTCTGTGGAAGCTTGGCCTAAGCCAGCCCCAGTGAAGATGCTGTCATAACCCTGAACTTACAACAAAAAGAGGGTATTGGCCATAAAAAGCTTGGACTCTGAATATAAAAACTGAAACAAGATTTCTCCTTTGGCAAAAGGTTCCCATCTTTGATCATTCTTGTAAAGGAGCAGACCTGCATTGGAGACATTTCTCTCTGCTATCCATTTCTGCTCATTTTAAGAAGTGCAAAAGTAGATTGGTGAGAAAATGGCTGAAAAAGGGGTGAAATAAGTACAAACGTGAGAAGCCTGAAACATCACTTTGTCCACTTTTATGCTTTCCTTCATAAAGTAACATGAATCAGAAAATCAGCTCAGCAAATTATGTAATTACAAACAGTCCTACCTACCCGTCTTGTCTGGTAGGCCAGGCCACCATCATACTTGCTTATGGGAAATCTTCCAGTACATTCATTTAATTCTGCAGCATATTTGGCAGTTATATTGCCCAGTCTTTCAATATTAAATTGTCCAGTTGTCCATTCCATGTAATAGGTGACATTGATAGTAGCAAGAATATGTTTACGGAGCAAAGCTACACGCATTTGTAAGTAGTTTCTGCTTTGTGAACTTCAGATTTTCTTTCTTCCACGATCAAAATCCAGAGCTTTATTTCAGGCACCAGATAAATATATTACTGCAGCTTAACAGAGGGCTGTGCAGCAGCTGAATGTTGGTAATTGTTGGTTCAGCTTTAACAAAGCAAAGTGATGTAACATATCTTTGCACTATTTAATTACCTGCAAAATAATGTCAAATCATCTGACATTTTTCATGCCCCACCAACAACCTGATCCTGACTTCTCTGGGAATCTGAGACCTCTGTATTGATCTATTCATTACTCCTGCCTGGTAACCCCTTCCTTTTCTGTCAAAATATTGCTTGATTGTTCTTCTTCTTTTACACAGCTGTTACATCTATTGTACAGCTTAAACAAAGGCACATTCTGGTTCTACAAACAGTGATGCACATGCTTAGCTTTCAGTTTGCAACTAGGCCATGGAAGTCAAAGTTGTTTCAGTTTAAGGACCCACATAACTATCGAAAGTATTGGGTCCATAGCCACGTAAAGATAAATATCAGAAACACAAATGAAAATACTTGAGCATATGCACAGCTTACTGTGGCATTACTAAGTCATTAGGGGTGATTGCTTGTGCCAGCAAACTAATATAAACATTAGATGATTTTGCATCTCCCTGATTGATCATACATTTGTTCGAGATGATGAGATGAATTTCATATTTCCATACAGCCTGAAAAAAATAACAAAATGGAATAGGGCTCTATAAAACAGAGAAGACCTTCTTCCTAATCCCGAAGGTCATTTCTTCATGAATACAGAAATATACCACCTCTTGGTAAAAATGTACAAATATATTCTGTAACATAATGCTCTGTATTTATATTTTAAACATTTTAATGAAATATTAAACAGATTCCGTTTGAGATCCTGTTATTAAGCTATAGGAAAGGTCATGACAGTAGAGAGACTGCAACAGCTACTCTGAACAAAGTAGCTTGCTATTCAGTAACAACACGAAGTTTTAACCTGGACCTAACGCGTAATAACTAAAAATTATAAAACTATAACTTTCTTGTTTCTTACCTTTGTAAGTAATCTTTTTTTCTCCTGGGGTGGGGGGGAGGGTTTGTGTTTTTTCTTTGAAATGTATGTTCTCAAAATCATCTCTTTCTTATCCTTTTCTTTATTCTTCCTTTCTAGCCCCTGCTCTTTCCTCCACGTTTGCCCCTCCCCCCAGTTCTCTTCAATTTGATCTCATCCATATGGTCTTAGACAAATTGGCTGCAAAAGATCTGGGTAAGGTGAGCAGATGTCCTGTGCAAAAAGTCATCAGGGTGTCCATTTTTTCCCCATTTCTTCATATTATACTACTCTGTTGCACAGTAGGGGAAAAATAATAGGCAATTTACATAGAGAAATCCTTGGATAAACCTGTGTTAAAACACTGGAAAAGAAACTTTTGCAATAGTTTGTCAAAATTAAAAAAGAAAAACAAAAAACATTGTTCATTCTTTGCAGTTATGCCAGCAGGTTGTCTAAAACATCTGCTCTGGTAATATGTCACAAGAAATAGCCTGTGCAGGTTAGGCCAGTACATAATAGAAGTAAATGTATTTTTAAATGCCAGGTTTTAAAAGAAGACAGATCTGCTTGGTATCTCATTATAAGGGAAATGGCTTTTCATGTCACCCCATCAGTAGTTGTGCAGCTTTGGGGAAAGTTTCAAAGGTTACGATCTATACCTTTTAACTCTTAACTAGCTTACAATTTTTCCCATGAAGAAACTCTGGAGGGTTTTAATTCTCAAATAATAAAATTCACTCTTTTTTTGTCTTTAAAAAATGAAATGGAATTTGCCTTATATCTGCATATGGCAAATAATTCTTCCTATTTCTGGACAGGAAAACTCCTTCAGAACATCACGTGGAACTCCTACTGTAGATGTTTGCTTCTCTGCATGTTCAGATGCATGTACATACATGAATCTCAAAAATCTTTTGGGGCTGATTCTGACTTAACAGCAGCATAGCAATGAAGCAAAAGCACTGATTTCCCCATAAGTGCCTAGTCACATCAGTAAAGCATAAATTCAGCTTTCAGAAGGGTTCAGCTTTCTCTGAAGACAGCAGAATAGACCTGTCTTAAATAAAAAAATCCTTGCATAAATCTGCATGTTTTGGACCCAGATTCAATAAGTCACTAAAATGTGTACAGAATTTAGGTATGCTTGTATACATTTGAACAATTCAAATTGTCCAAAAGAGAGAGATTTAAGCATGTACTCACGTAATTTACTAAATCATGGATTATCCAGCAAAGTACAAAAACCTTTTAGGTGCTACAAGGTTCCTGACTGAATTCAACATTTAAACACGATTCCCTTGGAACTAGTTATGATCTTACAGTTATGCAAGTACTTAAAGATTTTGGTGAACTAGACCTATATCATCAAGTATACAACACCAATAGGCATTAATTTCCTTTTGCTTACATTGGTTGTAAGCATATAAAAAAATTAAATAAAAATTACGGTGACCCAAGTAAGAAGACAATATCTTTCTGGATGCACTATGATTATCTCTGAAGGCAAAGAGTTATTAAGTCAAATAGTTGCTCCTCAGAAAACACAGATAGGTACCAATTTTGACTAAATTTTCACTGGGAAGTCAGGTATATGCGTTTCTGGTTAAAAACTTAGAGAAAGCAGGTCCAGAATAGAAGTAACCTGCACAATTTTTCATTTACTACAGAAAAGTCCTTGCTCTGCCCACTTTGGAGAAGGATTTTAAAGATGTCCCAGTGCATTCTTACTGACTCTTCTGAAGTGGCTCCAACTCTCGTATTTTATAGGCAAAATTCCTATATTGTGAAAGCTTTTGAGTCTATTCCCATATGGGTATGTACAAAATAGTAAAACTGAAAATATTTTTTTAGAATAAGATGACTATTTCTTCCTTGCGTGAATTATCTCTTGATTGAAACTGAACAGAAAAAGCTTCCACATCTTTCCTTTGTACAGGCTATACCCTTATATATGATCTTGGGGTTTTTTTTTAAAATAAAGTACAATTTCCTGTGTTGAAAAGTTGAACATATTTTAAAACCACAATTAAGAAGTGTGAGAAATAAGGAAAATGAATGATGAAGTATAAAAATGTGTCAGGAAAAAAGGACCTGATTATCTGGGGAGGGTTCTGCTTTGCATTGATATTACATAATAGCACTCTGGTCTGAACTACTCTCGATTTCTTAACCAAATTACCCTTTAAATTACCAAGCAAGGGCCATATGCTTCCCTCATTTATGCTGTGCATATCTCAGATTTTCACTTAATTTAAACAAGAGGGACATGATAAGTGTCTCTCTAGTTTAAAGGAAACCTGTGTGCACTTCTTTTAGTGCAATTTTCTGAAAGTTACTATGGTGAGAAATGCTTTTTCACTGAGTCCTCCTGATCTCTGACTCAGTCTAGATGTTCTTCCTTTTTAACTTCTTTACACCACCATCTTTCTGATCAAGGACTAGTCAAGACTCTTCTTCAGTGCTTCACAATGGCTAGAAAATAACTTAAGTTTGCTCCTAAATTTAAATTCATTCATAACTTAGCAAGACCACAAAGATTAATAAAATACCTAAAATTATGCATGATGTTTAAGTAACTCACTAAATTTGGGTTCATTTTCTTGGAAATAGACTAACCAGACAGGTTTCAGAATGCACAACTGAATACTGCTTATGTTCATAAGTCCATGATTTTTTCTTGGTGGACTTGTACATGCATTGTGGTACTGGAGCGTTTGCTCCACTGTTTCATATGGTGCTGAGATTGTTTTCCTAGTGGTTTCCTAGTGTTGTGTGATAGAACCAAAACAATATAACCTCCAACAGGAACTGAGGTTAACCAGTTGCATAAACAATAGTGAAGTGTTGGGTAATAGTAGGCTTGCTATGCTCCATTACTGCCTCCACAGTATCATTTCCAACTTGCATTTCCTTAAAAAGCTAATAGATGTAGTATAAAAGGAGCATGAATACAGGCTGAATTAGGATTCAGCTGCAATGGTTTACGGACAGCTGGAGGTTGGTCACGACTAAGTAGACTTCTTGATAAAATAATTACTGCGGATGTGATAAGAGGGAAACAGCAGCATCTATTTCTTGATTTCCAAAATTTCTCATAGAACAATACATGAATCCTGTGAAATCATCTAAAATGGTGACACAGCGCACACCTGTTTCCATGTCTGTGCCTCCCTTGTGCTACATCAGAGAAAAGAGAAGGCAATTTGCATGTGCATGTGGGATGGTCATCTTGTAGGTGAGACTGAATTCTCCAAATCCTTCTGTAGGGAGCTGACCTGAAACTCTCTTATGAAGGAGGACTGGATCAATACATAGTAAATAATGCAGATTTTATAAGACACAAAGTATCTACAAGCACATCAAGAGCAAGTCCTCACAATTTCCCCTCTCGTACACGCATCCGTCATTCATTTGTAGCAGTGTACCAGATATCTCTCTTGCTCTATAAACACCACATACACCTGTGCCCTAGGGTCTGCCAACCAGCTGGACCTGGTGTCTCGCTGTAGTAGTTTCACTGTTAGGAATACACTCCCTGGGTGAAACACTTCAAAAGATTCCTGCCACCCAGCCCTTCCCTGCTGCTGCAGCCAAGCCTGGCAGCCTCCTCCATGGGCAGCGCTGACATGCCCATTTAGTGATGAGGAAATCCAACACTCTGCTTCTGGGAGAGGGAAGGAGAATATTGGGGAGAGGCAGTGAGAGGACAGAGAGATAAAGATGCCTTTTGAGTTCATTGGCTCTCTCTAACTTGAAAACTAGCCAGACACAAAGAAAACTGCAAAATCAAGAAAGAGACACCGAGATTTTGAGGAGAAGGAGAGATTCACATTGGTTGGGTTTGCAGGTTTCTTTTTTTCTGGATCAATATAATTTTTCAGTTAGCTAAAACACAAGGATACTTTTTGATGACACTTTTAAAGCTTCTGTGTTCCTGAGTTTTAGCTGTCCTTGAGAAACAGAGTGTATCTATATGAGATTGCCAATAACCCTGATGTCATGTGTGATGTTCTTAGGCTTGTGGGCTTTTGTTTGTGTGTGATGGGGTGAGGGTGTGGGGTTGTGTGTGGTTTTAGGCTCTGGGCTATTAGCACAGCCCTGTGGGCCTGAAGCAGCTGGGTCCCCCATCTTATAACAGACTTCAGGAAGACAGTCTGTGCTCATAAATATATGGCAGAGGTCAAGGGATACCATTGTTGAATACTACTCAGCAAAAATGTAACTAAAACTTAAGACAACATATAGGATTTTGTTGGCACCCAAACTCAATCCATGTGGGGAAGGAGATAAGGGACTGTACTATATCTGTGTGATGAGCAACTTAACTAATTGTGTTAAAGCTATAGCTAGTGAGGCAAATCAGCAGCAGAAGTCTGAATTTCAATAGATCCAACAACAGTTTTTACAGACAATTTTTCTCTGCATCTTCTGCGAATTACTTGTCATTTACTATTTTTCTATTCATTCACAGTATACAGTTGCAGGAATCAATGCTTTGTGCTCACTGTGGAAACCTGATGTCAAAAAGTGAAACACCATAAAAATACCAGCAACTATAATTTCGTATTTTATCTTAATTTTTTTTTCTTGACCTCTTTTACCAGATTGAGTTGCCATGAGTGACACTTTGGTAGACAGCAGATATCTCCACGCCAAATCTAGAGAAACAATCAGGTTGGCATTCTTATTTTCATTCTCAACAGACGTTCAGCCTTCCTCTTTCATCACCTGTGTTTGGTGCATATATTAGGATAACACTGTGGCAGGTTTTGTGCAGTGATGTGTGCGTGTTTATGCTCTTCATATGACGTCTGTTAAACGTGGCTGCCATAGTTATTTCAACACAATGCACAAAAATTAGTTCAGCTGTGAACTTTGAGTTTCATGGGCTACTGGGGGAGAATGGCATTGGGAAGGTTCAAAAAGTAAGAAAGGCAGTTAAAAAGGATCTATATGCTTTATTTGGTCTAATTTGGTTTCAACACTCACCGGGTTCATTCAGTGTGGATTTGTGGTACCGCTGCAGCACCTATGCAAATCACTTGGTCTGTCTTCGGGGCTTTTCACTTTCTCTTCTACCATGACATAAGTCTTCACCCACTGTACAACAGGCCCTAAGTTTTAGTTTTGTACGTGGTCAAAAGGAGATGATAAACTCCTTTCACTTTTCGTGCAGATCAATGTTATGGCAGGTAGGATGTCATTCTGTGGCTATTCTGTATTCTGTGTAGTATTCTGCACTCTGTATAGTATTTCTATAGTCATTCTTTGCTGTCTTCTGACTGTTTCAAGCATAATATGACATACATAAACCACAGGATGGGGATCTATGAATCTGCATCATATGCATGTCACACATGCACAGATGACAGGATTATCAACCTCTGATGGCAGAATTAATTTTGTTAACCTTATCTGTAGCAGAAGTGGAAAATATGCAGGTGGTGAATAAATAGTATGAAGAGATAATAGAATTACTCAGCCTCATTAAATGGCTACACATTGTGCTATTTAGCAATGCACTCAATAGCCAGGTGTCTTGAAGAGCAGGTACAATAGATTATTAACTGTAGGGGGACTGCACACATAAAGACATAACTGTTAAGGGGATTCAATGCATTCTGCTCAGCACCATATGCATAGAGACATAAAACAGTTATTATTACGACATTATCTCAGCTTGTCTAACACAGCTATCCCTATCCTTTCACTTGGTCCTCTTTTCTCTGCTTTCCTCCCTTTTCTTTTTGCAGACTCTAAATCTATAAAGGAACAGAACAAAATCTTTCAAATTGAAATCTCACACCTTTCCACCCTCCTTACGAAAGGAATGCATGCTATCAACAATACACATTAATCAGTTATAAATGAAAGTAATAATAATCTGCCATGCTCTTCTGCCTATTATCATAAGTAGCATGAAATGATAATTTAATAGTATGCAGTACTTCACTTCATCAATAGAAGTATCCGAGCAGCAAAGCACAAACACTAACAAGTGTGCAGCACAGTCAATTCTCATCGCATCCCCAGGACCAGATTCATTTTTCATCAGCCGGAGCGCCAGCTTGCCAAGTCACAGAAGGGAGGAACGAAAGCTGCTGCTTCAGCCTCAACTAATGTGTGAGAGGGAAGAGGGCTGCCACTCCCTTAGCACTGCCTGCCTGAAGAGCTCTAATGGCCCCGTGGTGTCGCCAGCAGGGACCCTACTATCATCTTCCGCTGCTACTGTTGTGGTGTTTTCCAGTCCTATACAGCTGCTGAGAACAGCTGGCTCTTCCTTTTCTCACCATCTTATCTCACCTTGGAAATGAAGATTGTCTCACATTTGGTTCTTCAAACGCAAAGCACCGGGACTGCATGGCGGCGCAGTGCGCCGTAGGCAGCGGCTGGCTGACACACCAGCACTGCTTTGCTGGGACCCCATTTGCAGCTTGGCTGTCCCTTCGCCAGGTTATTACTGTGGTTCCTGCTCACACAGGCCTTCGTCCTTACACATACTGGGTCACCAGGTAAAAACTTCCATCCCGCCAAAGCTGGTTGGAAATTCTTCACCAAAATATTCTGTGGAGAATGCAGTTTCCACAACATAAATGTTTACCATGGGAAAAGATCTATTTTGTCCGAAGTGAAACAAAATGGAAGTGTATTCTTAGAAGGAAGTTGTGACTTGTATCTCATCCACCTGTGTCCTCAGGGAAGACACTGTCCTTCGAGGGTTACTGCTGTCTTTCCTCAGCTTTGACTGGCAGTACCCTTATGGGAGGTACAGCCCAACTCATAGAGCCACACAGATGAAGGCAGTGCTTGGCATGTAGCTTCTGTGTGGCATCCTGTCAGCTTCATTAACACTGCATTGGGTGAAAATGGAAATGTTGCCACATTCCCAAACAGATATATTTTTTAAAGCTGACAGCCCTGCAAATGATTTTTCAGCGCATTTTCATTTTTAAGGGTGGTCAATACACTTGAAACAATAATATAAGAAGACAAAAAACTTGACACCAGAGTCCTGTGTTTATTTTAACTTTGACGAATAAATCCATGGCAACATGTCTGCTCCTGTAGCAGTTTACAAGTACGCCCATACAACACATACAGTTCCTACACACAGAGTAACATTGTGGTAACACACAGTACTGGTGTTTATTTAACTGTTGGGACTTTGGCTGCATATAACCTTTTTCAAATAAGGCTACACACCACCTGAAAGTGAGTTCACATCTCCCCTGCCATTTACATGTGCCTGTAATTGATCCATCTAGGAAATTCCAGGCAGAGATCTTTCTTGTAGTCCTACAAAAGGTCTGAATGCCAGATGCAATCATAAAAGCAAGAAAAGTTAGGAAGACACACCCATAACCCAACAAAGTTACAGGAAAGTGGATGAAAAAAATAAAATTTCCATCAGAAGTTCAAGGTTCATCCTTCCCACAGAACTATAACAGGCCCATGTTAGCTGTCAGTCCTACTGTTAATCAAAATTTATGCTGCAGTGGTTAGAAGAAGCTTTTTCCTCACTGGCTTTTAGTGACCAAAAATGCAAAAATTAATACAATTAAAAAAATTGGAAGCTCAAAAAGCTAAATTTTGCCCATTTTTAATTTTCAGTAAAAACCAAAATTTCTCATTGGATATAGATAAAGTATTAGTTCAGATCTGTTTGCCTGAAAAATAATAATATCCAAGTACTAACAACATCATATGTTCTCAAGTTACATTAGGAGTCAGACAAGCTACAGCTGCTTACAAATTCAGTTAAAAGTTGTCATGTAGAAAATTAGACACAGTCTGTTCTACGTTCACATCATGGCTGTGACAGGATTTCTAATTGCATTGAGTTGTTCCATGCTTGGTTTTTGGTTCTGATGCTCAGCGCAAATTTGCAACACCTGTAGCTCAATAACACTTTTTCAAAAACTTTATTGTCCTCTAATACTAATAGCTGCAAAGTGTCAGATCACCGCACTACCTAGACATTCAGTCAGTAAGTAGAGTTTATTTTGTATTTGCTGCTTGAAAGGAAATTTCCAGAGGATTTTGGTCTGTGAAAGGCTGGGAAACAGTGCTCAAGTATATAAGAATTGGTTTAATATGCTTGGAAAAGGGCAGATGTGACTATATTACTCCATTACACATGGAGGAAAACTAAGGCATAAAGATATAAAATGACTTCATAAACCCAGAAATGAGTACTGTGAACATTTCACTTTTTGTTTATCACTCCAACCACCTGGTAATCCCAGCAGCTAACCCAGACTTTTGGCTAGATGAGGAACAAGTATTTCTTCTGGAAAGCCATCCTTGCGTTACACACTCAATATGTAACCAAGTGGTTGTATCAAGTGGAAAATAGCAATTTTATGACAATTTTTTCTGTACCGCTGTCTCATAGTGCTCCAAACTTTTATTATATGTAATGACATATTATTGAAACACCAAATTGCTTTCAGTAGTCACCACAATTCCTTTTTTACTTCCCATCTCCATCATATGACTCTGATTTTAAAATAAGAATTTCTAACAGACACTTCCTTTTTTCATGATGTCAGTCCTGGCTTGGTGACTTCAACATGAAGCAATCTTAGCTAATTATATTACCATAATCATAGCTAATACTTAATGTTGTTTCATATTATTTTTAGCTTCTTTATACAAAAATTGGTTCAAACTAAAATAGTTAATAGTTGCCAGATTCCACTGGGAAGAAAGACTCAGCATTTAGTGCTGATTTTAATGCTTGGGTTGTGGATGAAGCCCGTCTGTGGTTTATTGAAGAAGTATCTTGATAACCACTGTTATCAGAATATTATGGGAAATTGCACAACAGTGCACCAACGCTACTTGATGTTGTTCTGTGACACAATTACCACAAATAATCCCTCTAAAGCTGTCTCTTGTCCTGTTAACTTGTTGATTAACCTTAGCCGTTCACCTCAAGGAAATTTTTTTGCCCAAGTTAAAGCAATTCTTTTTCAAATAGATTTCAGTGGAGAAATCTACCACTGTGTTACTGAACCCAATATATAACTGAGAATTTTCTAACTGTATTGTATGCATACATAGACATAGCTAATTTGTGTAGATTTTGACACCAACAGAGGAAGTGGCACAGAAACTTAAGTCTGAAATAGCATGTCCATGACAGATAGAAAAGTAAATCTAATGATGTGTTAGTATTCAGCTGGGATCCACCCATTTTGTGTAGAATATAATCCTGCTGATAAAAAAGGCACCTTAATATCTCTTTCCCTCTCTAATATGTAAAAAGAAAGCAAAAAAAAATACATTTGTTGCAAAAGTTGCTAAGGAAATCTGAGCAAGCTGAATTGTAACAGTGGTACTGTTAGGTTTATCCTGGTTCCTGCTTTTATGAGCATTGTGATGTACCTGTGTGTGTTATAGCATGCACAAAGAAAACAAGTTACCATGTACTCCAATAAAAGGAAGAACTACAGCACACTTTTACTTTCTCCTGCAATCTCCTTTCTCATGAGCTAGAAGAATCATTTAAAATAGTAGTAGGCGAATTCCCTGTATCGAGACCAATGGGCAAAAAGATTGCGTTAGTCAATTTATATAGGTCTAAGAATTTATATAGTATCTGTGTGGTCTCCAGTAGTCTTTCTGGATGAATGAGAGCGATTGGTGAAACCTCTGAGAATAAGTCAGGGCACGTGAGCATGTATAAGCGACTATATCTGTTCAGGTAAGATGGTGTTTGCATTAACCATCACAGCTTTGTTGTTCTGATTCCACTTCACCACCTCGCTTTGCTCTGAATATTTGTCTTTTTCCAAGACAATCAGTTGTTTGCTGTTGAAGACCCATTTTAAAAGACTCATATGCTCATGTACACAAGTTGCCTGATGCTTAAACAGAAGTGTTATTTAAGGCACATATAGCCATGACAGCTATTGCAAGCCATGTTGCTATTGGGTCCTTTTGATGTTTTTAATTCATTTGTACTCTTGCTAAGCTCTTCACAGCAGAATGTGCTCCTTCATGCATGTGGGGTTGTAACCACAGGAAAAAGTTAATACAAGTACTGAAGCAAGTGGAGTTGCCCACCATGAAATACAAAACTGGACGTTTTGGCTTCTCACTTGAGTTCCTTATTGCACATATTGCTGGCTGCTTTGGTAAGCTTTCAGTTTAAGTTTTTTAAAGCTGCCCTGAAAAACATCCTGCCATTTTCAGCTACACAGCCATTTTCAGTAGAAAGGATCCCTCTGTGTCTTTCTGAGTTACTTAGACTGCTTTGATTTTCTGCTTCTTTCCTTGTTTTCCTGGAGTACCATCAGGGAATGGCAGTGATCAATGTAATGCCTGGTTCTTTCATGACATTAACACCATTAAAAATAAGTTCTCATGAGCAACTCATTGCTTTCTCCCAGGGAGCCAAGTAACTTGTGCCACAATACAGATTGTCTCAGCTTGTGAAACAAGCTGAACCAATAGAAAAAGGAATCAGAAACAAAATAAAGGCTTAAGGGAAATACTGGGGGAAAACAGGGACTCTCATTCGCAACTGTTCTAGTGTTGCAATGAGGCTTCATTGTAAAGAAAAACCCAACTCTATAAGTAAATGGAGGGGACTTCTCTGTAGAGTAATGCCTTTTTACCACTCCCAGCTGTCCTCGTTGCACCAAAAAGTAAAGATAAAAATCTGCAAAGAATGAAAGCTTTACCAAGTTTGGATAGACAGCAAAAGTAGGTTCAGTGATAAGGTCACAGCTTCTGCCCTGCCCTATTCTAGCTGACAGAGCAGCAATAGGAAAAATAGCCACCTCTGTGCTAGACTAATGGGAAGACTGATCGTGTTAAAAATCTGAGCCCAAGTGTGAGAAGAAAAATAGCTGTTAGTTTTATAAAATAAAGTCAGCGCTTTATTATTTTTTTCATCCGTCTTGCTTTTGACAGAAGTCCTGTCAATAAAATGCTGTGAGCACTCTGAATAAAAGCCATTTCTTGAAGTATGTTGGTCAAACTTTTTTTTTTTTAAAGGAAAATATTGTATCTCCAAAGAATAAAAGAAACGGTTTAAGTAATATTATGGCAGGCTGGCAAACAGTGCAAGGTTCATCATTCCCAAACAAGCTCTGTGCTATTGCTTTTTAGATTTGATGTCACATTTCTGCTTCTTCGTTACAAGGAGTCTTTTCTATCACATGCAGACGTACTGAATAGTAGGGTGGTATAAAGATGTTCAAAATGGTTTTCACCAACGGCTTGCGGTGCCTTTCATTTTTAAATCTCACACTGAAAGCTAGTTACAGACCACCTGGCTAGCCCAAGTAATCAGCACCTTTTCTAAGGAACATTGTCTCCAAAGGAGTTCAATCTGCATTGCTGTGCACTCTTTTTTGCATTTACTCATGTGTATCTGGGGATGTGGTTCTCAGCTCCTTACACAGAGATGCTCAAGAATTTCTAATCAATAAACTCCTCTCTGCAAAGCAGCATGAGAAACACCCCTACAATGAGAAACACAGAAAAACCTTTGGGAGATAACCAGCACGAGTGGTTTTTTACTGTGAGGGTCATCACAGTCAGAATTAGAATGTAGTGCAGCCATGTAAGAAAAAAAGCATACTTAAAGCAACTCTAAACACCTGTAGCAGTTCCTCTCTGTATGTAAAATGGATCTGGACTGAAAATACCATTCAATTTGGATTAACTGGGTAGTATAGACTTACATTTAAGTCATAGCTCACTTTTAACTTGCTAGCTTGCATATGAGTGGCAGGCTAGCCACAAACTGACCACTTGGAACTTGGTATCACGTGTAAAATCCTTCCAAGAAAAGTTAAATACTTTGAAAAGCTGCCTCTGCTGAACTCTCAACTAGATTGGAGCAAGCACGTTAATTAGTGCTAAAGCTGGAGCTAATATACTTCTCTTTTACGCTTCAATCACTGTGACTTCTGCAGAAAGTATCCTGAGTCAGTAGTTGCACCTATGTCATTTTATAAGGAAAGTACATGCAGTAAAAGATCATTAGCTTATAGCGTAAGAAGCCATTAGATTCAGCATTATCTGTATAGTTAGCAACATTCAAAAATCTGTACTGTTGAAATTGGTTCACTCAGAACCATATTTGCAAAACCGAGTGCTCCATTGATACAATTCCTAAACCTCCACCTACATTAAAAAAAAAAAAAAAAAAAAAAAAATACTNAAGTACTTATTCACATGTATTACAAAATATTTCTACTTTTAAAATTTTTCTGCAAATTCACAGGTTAAAGAAAAAAGTCTTCATCTGCTCTTGCAGCAGTTAGTTTTGAACCTGCGACTTTGATAGTTTATTTCAGTGATTCTCAAACTCTTTGATGCTTGCCATCATACTTTTAATTCAAAACTATACAAAGGTGGTATTGTTCTGCATCCCACTGAAGTCCATTTGTGGCTACAGACCACAATTTGGGAACTGATGGTTTATTCTCCTGAAAATAACTTTGTTGTACTAAGGTAGTCTGCTGGGATATGGAATTGATGGCTTCGTTAATGGCTGTTGCCAGATGTTTAGTCTCTGTATTTTCACACATTTTGTTTTGGAGCTAATTAGCTACAAGATAGTTCAGTTTTATAAGACGGCTGCCAACCAACAAAGAGAGTGCAAATGACGGTACGGCAAAAGATGATGTGCTGATTGGAGCCCAAGACCAGGCTTTTAATGACTGGAGCACCTGGACTCTTGGAGCACCAGCCCAACACAACTACTCATTTCTAGAAGCAATCCTCTTCAGTTCAACATAAGCTAGTCCTCAAAAGTTAAATTTTCTAGTGAATTCATACTCTGTTCTAGAAAATAATTCCTCTGGAGATGAATAGCAGAACAATTACTGAGCGAGCAGAAGGAAATGTGCTTTTGGTTGCTAGTGCATTTTGTACTTGGAAACGTAAGTTTTGGTTAAGAGGAGAAGGAAATGAACTCTCTTATTCTTTGCCTGACCATTTAAAATGAGATGTATGGATAGTTGCACCTTTGATGTGCAACTTACTCTTGTGTTTATTCTATGTTTTAAAAGATTCCAAAATAAAGGAGTATACATTAATTTCTTTCATCTTCGTTATTTATTTTTGTAAGCTGCTAAAGCTGTGCTTTATTTATTGCAAGTCATCCATACATAATTCTTTGTAGTTTAGAAAACTGCATCTAACATTTTCACCCCAACTTTATAAATTGCATTGATTTATTTCTGTCTCC
Source organism: Himantopus leucocephalus (assembly GCA_003993805.1). Taxonomy (NCBI): domain Eukaryota; kingdom Metazoa; phylum Chordata; class Aves; order Charadriiformes; family Recurvirostridae; genus Himantopus; species Himantopus leucocephalus. The sequence goes on along the minus strand of RSEF01000002.1, from coordinate 124,117,046 downwards.
GAGGCCTACAACCATTTATTACAACAACAAAACATCCTCCAATTCTGGTGATCAAGGAACAAAGTTTACTCATTTACTGTGTAGTGAGAATTGACAGATGGCCAAATGGGGTGATAGATTTGATTTTAATGCGTCTTAAGAGAGTAAATGAACCAAAGGCAATCTTCATCTCATGTGAAAAGTTGGATTTTTGTGTGGCTTTTCTGCAACAGTGAGGTGCAATTCTCACAGCACTTCATTGATTTTCCAATCAACCATGACTACTCAGATGGCAAAAAGCAGGGTCAAAGAATTTTTATAAAGGTTTTTTTTTTTATTATTTGTCTAGAACTGCACAAACAAGCCTGAATGTATGTAACATAAAATACTCTTCAGTGTTTTGTGGGGTTTTTTTTCCTCTTACAGGTTTCAGGAGTTATGCATTTTTAATTTTGCATCAAGTGAAGAGGTTTTGTCAAGAGAATCATTTACATCATAAAGATAATGAGGATAAAATTTCTTCACTTCTCCTCACCTGTTATTTTAGCATATATCATTGATAACAAAGCACTCTGCATTTCTTACTTTAAACTTTGAGTAGGGATAGATTCCCTATTTCAGGACATGAAATAACACAGAGAGCAATTCAATAAAGCCAAAATGCTGTAGATCACAGTAGTTTTTCCATGCTCAAACAGCAATATATTTGTAGGTCCTTATGCATCATTAGAGACACAAAAAGTAATTGTACAGTGTGTGTCAAATAGTGTGTTAGTTAGACCTCAGTGTGTTTGGGGATTGGTGAAGAGTCTCTAAGGCAGGCTCAAAAGTTATCATATGAGAGCATAAACACCTCCAACCACAGGCAGCAATATCTCAGAACCAGCGGATCACCAATTTAGGATTTGAGTGTTTAGCAGAAGTTAAAATATTTACAGACTGCTCTTTTTGTAGCATTGTTGCAGGTTCAGTGACATAGGGATGGTGCGCTACAAGAGCTATTAGTTTTCAGTCAGATGACATGGCACATGGTACCTCTTTAGGTGGGTAATGCCACCCAAAATGGCGAATCATGAGTAGGTGGACATGTGCCTACCCTACGCTCTGCCTGAACAATGAAACCTTCTCTCTTTTCTGTTTTGTACACAGAGCGCTTCAAAGTGTCTTTGTAACATGCATTACAGTGTGTCATGCACATTCACTGCTTATTTAGTAATGGTCAGTATTTTGCTTGTGTTTGGTATAACCCAGTATTCGAGCATAACGTGAGCAGCTAACATAAAATCCTCCCCTTTTGAGTGAGCAGCTGCGATCCTTTCAGTAACTGGAGAAGTGGGCTAACTACTTTTCTCTCAGTCTGTGGAGGGAATTTGGACATCTCACATTTCACATATGCAAAACTTGATTTTTAAAATTACTTCACATTTCAAAATCAAGGGCTGGCAATTTGAACTTTGGAGATGAGAATACATATTCAGAAATAAATTTGTCTCTAATTATCCACCTGCAAATCAGGTTAAGTCACTTGAAGGACAGTCCATAATATTTTCTAATTACCAGTCAGAAGACTACAGCTATCAAAGTGTACTATTGGTGAATTAGAATTACTGTACTATTCCTCTTCTGATCCTCATTTTTCTGCTCACCTCTACATAATAATATTCATTTTAATGACACTGGATTTTTAAAGGAAATTATGTGTGAAAAAAAAATATTCTCTTTGCATTGAACTTTTTAGAAAAATAAACTTCAGAAGAACTTTGGATCAGGTTCTAAGTGGTTCCGGTGAGAGAGTGAAAGAAAGCATGAAAGTTTGAGAACTAAATCCTAAGGAATTTATTATCATGGAAAATAACAGAAAGGAGGATTGTTCTTTTCCTTAAATACAGTTTCCCTATTGCAAAAGTTATAATCATTCCAAAAATAAATATTGCTAAATCTAGTAAGTATTCAAAATATTCCAAATTATTAATATATTAAATATTCCAAACCTGTCATACATTTAAAATATTTCTTATATGGGTACCCTGAATACAAAGAAATGAAAGTTGTTAGAACAGGCAGCTGCTATGTCTTCCTTTCATGTACCTTTGATGGTACAGATGATGTATTAGATGTAAGCATGTTCTCGTTTTTTTGCAAATACAATATGTATTGGACATATGGAACTGTCTCTTTTACATGGAATGTTTATTTTATTTTATTGCATTCTAAAACTATTTAAAAAGAGAATTAAGTTGTTTAAAAAAAAAATCAAATACTTTCGGGGGGGGGGGATTTGCATAAGTGCACTTCATGGGATGAGAATTCTTGCTTTGACTGCAATGGGACCATGAACCTCAATAACAGGAGGCACCACCTGCAATTTGAGTTGAGAAAAAGGACATGGTAAATTTGATACGGTTTTGCAATGATACCTCAAATATGCTGTCAATGAAGTCCAATAGTCAAAAAAGTTGTATTTCTTCAATATGAGTGATACTCACATTGTTCAAATGCACCATATCTGTTGAGAAAGCTCCTGAGTTACGATAATGAGACATTTACTCGAACACACTGGTTCCTTGAGGACACTGTGAATAAAATCTGGGGTTTTTTTTCTGAAATATCGTGCTTCCCCACTGGAAACAAAATTAAAAGTAATAAAGGAAGCAAGGAAGAAAGGCAAGCAGGGTGGAAGGCAGGAAGGCAGAAAGATAGGGAGGAAGGGACTATGCAGCTTTTGAACTAAGTGAAACTTCCGATTGATAATATTTTCATTCCCAGGTTCACAGAACTTTTGATAAGTTGGGAGGCTACGGGTGTAGGACACACTATGACCAACTTTCAATCTTGAAAGGCACAGAAAAGAATGTTTTGGGGATTTCAAAGCTACAGGAATGTAGATATTGCATGTCCAGTTCCCTAAATTTCTGTCTCTTTGGTCCATAGCAGAATCTAAAGTCCGAGAACACGCACACTGGATCCCCATATATTCTAAAAAAAAAGGAGTACACTACCTAAATCAGTGATAGGAAGTCCTTGGCTACCCAGGCACATCAATGCTCCTGCCTAATTTTTTTTTTTTTCTAAAATCTAGTGCCTACATCAGCCCCTTTGGGTATGGAAGCAGAGTAGCTGAGATTACCTACCAGCCCATGTTTAGAGTTCTCATACAGGATGTAAGAGATCTGCATTGTTTCCTCCTCTGTCTCAGGGGATTTGAGCTCACATGTCCCACAGAAGGGTTGTAGCCAGAGACTGTAAAAGTTTTAAATACTAGTAAAAGTAATCAAAGGTGGGGTTGATCCATGTGTCCTACCAAAATTTCTGTTTTGTGTAGAATAATCATCACTGAGCCGAGTGTGAAGTGACATTATAGCCCCGTTTTTCCCACCTCTGCATTCAAATTTCTGTAGTTATGAGTAATCAACAACAAAGAGATAAAAATTAATGGGAGCAGAAACCAGAACTCAGAGCTTCATTTTCTCAAGTAAACCCTTTATTTCACCCCTAGGAAAAACTGGTTTGAGTGCAGATCAGGCTCCATAAGCAAGACGGGGCCATCAAGTAGGGCAAGTTTATTCAGAATTTGGGTTAGTGTTGGCATGTCAACAATATTAGATGAATAGAAAGAAAGTATGACAGGAATCAGGAAGAAACTGTAGGAAATTCTAGTCTTCAAGGATCACATGGCAACACCTCTTGCCCCAGCTATGCTTGTTTTGTAAATCAGAGCAAGCAGCTCTTTGAAAGGAAAAAATGCATAAAACTGGGTGAATTAGATGCAATAATAATGTCTCAGCAAGTCATGTGGACCATGAGAAAAGACACTCAGGACTGGATTTAGCTAACCAAACATAGACACAACCATAGACAAGGACGGTGTAGATACCTTCAGATGTTTTAGTTTTCTAGACTCCTTTTATCAACGATCGAGAAGAATAGGCTCCTCTACATAGTAGTTTATTTCATCTTCAACTTAGTGTTTCATATAGATGAAACTAATCATGCCCTAAACCAACTTGTCTCTCTCCTACCCATGAAGATAGTCTGGGTTCATGAGCTTACGTGTTACATTAGTGGGTTGCCAAGGTGGAAATCTGGTTAAATCCAGTGGGGACTCCTGGATTATAGGGCCTCGGGTAATTAATTGCACTTACTATATGTGTCTAAAGTCAGTATTGCTTAGATTGTGAATTTTTATGGAAATTAAACAGGGATTCAATATCTAGGCACAGGTCAAGTCTTACTGTGCTCTAGACACATTGAGAGACAGAAATTTAGATACCACACAACCTGTGAAATGCCAATATTTTTGCAATATCTACCTAGCTACATCAGATCCATCTCCCAGTTTAAAGACTATGCTGTAATCACGGTTTGTTGTCATTTTGTGAGATTGCCTTGGTGGAGGGATGATCTAGCGTTATAAAGGACAAGTCTTCATTCTGTCCAACTTGTATCCACAATCATGATAGTTTTCTTGAAGGTCTCTTATTTTACTATTACTATTACTGGCATGAAAATATGCACCAGGTTTTCAGGTAAAATATGCAAAGTTCTCTTTCTCTCCTCCTTGAAAAATTTCTGAGAACCTGCTTATTCTTGAGGCACTGCCACAGTGGAGACAACATGCTGTTTTGTTCTGTAGTGTACTGTATAGTCACCTGCTCGTGCCTTTCAATTTGTCTTGGAGCAAGGTTTTGTTATTCGTTTGGCACAATTCACATATTGTTTGGAACGGTGCACACTAATACCATGACATTCAGACTAAACAAATGGCAATAATTTTCAACCTCACTAGTTATTTGGATATATCCAATTATTTGCATGGGCAAATATGTCTGCGTGTATGTGTAATAGTGACTAATAATCCCTATCCTGTTATTGACCCATCATCTACACTCTGATTGAACTCAATAGGAAATGTTCGTGCAGAATAATTGTGAAATCAGACTAAGCATATAATTAAAAGATAATCTGTAAAAACTAGAAATTTAAATACAGAAGCACACACAAAAGTTATATTTCCTGAAATATCTGTGCCGTTGACAGGAAGAGGAATGTTGGTTCCAGGTTCTTTTTTTTGAAAGCTTTCATATGTGCCCATCTTCCTCAGTTCTGTGCTTCTGTCTGTTGCTGCTTAGTGCCTTGAATCATATAAAAATAATGTTCAGATCATATTCTAAGCAATAGTGTTCTTCCTAAGAACATAGTTTATGTCACAGTGCATTCGTACCCCAGATAAACTTTCCCCAAATATTATTTTGGAGGTATCGACATAGTTGCAGATAATGTTTATTTACTCAACAATAATCTTTACAAATCCTTAACAAGCTGGATGTTACCAGTGTGTAATTTCTCATTTGTTAGTTAATCATCCTGATAAAATGCCTAGCCCAGAGAAGCTCCAATAAATCAGTTATTAGCCACAGTAAATACTGGCTTAGAAGGAAACATCCTGATAATAAATGGAAAACAACACCATGCTGACAAACTGTAAACAACAAAATTATTCTTATTTTATAAAAAAGGAAAGGAGAAAAGGAGCAGCCTCATGGATCTGTGATGCCCATGTTGCATTCAACAATTCTCCTGGTACAGGTTTCAAGAGACAATAGCCTACAAGGGGGAAACTAAACCAGAGTTCCAAAATCATTTTAGGCTGGTGGGATGTTACCGTTCCTCTGTTGGTTGCCTATATATTCCTATAAAAGGGTTTGGTTTTGCTCAGCCCACATCTTCACCAACCTTGTTTCTCATCAAATACAAAAAGCTATTGAAGAGTTTGCTACTGCTAGTGCTGGAGGAATTTGATGAGCCTTACTGAGCAAAGTGAAAATTCAAGAGGCAGAGGATAACAGACCTTAAATGACAATGAGATAATACTATGAACAAAGAAAACAGATCCAACCCAGACTATTCTATGATTCTATGATTACTCAAATGAGAGTCAAAGGACTGACAGTAGGGAAGAAAAATATTGAATAGGAATTGAGAAAATGTTCTGATGCTAAAGACAGGAATGGGGCATATGCGCTGAAAGATTGCAATCCAGTTTAGGTAAATCATTAATGGTCTTACCATAATGAGGCAGTCCTGCAGGATGCAGAGGAGGAATCAAAGTCAGATATAAGCAAAAGGTCTTTTATTGCCTCTTTAAGTTGATGACAATAATTCCCTGATATTTTACAGAAAAAGGAACAGAAAATATTAGTGTAAATGCTACTCCATCTACTTCTGTAAAATGGCAGTTACCAAGGCTTTCCAGCATGAGCCAATATAAATGAAGTCTACCCACACAAAAATTCCCTGGAATGTGTGAACTGATGAGAGAACCACAATAAAATACTTGACTCATTATTATACCTTTGCCTGAAAAGGTGATGTTATACACTTCTTAAACTATAAGGGTTTGAAAAATTGAATTAAGTATAGGTAAGTCATAAACTAACTTTCTATGTACTTCTTTCATTCACAATATTAACTTTGCTGGAATACATGAATATATCTAGAAGGAAAGAGGATGTTTTTAGTAGCTAACTCATCTGACAAAGCACCTGAAAAATATAGGAATGCATCAGGAACAGAGCAGCTTTTCGTTAATCTCTCCCACAAACACAAACATATGATACAGTATGCATAAATTTGTAAGAGGACAATTTTAAATTTGTCTGTTATTTACTCAGCATAACCACTCCTTTGGACACATTAGGATTTCTCTTGTATATAAGTATTTACATAATTTTAAAAATGTGTATTATGTACCCAATAGACCATAAAGGCTACATGCAGAGCAGTTGCAAAGATCCAGAACATAATAACATCTCGGATAATCTGAGTGCATTAGATGATTAAAAAACTATGTACACATGCGCATTGGTTTGGTTTTTAAACAGTAATAGGGGAACCATTTTCCTCACCCTTCATAGCTACCTCAAAATAACAGAACCGACTTTGTGCTATATTATCCTACAACTTGATTATGGGAGTTCTACATACAGTGAGGGGAAAATGTTATTCTTCATTTACACTGTAGATTTATGCCCTGAAAATTGAAGACCGTTTTCAGTTGTGGAGACAAAAAGCCTCTAGAACTACTGTCTTTCTTTTGGCCCCTGTTATTTCTCACTAGCCCTAAGTACGAATTTCTGCGCAGTATGCAGTGACTGTTGAAGACTTGATGATTCACTAAGTACTGTTCAAAGGTTCCATGAGATGCAGTGCTCTCTGTTCTTGACTCACTTGGGGTGAAAAGTTGCTGCAGATGACTGTTGAGAGACCTGAATTTCAGCTATTAAATATTCACAACAAATGACTCTGATAATTAAAAGCAGTAGGAATTGTCTGCAGAAATTTGGTAAACAATATACAGTTAAATTACATTTGGCTCATGTTTTATCACAAACAAAGAATGAAATAAGAGAAAAAAACCCAAGTCCATATATGCAAATAAAACATCAAGATTAATTTTGTCAGTTCTGATTAAAGTCACTGAGGTATAAAAAAAGCTCATCAATAACTGTACAATGCATGTTATCTTAAATGCAGAAAATTACTATATGCATTGTATTCCCATGAACTGATTTCTTCCACCCAGTTCTCCTATGATGAATTCATGTTGGTTTCGGTGGGACTTTTCTAAGACCTTATGTTGTTAAAGCATGAGGTTCAAACAAACAAACTTTTTACTTTAATATTTTGTTATTCTCAAAAGGTGCTTACTTACCACTGCAAAATACCAATGTTAGCAACACAGTGATGTGAGAACAATTTACTTCTTTCACAGTAAGAAAGAACAGTTCAGAGCATCTTTATTAAAACACAGCTGAGATATGGGTAACTTGTTCAGTAATCTCTGTCACAGCACATGCAGGTCTACATTCAGAAAATGAATAATGATCTATGTTCACTGGCAGAAAGACCTTCTCAGCAAATCAGAACAGACCCCATTGTGCCTCTTAAAAAAAAGAAAAAAAAACAAAACACCACAAAAAACAGGAAAACATCAGAAGCATAGTCTTTTGGCAGCATAGCCAGAGAAATGTGAGATTGGCCCTTAAGGGAATTCTTATTCTCAAGTGGATGTAAATGTATTCATCAATGCAAAGAAATGCATAGTGTGTTTTATACACAATACATTAATAAATAGCCATGCATTAAAAAATAATGAGATTTTCTATGAAACAACATCCTGTGGTGTTTAGGGTCATAAAAAAGACAGTAAAGGAAAGTGGGGGAGAAGATTTTCTGGAAAATCTGATTAAAATACTGAAACCCCATCCTATATGTAAGACACAATAAATATTTCATTGGCTAACTGTAAACAAAAGAACAAGTGCAGTAAAATGTAATTAAAAATGTAAAAGTGTGGGGAGTGATTTATTTTACCACAGTGATATTAATATTAGAAATGGTATGTAAATAGATATCAAGGTTCTGCTGCAGAAACAGTGGAAAATGGCTGTTCATTTTCTATAATGAGCTTTCATCTTTTTGACTTTCACTTTAAGTGCTTCCAATGATTTATGAATAATGATGCTCTTAGTCATCGGAAAGCTCTAGCAAAGCTCCAAATTCTGGTACTTCCTAACAGATATGACTTACAGTTTTTATGATTTTTTTTTTTAAGCCTGGTCAATAGGTTTAACGCAGAGTATTTTGGCAGAAATATAGATTGTTTCACATGTCTGGCTTGTCGTGTAAAGAGCACGAGGCTTCCTTGTGGTTTGCAAGCCACAGGCCACGATACGAGAAACCAGAGAGGTGTTCTGGCTCAGCAGCAGCTGGCACTCCACAGGCACAACTTTCAAGGTGCAAAGTACACTGCTGCCACACACAACACGCGCAGCTTTTCTACCTTCATTTCATCACGCCTAGGTCTATCGAACAATTTCCTAGCAAGGAATCCTCTCCATGTAGCCTTTATCTTTGAAAAATGTGGTCCTACCAGTGCGATCGAGGTCTGGTTTTGCATCTGGGCTGGCATTGTTGCTGCTACAAAGTACCCTGGGCCTTTCCTGACAATTAACAAGTTGGCTTAATGAGTTAGAGAATATCATAGGAAATTGTGGCTCCTGGTAAAATAATTGCATTTCCGCCAGCCCAAGTGTCAGGCAGTAAGTCCCACTTATCCACGGCTTTGAGGTTAGATAATGCTGCAGAAATCCAGCGCTCGACCCCTGTTTTTTGAGATGGTGCAACACAGATCCAGCAGATGGGACATGATGGCAACAAACAAGGGTTATCTGTTTGTTTAGACATTATAGTTAGACATTACAGTTATACAAATACTGGAAAGGATTCATAATTCCTATGACTGTGCACATTAGATTTAAGTTAAAAACATACCACAAATAAAGCCTTAAGTATAGAAATGTAATTTCAGTATAACCACCACTGCTGATAACACAGGCAATTTAACAGATCAAATTCCCTCTTCTTCCAATAACTTCTTATCCTTTCAGTTCCAACTCATTTTCAAACACCCAAGGGAAAAAAAGACTACACAGCATGACCTGGAAGGCTACAAATCTGGGCTATTTTAGAACAAAGTAAGGTGAGAGGAACAGTACATTTTCTATGAAAATGTAGTTTCATTGAAATCAAAGTGCTGGAAGGGAAAAGTGTCAATGGGAAAGAGCTGAACTAAATAATTTAAGCTTTCTCACTACATTATCTAATTCTTTGACATTACTGAAATAAAATAATTCAACATGACAAATGTGCATACTACTGATTCCTGATTGAATTGTTTTAAATTTTGTATTCCATAAGAGGGAACGTATTAACTTTTCTTCCAAATCAACTTATTTTGCTGTTCCAAATCTCTTCTTCGAGCTACTCCTTCCTTCTTTCAAAACATTCATGAATTTTCTGGTCTACCTTCTTTCTTGACACCTTGTACAAGTTAGCTCCTCAATCCCAAGATACGCAGAGCCAACCATGATGATGTCATTCTCCTAGATGCTGTCAGGATGGAATACAGTTTGACCCTCAAACTTGAGCTCCCTGAAACTCAAATGCAGAGACTTTTCAAGTTTAATAAGGCTGTACATGAAGGTCATCAGGTCACACTAACAGGTCACATAACGGGACCAGGGCTCTGACAGTCCTAATAAAAGTTTATTCTGTTCCGGTTGGGTAAGAAAAGACTGAAATTTCAAACTCTACGAAAGACTCTGATCACTGGACGTCACTTTAGCGTTTTCTCTAAAAAACTGGGAGCAGCTTATTTGTTTAAGTAACTTTACATGATTCAGAGCAGAAGGTAGTAGAGAAGCAAATTTCTATTAAAGAGACCTTTTTGCTGGTTTTGGTACTTTTAGTATAAAACTTAACAGTTGCTTTGAAGTTTTAAAAATCAAGAAAAAGAGCAAGAGAAAGAGCAAGAGGAAGGAAGGAAGGATGGAAGGATGGATGGAAGGAAGGAAGGAAGGAAGGAAGGAAGGAAGGAAGGAAGGAAGGAAAGAAGGAAGGAAGGAAAGAAGAAAAATTTTTTTAACTGAAAGAGTTATCAAACATTGGAATAGGCTGCCCAGGGAGGTGGTGGATTCGCCGTCCCTGGAGGTGTTTAAAAAAAGGGTAGACGTGGTACTTGGGGATATGGTTTAGAAGTGTTTTTTGTCAGGTTAGGTTAATGGTTGGACTTGATGATCTTAAAGGTCCCTTCCAACCTCAACGATTCTATGATTCTATGATTCTAAGGAAGGAAGGAAAGGGGAGGGGAGGGGAGGGACAAAAAGAAAAGCGCTAGTAACATTTAAGACACAGAGTTTAAATTTCATTGGGTCAAAGAAAGAAAAGAAGTTTGTTCAAGCAGTTTCCTATAAGATTTTCTTCAAAATAAGCAGTACCAGATAAGTATCAATGCTTATGATCCTGGTGAAACCAATAGAGGGTACGTTTGTGAGTACCAGCAGGAGATAGTATGCATAACTGATCTAGCCAGTTTGGAAAAACATGATAGATATTGTGCAAAATCTGATATTACAAGTTTTTTATCAGTATAGGTTTCATCCTGAAAGTAGAAGACACCAGCATATTTTTCAGGAACAAAATAAATTTCTTAGAACGAACTCAATGCCTGGTAAAGTTTACTAGCTTGTTTCAGTTGTATCACCTAAGGTACTGATCAATCAAATGATTGCTCCAATGAAAAATTCAGTGAAATCACTTTCTTCCGTGTGTGTTTTAATATTACAGTGCTTTATCACTTTCCAGGAGGTGCATTCCAGGGCACTGAGCTCAGTACTGTCTGTGAGGGTCGTTCTCCCTCTTGTTCTCTTGCCATGACAAAATAATGCATTCAGTGTGGTATTTTGGTTTGGTAAGACTCTTGTTCTTATTGTTTTGCTTTCAATATGTACTTACTGCTATATGTTTTTATTAGAAAAAGTAAGATCTAACACAAGTTCCTGGCACTTGTTGAGACTGATGACAATACTCAGCCTCGTGGACTTCAAACCCAATGTCAAGGGTCACTCCCCAAGACACTTCTAAGGTGTCAGCCATCATATTCCTCTCAGGCTCTAGGTCACTTTTTTCAGATTTTTAAGGCTGAGGCAATTGAGTGTCATTGAAGAAAAAAACACAGTCTCAAATGTAACTAAAATAATTTTTAAAAAATAAAAGTTAGAAGCAATGAAAGTTGGGTTTCCAGGATTTGGATTTAACAGTATTGAGGAGAGATGTTCAAAATCACAAAAGCTAACAATCCTAAATATGAGTATTTAATTCCCCTGCAATTCTTTTTATTCTATCCTCCCACAACACTGCCTTCCCAGAACTGCAAAAGATTTAGCTGTTTTCCCAAAACCTGCCTGCATGCAGAAAAGGGAACATAATTCTAAATATCTAGATTGACATGTAGGCCAGCTGAGGGAAGACTTTTTATGAGGAAAGATTAGGCTTAGTTATTTCAATATAATTTCAAAAATAAATGGACAGTAGCTAAAACAGTAAATTTACAATTGCATTTTGAGTTTGTTATTGCTTCATCTCACTCCCACCGCTACCGAGGCAAATCTGTTGGATGTCACCAAAGATACTACGTTGTTGTGCTAATATGAAAAGAATTGGTTACTACTTTAAGATTGTATTACATAACAAGTATCTCCCTAGAGCAGAAAGTCAACATTAAAAATGCTATAGTGTAAACCAGATGTTTTGATATTATATTTCAGAGAAAGAATTTGGGGGGGGGGGGGGGGGAAAGGNNNGGGGGGGGGGGGGAAGAAAGGTCATTCATTATATATTTACATTAAATTAGACCGAAAGGAAAAACAAATAGATAAACTCTCTGCTAAAGAAGAAAAAGTCTTCCAAGTGCAATTCATTCAGTCTCTTTACTTATCAGAAAGGTGTTTTGATTTGGTACATGGTATTGCAATGTATTTCAGACTCTTTCCCAGTCATGTTGTGGTGCTCTTGTCCAGTTTGCAGTATCTGCAAAATCTAATCTGTGCGACTGTTCTGTTTCTTAAGAGATTTTGTATATTTGCAGTATTTAAAAAAATATCAAACTTTCTCATTTGTAGGGTTTAATATGGCAGAAAGTAATTGATAACTCTCTATTGAAGAACAAATATAATTATAAAATGCAAAGCATTTGACACTGTCGCCCATGATATCCTTGTCTCTAATTTGGAGAGACATGGATTTGATGGATGGAACACTCTGTGGATGAGGAATTGGCTGGACAGTCGCACTCAAAGAGTTGCATTCAATGGCTCAATATCCAAGTGGCTACCAGTGACAAGTGGCATTCCTCACAGGTCAGTACGGGGACCAGTGCTGTTTGACATCTTTGTCAGAGACATGGACAGCGGGATTGAGTGCACCCTCAGCAAGTTTGCCGACAACATCAAGTTGTGTGGTGCAGTTGACATGCTAGAGGGAAGGGATGCCATCCAGAGGGACCCAGACAAGCTCAAGAAGTGGGCCTATGCCAACCTCATGAAGGGCAAGGTTCTGCACCTGGGTCAGGGCAATCCCAAGCACAAATACAGGCTGAGCAGAGAATAGATTAATAACAGCCCTACCGAGAAGGACTTGGGGGTGTTGGTTCATGAGAAGCTCAACACGAGCCAGCAATGTGCGCTCACAGCCCAGAAAGCCAACCACATCCTGGGCTGCATCAAAAGAATTGTGGCCAGCACGTTGAGGGACGTGATTCTGCCCCTCTCCTCCACTCTTGAGAGACCCCACCTGGAGCACTGTGTCCACATCTGGGACCCCCAACATAAGAAGGACATGGACCTGTTGGAGTGAGTCCAGAGGAGGGCCACAAAGATGATCAGAGAGTTGGAGCACCTCTCCTATGAAGACAGGCTGAGACAGTTGGGGTTGTTCAGCCTGGAGAAGAGAAGGCTTCAGGGAGACCTTACAGCAGCCATCCAGTACTTAAAGGGGGCCTACAGGAAGGGTGGAGAGGGACTCTTTATCAGCGAGTTGTAGCAATAGGATGAGGCATAACAGTTTTAAACTGAAAGAGGGTAGATTTAGATTAGAAATTAGGAAGAAATTCTTTACTCTGAGCGTGGTGAGATGCTGGAACAGATTGCCCAGGGAAGTTGTGGGTGCCCCATCCCTGGAAGTGTTCAAGGCCAGGCTGGATGGGGCTTTGAGCAACCTGGTCTAGTGGAAGGTGTCCCTGTCCATGGCAGTTCTGGCAGGACAGAACTACATGATCTTTAAGATCCCTTCCAACTATAACCATCTATGAAAGAACAGAAACACTGAATATTTGATCTTTCACTTATTCCTGGAATGACCCTTTTTATACTTGAAATGCTTATGCACGCGTATGGCTTTGTCCTTGTAGAGGCTGAACTCAGGTTTACTTGCAAGGTTGCCGTAATGAGCAACCATAAGTATTTACAGCATCAGAGCTTAATGATAAGTGGCTGGATTGCTAAGAAATGTCATTTTGTTGTCTTTAGAGAGTGCTTCTAGTTCACTCTACCAGAAACTTTCCTTTTTTTTTTTCAAAGGAGACATAGGTTTTTCTTCCCTAAGACCTCATCAAACAAAGCATTCCTCAGCTAGCAGCTTCCATCAGAATGGAAAAGAGACAAATTCTGAAGTTACTCCAGTCTGATGGAGCCTTCACACAGTTTCATTTCTTTAAAGGGAGAAGTGGTGAAGCAGGTAATTATTTCTGTACTTAAGTCAGTTGTAAATCAAATTTCATATATTTTATATACATTTTATCATTTCTAGCTCATCCTGTTTGACAGTGGACTAAGATAGCTGTCCTAGCTGGGGCTTCCCAAGTGCCTGAATTGTGTACTTCTTATGACTGAAAAGATCCTTGAAAGCAGCAGTGCCCTGGTAGTCATTCTCCTTGTAATTCCTCATAATTTCTACTGCAATATTCTGCAATGCCACAATTCCTTGTAATTTCTACTCAATATGCAGTAATCAACTAAGGTCATTGTTCCTTCACAGCTTTTTATTTGGAGTATATTCTGGAATTATGCTATTAAGTATGTAATGTCATGGATTATAAAGACAAAAACCCCAAGATGGTGGCCAAGCAACCCAATCACCTTGAACTGAATTCAACAGGCAAAATTTGAGCAAAGTAGATAAGTCATGGAGGAACAGAGTTCAAAACTGTTAAATCTGGACCAGTGTCGTGGACGCAGAGCAGGACTTGGAAACTGAAAGACATGGAAATGAAGTGGAAATCTTTTTGGTTTCAAAGCTGGCCTATCCCTGAAGGGAGAGTTTCTCAAAAATGTCACAAAAGCATGCGTGTTTGAGAGCACAGAAAACAAGACAGTCATGAAGCTGGCAGTATTAAAAAAAAAATAAAATTGTGAATCCTACAGACACAATATTTGGATAGTTTTGCTGGACAGGTTCTGCCCTGAAATACGGCATGAAAGAAGCATCACCGAGCTTATTTTATTAAAGACAGACAATTTAAAGAGGTGCCTGAGGCTTATGATAATTTTCACTATTATCGTAATTGATCTAATATCCTCATGTCCTGATATGCTTTTAGCTCTGCAACCTTTGCCTCAGTAGGCTGGAAATGTGAAAAGTCCCATACTTGCAGCAAAAGACTGCAATAAATTTCACTACCTTTGCCCTTTACTGTGCTTTGCCATTTGATTATCTGGCATTTTTCGACTCCCCTGTACAGGTCCAACAACTTTGGGGAAGGAGGAGGAATGCCTACCGGAATGCCTCGTCAGTCACAGTACTGAGTATATAAAAGGTTAAAGAAGAACAACATTCAACTGTCTTCTGTGGGCAAGGGTAGCTATTCAGGCTTTCACGTTTTGTTCTTGTGACAGAGTCTGCAAGGAGAACGTAAAATGCCACAACATGACTCCATTCTCATGACAGCAGCTGTAACAAAAATGGGAAATAACAAACAACCCATTCTAGACTTGCAATTTTTAGATGGTAATCATTTCACCCTTTCTGGATTGTGTAGTCAAAAGCTGTCCAGCCTGTTCTCTTAAAAAGAAAGAATTTGTGCCCTATCCTTAAAACAAAACAATCCCAATTAAGTCTGTTCTCTCAGGTTATGTGGTTTCATCAAATATGGTCTAAAAAAGGTGACTGTCTTCTAAGAGAAAAAGGTACAATACCAGTCTTTCAATTTACATTTTTCTTGGCCTACCCTGCAGATAACTAAAATAACAGTAGTTGTGCAAAAAAGAAAGGAACAAAATTTACAATTCACATTATCAGTTACCATTACTTATTGAGTCAGTATTGTTATGGAGAAGACTAGGAATTGCTAATTTTTGAAGTGCTGCTATGCAGTACACTATACAGTATATAATAAAATAATACTTTTGATCGCAAAGGAAAACATTTCAAATTGAAAAAAATGCCATGCTTAGTTAAGCCACTGACGTTCTTCTGTGCCTTTGAAATCTTTTAAGATAGACCTTCAGTCTGTATGCTAAAGATTCACTCATCTTTAGCTCTGGACAGTACATGTCTCATATCGATCTTCAGTAATGTTATCCATACATTCCCAGTACTGCGTTAAGCAATGTGCCTAACACTTGTGAAAGCGAATCTCTCTCTTGCATTCTTTCTGTGTAACAGAATGTTTTACAGATGGGTTTTAGAGACCATGTTTTAGCAAGAGACAAGGACTTTATTAGTCTGTCGTTAGTAATACTCAAATTTCCATAAGTTCATTTTAAGGTTTGAAAGAAAAACACAGAATTTAACTTAATCTCCATATTCAAAACATCCATCTTCATAAATTCATTGCCTAACATCCAGTCAAAGATATAAAAAGTTACTAAATCAGGCTTATTCTGTATTATAAAGGCAGTGATGCCTGCTTGTACTGTGTGAGGGATAATTGATTGTACAAAGTGCAAAGCAATGGACAGCTACACCATAGGCAACCTACCTATAGGGGTATACTACCATAGGGAGCAGCACTTGGGAGTCAAGGAAAAGCATACTTTCACGGCTTCTTGAACATCCATAAGGGTGACGTGATAAAGGAAGAAGAAGAAAAAAATCAAAACAGAACTGAAATGGAACTGAGTGTTGTCTAGATCAGATAAATTTGGGCAATATTTATCAGGTTTGGTCGGATAACAGTAATAAGATGCAGTCTTGAGAAAAGAAGTCTTAAAGTTGCAGTAAACAAAAGGCTTGTAAATGAATGAACATATTGCCTGAAGTGTTATTTACAAATCATTATTTATCTTAATAAACCTAAATTTTTGTCTGTATACAAATTCAAGCAGGCAAATACAATTGCATACTTTCCCATATTAGTAGAAAGAAAAAGGGAAAGCAGTTGGAGATTAATATTACGCAGAGGAGCCTGATTCATTTGCTTGTAAGACATAAAAGCCGCTACATTATGGATACACTGAGGGACACTGATTGACCTCTTTGACAGTGTATAGCATGCTTTTTGAGACCTGCTGATGACAAGCAAAATCTATTTGTGAACCCTTTACTACAGAATTTTCTACCCTTCCTCCTTCAGTACTGCTGGGGAAAAACTTTGATTGACAATATTTATTTCACTTTCTGGTATATTTGAAACCAGTTTTACTTCATGGCTTTATGTAGTGTTCAGTCAAGGAAAAAAGGTCTGTCCAACAAGATAACTACATATAGAGTATACCCAGGATGACCTGCCTGCAGAGCAGCCATATATTTATAGATTGTTCTGTTGAAATACTGAGCTTTAAAATACATCTCAAGAAATGTGTAAAGCACTTTTGCAGTTATGGCTTTTATTAATTTCTAACTTTAAAAATCAAAGTCTTAAAATTCATTATTTTTTACAAAAATGAACCTGATTTGGATAGTACTTTTATTCAAAATACCTTTTTTTATGAAAAAAAAGAAAGAATCTATAGAAAGGCATATATTACCTGTGTTCTCACTGATACAACAACATATTTTCAGAAACCAATGCAATATGTGGGAAGAGAGGAAATCATTATGACACAAAATGTCGGCAAATGTACAAAATAGGCATGTATTGCTAAATTATTCATGTATACACAGACTTTAAGGCCAGAAGGTCAATTGTACCAGTACCTTGACCTCGTATGTAACATGAACAATCAAATTTCATACTTACACCGAAGTGAATTCAAAAGCTTGTGTTTGCTAAAGCATTCCTTTCAGAAAGACATCTAGTTTTGATTTATGATGACTTCAGAAGTAGAAGAACTTAAAATTTTCCTTGGTAGTTTGTTCCAATATTTAGTTATCCTTGCTGTTAAAAATGATTACCAATTTTTTTATTTGAATTTGAGTATCTTTAAGAACTGCCAATTGGTTCCTGTTATGCTGGTTCTTTTCTGTCCCAGACGGAAGAGCCTTTAGTACCAGCTATTTTTCCTCATGTAGGTACTTACACACCATAATCAAATCACTTCTTGATCTTCTTTCTGATAATCTAAGCAAGCTGAATTTCATAAATATTATATTGCAACACATTATTTTCAACTCGCAATCATTTTAGAATATCCTCTTGGCAGTTATAGGAACCTTACGTATCACTGGGTAAAAATTTCTGAGCTATTTTACTTCAAAGAGGAGAAATAGGATTTGGACAATTCAATCCGTTGACTTAGGACGATTTCAATGATGCAATCTAAAATAGGATAAGAAGGTGTCTTGTTGAATACATTGATGCAGAATTACATGCCTATTCTGAAAAATATTCTGCATGTATGTTACTACAATGTTAAATTTCACAAGTCAAACAGGTAAGTCAGAAAATGAATTTACAGCCAGACCTTTAAAGAGAATAAAATTCAAAGCATGACAAAGGAAGAGACAACAGCTGACTGCAGAAGTTAACAAGTAACCAATAAATGCTGTTTCATTTTATCTAATTCCATGATGAATTTTCAGACAATGCAATAGCTCCAAACAGATCTAATTCAGGACCATTTCCATATAGTCTGTGCCAGGACTAGCGAAGTGGGCATTCTGTTCCGTATTTTCATCAGACACAGATTTTTTTGTGAGCTGTTGGGAACAAATGGTTATCAGGGAAGTACAGTAACTTGAAGCAGCTTAGCAACCTCTAAGACTGATGCATGATTAATAAAAGCATTGTCCTCACTTGTTGATGTCTACTGTGCTTCCTTACCGAGTCTCACACAAGTCAGCCAGAGAAAAAGAGGCCTCTGAAGGCAAGGTATTACAACTGTAAAGTAGTGAAGCACAAAAAAACTGTCTCCTTTTGTTTTCTCTCTATTATTATTTTTCTCCTTAAGTGTTTCCTCTTCATTAATGATAGAGGTTGGAAATTTTCCCATCAATCATGGGGATGCCAGAGTAAAGTGACTCACTGCCTATTCAGCTAAAAGAATACTAACTAAAAAAGTTTTGCTGGTGATATAATTCTGATTTGAGAAGAATCACAATAGATCGAGATATATTTTATTTTTTAAAGCAGGAGGAAGTGTGCCAATGAACTTGTGAATCCTCTAAATAATGTAGTACTGACTTTATGCCTGCAATTCCATTACAGGTGTGTAAGATTTTTGAACAAGGAAAATTTCCAAACAAAGCAGAAGGGAAAAATTACAAATTAATTATCCACCATCCATTCATTAGAAGCAAATTATTTCAATTAACAAACACAAGCCATGTCTTTCAGTGGTTAATCTACAGTCCTGCTTTTTTGCTCCTATTTTGTCTCACAAGATTACTGAACAATAAGCTATTCTTGATAGTGAGCTTATAACAGTGTAAGAACTGGATAATTTTCCCAGTGTGTAGGAGCATAGGACTGGGACGAAGAAAGATAAGAATCACTCAGTCATATACCCAGAAATTAAATCCAGCTGGATCATTTTGTCTTAAAATGTAGTTGCTTGCCCCCAAAACTAATTCTTCTGATAGGCTTTCAATTGATTTTGAACCCATATTCATTCTTGAGTAATTTTGTGTTTATTCTTATGCCTGACCTATCCCTTAGTTAAAATGCCTCTTCTCATATTGAAAAAAACTTAACCATTGTGTAGGGCATCATAAAGTTAAAATTATTGTGTTAACTCCTTTGTGCATCTCTGAACAATGTTGTATTTCTCTTTTGGATTGCTTTAAGAGAAATTGTCTAATAAGATATTGTAATTTTAATTTCTGCTAGAACAGCACATAGAGTACTCAAAGGCCCACAGTTCTAACTGGGCAGAACACACAAAGAAAAAAAAACAGCTTTTATTAAAATGTTTTAACCATTGCTTCAGTAATTTTACAAGGACTGTGTTAAAGTTGTTGATGTGATCACAGCAGAGTTAAAGATCCCCTAGCTTCTACAATATACATTTTCTAGAAACTGTCTCATGTTATATATATGGCTGTGCCGCCATACAGCGTTACTTGGACAGGCTGGAGAATTGGGTGGAGAGGAACCTAATGAAATT
>RSEF01000002.1:124064668-124082087 GCA_003993805.1 Himantopus leucocephalus | reverse complement strand
CAGGCCCATGTCCTTCTTATGTTGAGGGCTCCAGAGCTGGACGTGATATTCCAGGTGTGGTCTCACGAGAGTGGAGCAGAGGGTCAGAATCACCTCCCTCACCCTTCTGGCCACACTTCTTTAGATGAAGCCAGGATGAGGTTGGCCTTCTTNCACTTCTTTAGATGAAGCCAGGATGAGGTTGGCCTTCTTGGCTGCGAGTGCACATTGCTGGCTCATGTTGAGTTTCTCATCCACCAACGCTCCCAAGTCCTTCTTCCAGGGCTGCTTTCAATCCATTCTCCACCGAGCCTGTATTTGTGCTTGTGATTGCCCTGGCCCATGTGCAGGACTTTGCACTTGGCCTTGATATAGCACATCTGTTTGAATTGCAACTGGCTTGTTGGGATCATAGAAGTAATGGAATGTCACAGAGCACTCTACTGATTTTGTCATGTTCATCTAATCTTCACGTAATTACATTCTTATGTAAAAATTTTCATATAGCTGATATACCTCATAATTCATCTGTGAGTCCAACAGCCTCAGTATGCTGTGTGTTTGTGTGTGATGTCTATGGTATCCATTAGTTGGTAGTTCAAACATTTCTATCAGCTGATTTTCTTTCTTTCATGTGGGTGCCTTCTTTTTATACATATTTTCTTTACTACCAACTGGATCAACAGAACTGAAAGTGATATTTTCTTCTTATACTGTCGACATAAGATTTCTTAGTACCTCATGGTCTTCTGCCTAAATTGACATTGGTATTAGCATGTCATTAGCTATTATACAGACATCCTCAATATCTCCAAATGTTTCATTGATAGGTTTTTTTAAATGCATCATGAGTTTCAAGTCTTCACTTATTTCAAAAGACAGATGGGGAAATATGTATCTGCCCCAGGGTATACTGAAGTGTACAGTTCAGCTGATTCCTCATCTAATCTCACTTGCCAATATCTGTTTTTCAAATTTAGAACAGTAAAATATGTTTTACAAGCTTGTCAGTCCTGAATATCTGGTGGGAAAGACAGAGCAAACTGTCTTAATACAGTCTTGTTAAAATCTGTGGGATCCACTCCAGTCAAATCTCAGTCCCCAGTGTCTCTCTTTTCAGCTGCAGGCAGTTAATGCACAGAAAGTAGCAATGAACACTTTCTTTCCTGGCTATAGAAATTCAGCCCTGAATCCATCTGCCACTGCCACTGTGTAAAAAGACACATCAGAGCTATACGGGGCACTCATATATACCAGAGGTAGCTGATATATTAATAATGATGTGCAACATTTCCCCTGAAACTCTTTTGTCCTCCATGGCAGAGTACAATGATTTGTGGAGTCTTGATGTGCAATACGTCTGTTTCATTTACTAAATTAGGTTTAGATGCCAGGTAATCACCCTGTAGGGTGAAGAAACATCACACACTATTCTTTCACAAAGTAGGAACAAGATAACTATTACAGTCAGGTTTTGTTTCTTTGTTTGTTTATTTGCTTTCATCTACCTCTGAGATTTTCTTGTAGATATGGAAGTGTTATTCAGATTTTGGTGTCAGACTTCTCTTTTGGTATGTTTCTGAGACAGGAAGCTTTCTCACGAGTGACACAGTTGCTTCCTGTAACACTGTGACAGGGAGCACACACTACAGTGATGTTAATAGGACACCATAACACCCCTTACCCCTGTAAGAAACCTGCAACTGGAGCCTTTGAAAATGCTAGCTAATGACAAAGTCATTTTGACCCATGATGTTCTCATTTTTTCCAAGTCTATTCCTGTGGCATATTGTGAAATGTATTGTGCCCTACAAGCAGCGGAGCATGGACTTTAAGCCATTCAGAATTAAACACCTGTTACATGGACGCCCACTCTTGCAAGCTATGGGCTTGTTGACTGAGGATGCTACTTGTAGTCATTTGTTCCTCTATGTAGGATGCATCCTCTAAACGTAAGAGTTATTTCTTGTTGCAATGAGCTGTGCATTCTGATTTTCCCCTTGTATTGGAATGCAGTATACAGTACTAGAAGACAAGATTGTACTCATGTTCATCCAAAGATCTGGGGGCTGTTTTCTTGGATAAATTAGTCGTGTTATACACAAAGGAAAAGCAATACATTGTTCTGCATTTGTGATATACCAGAAGCTGATTTTTTTTTTTTTTTTTTGAGATACACCTGCAACTGAACTTTCACTTGCCATGTTATGGTGATTTTGTCTAAGGGTACACGTAACTTTTTTTGTTGTTGATCATGAGGGACACGAAACCACACATTGTATTTTTGCAAAGTGTGCAATCTACCCCTCGTTCTTAATCAGTGGCACTGAATATCACCCTACCTTTGAGCAAGTCAATTTCAGCATTTCCAAAGTTCTTTCAGTCTTATTTTTTATTTTTTTTGCTGCACTGCTGTTACATACTTGTTGATCTGCTTTTTCTCCTAATAAGAAGACCAGAACAGTAATCAAGTATAAAAGTCTCTTGTAAGATTATTTCGAAAGTTTGTCTAAGAAGTCACCCAAAGTGGAAAGCAACTTGAGTTGATTCCCTTAATAAGGTGCTAGAACATTCAAAATTTCCTCTTACGTTGTTTTCAGCAGGGAGAACTGTGTTTAGTCACCGTCTATTTTTATCATAGATTTTCTAGATTTAGATGCTATTTCACTTGTCCACAAGATGAGGGGAGATAATTCTTGACTGACAACCCTTCCACATGTTTATTCTGTAAAAAAGACCCCAAAACTTTTGGTCTTGTATTCATGTATTTACTGTGCCTCTAATAGAACATTTGCTCCCTATTAAACAGTGGCCACTTTCAACATAATATTGTGCTATATTTTGCTGCACCTTGTGTAACACTTGATCTCAGACTGAAGTCTCAAGAAGAGCTTTTTTATTATATAGACAGCATTTATTATACAAATTTAACTTTAATATGTACTAGTCTTGTACGATCATTCTGTTTGAATCCTACCAGATGTCTTTCTACATATATAATTCTAAAGAATTCTAAAGAATTGATATAATAAAGAAAAATATACATGTAAATGTATGCTTTTCTTGTTATTCTTGAAAGTATTTCATAACTAATTAATAAATCAGTTAGCAAATAATTTTATAATTAATTTTGTATCTTAGAATTAAAAATGTATTTGAAGAAAAAATACATTTCATATTATTTCTGTAAAACATCTGTCTTTAAAAACCTCTCATTTTATGGTGATTGAGTGAAAAAATGAGATCACTTCCCAAATGAAAAGGAATAAAAAAAAAATTAAGGAGAAAAAGAGGTTGTGAAATTTTGTCATAATGCATGTTGATTAAGCATCTTTAATATAAAAGCAAATATGAGCCTAAGATAGAGTTTTGAGAGGTAAACATAAATATATTTATATATTTACCTCTCTGAATTGTTTCTTTGTATATATCTTAGCATATAGTATTATGCAAAGAAACAAGATATAGACAGTTTAAATTGCATCCTTGGGAAAAAGGCATATTCTTAGTTACATCATTGGGAATACTGAACTATGGAATACATTAGATATACATATGTATATGTTTAGTTTTCATTATAACAGTGGACGTATATTTAAATTTTTATTTTCATTAACCTAGGAATACAGAACACCAAGAAATAGTGGAGATACAGGTTAATAGAGAAAAGAATAGCCATTAAGTAAGAAGGTAGGTAGCTACATAAGTACGTAGATATTGAGAGAGCAGATCATCCATTTATCCCAAGAAAAGATGAACTAAGTCTCGATAGATGTCTCAACTATTTTTACAAAGTGTCCTTGTGCTGGAGAATCCAGAATGTTAAGGGCAAATCAAGTACAGTATTAACAAATAATCTTAAGAAAGACTCTGAATAAGCTAACCTGAGTGAAAAAAAGTTTAAAAGAAACCTGCCAACATACTTTTGGAAATTTTGAAAAGAAATTTAAGTTTCAGGAAGACTTCTCCCTCCATATCAGAATGTATTTTGCTAGGCTCCACATGTATTGCCCATGAATGTAAATTGTGCAGTAAACATGTCCCATACAGGATCTCTCCACTTGTCTAGTCTTACCCTGGCCTGAGTTGGGTTTAGTTTGTTTCAGCTGTGATAATACCTGTCTGGGGACCAAGAGATAATTGTCAAACTAGCAAGTTGTGCAAAGGAAACAAAAAATAACCCCAAGTGGACCCAAATGCTGAAGAGGACAAGATCTCCACCATCAGTATTGAAATCCCGGAAAATAACCTTTTATAATGCTTGGAGGTATCGATGGCATAAAAGAAGATCAGATATTACACAAGAATATCACAACACTGAATTGTCGCTTCCTAACTGGAGAGGATGGCAAGGAAGAAAAATGTGGACATTATTAAACATGGGACAGAAAAGAAAGAAAAAGGGGGAAAACATGATTCAGCTTTGAAGAAAGACCTTATATTCATGGCCAAGATACATCTAGTTCCTAGACAGGAAAGTGTCAGTACCATTATACAAGGCATTGGTAAAGCCACTCTGGAATACTGTGTACAGTTCTGGAAAAACATGATCAGGAAAGATGAATTCAAATCAAACAAATGCAAAGTCAGTTTTTTAAGATTACTAGAGATAATAGTCTTATCTATATATCTCTTTTTTATATATTATAATAATGGATAGATAATCTATTCCTGATCATAAAAAAAACCCCATAATAAAAGTTCTTAACTGAGTTACATTTGCAAAACAAAGACTAGGAAGGAATATGGTTGTTCCCTTTAAATATATGAGGAGAAACAAGAGAAGAAAACAAATCTTTTAAACTAAAGGGCTAAAGTTGGAATAAGCAAAACAAAACAAAACAAAATGGACAGAAGTATTTGTGGCTGAAATTAAAACAAAATTTCTACTATTAGATCAGTGAAGTCTTCTAACAGAGGTTTCCTAAACATAGCAATCTATGAGATCTCTTCTATTCCCCATTGTTTTTTCTCTCTTCTGTTTTTTTTTTTCCTTTTTTTTTTCCTTTTTTTTTCCCCCTGTGTATTTCTTCAAAGATAAAATGTAACTAAGGATTTAGGGGTTTATGAGAAAATATTTTTTGATAACAGATATGAAACTGGACTATTGCCATTTAAAAACAGATGGAAAAGAGATCTAAATATATCCAGGAGGCTAGAAATACTGAAGAACCAAATCCTAAAATATCTCAATTAATACCAAATTCTAAATAGTGCTTTTAATAATTTCTTTGTAATATGTTCACTATATCTGTAGTGCACCATAAAAAAAAAAACACCTCCAAAGTTTCCTCTTTTTGTTTATTACTGCCTTCATTTATTTAGCTTTTAATTTTAATTTTATTGAACTTTTCATTGGCTTTAATATTTTCCTACATATTTTGCACAGTGCTCCACACATATCTAGATAAAATGTGAACTTTCTGGAAGAATCTGATTTACATTTATCTTAGAAAGTGATGGGTTAAGATCTCTGTCACTCCTCTGTATGCTGACTAACTCAAGAAATAAAGCGAGGAAAATTAAAAGCACTTGGAAGTACCTACTTCTTCCTCATTTTCAGCTGTTTAATAGAACAACAAGGTGTCTATAAGGGTGAATTGTTCTCTCAGTTCTCTCCTTTAATTAACTCAAGTTTTCAACATCATTCTCTCAATATGCCAAGCCTAAAAGGTAGAACAAACCCCTGTGGTTAAGCAGCACAAAACAAGATAGTAATTTATGACCCTGAAAGGGTGCAACTTGAATTTCTTTAGCAGACACCATTTTCTCTAACCTTAGATCATGATTTGGAAAGCCTGATCTCCCTCAGCCTCACACCTTGAAATGAGTCTGCGCAGATGAAGTCCTTAAAAATAGTAGCTCTTCACTATCAAGCCTGAGATGAACTGATGACTGAATTGGAGCTCTGGCAGATCTAGGAATGAAAATTAGTTACTATCTAATACTCTCCTGGGTTATTATTTTGTCTTTCAAATTGTGTTGATACACTATTAGGAACGGGTGTTAACAGTTTATGAAGCAGTAAAGACAGAACTATGAACCAGCATTTAAAGTCTGTGTTGGAAAAGAACTGAGTACATGTGTTTGCAAAATATAACACTGACAAAATCTTTCCATTTCATTAGGAAATGAGGAGGAGGAAAGACAACACCTACTAAAAATAAACAGAAGTAGGAGCGGCTCACTTGTATCTGGCAGTGTGAGCAATGAAGCTTTGTCCTATCTTCCAAACAGTCATTAACTGAGTACTCAAACAGTTAAATTATCTCACTTTTGCACTTGACTGTGCTACCAAACATTCAGCTGAAGTGTGCAATGCCGTAGTACAGGCCAGCCAGCAGCAATGGTAGGATGACATGCTCATGTGTGTGAGGGCCTGGTTTGCAGACCTCCAGAGCAGAAGTGTTCTCAGAAATGTTAACTACATCTGTCATTCCAATAGTATGTTGATTCTAAAGGAAAATGATGAATTATTTTTCAACATTTGTTAACTGATATATGGCTTAACATTTGATCCAGAACATCAAACTCCTATATTTTGAGGTGGAGATCTTGAGGAATTCTTATTCTGATGTCCATTGCAGTGAAGAATGCAATGAAGAATGCAAAATTCAAATTCCACATTAGAAGACCTGAATAAAATTGCTCTACTTCCATCAAAAATAGAAAGAAATACAAAAACTCTTCATAGGTCAAAATGCATCTACAATTGTTCAGGATGGAGGACTTGTATCTTCCTAATGCCGGAAGGAGCATAAAACATTTCACCTACCTTTTCTAATATCTTAAAAGCTCCATAAGGGAAAAATGAAGTTACAGGGAGGAAACATTTTAGAAGGGAGAGAGTGTTGCAAAGCTGTTTCTGCAGCAGCTGCAGTGCAATGCAGTATTAAGGCATTTCCCAACATATGGGCTTTCTTTCTACAGTAACAGATAGCTGCAGTTTATGGACATGTAATATATGGATTTTTGTAGACTAGATTTACAGAGAATCATTTATGTTAAACCAAAGATCCAGGAACTGATATTATATAACAAAGAAAAATATTCCATATATAATAACATACATTTTAATCTATTATATAAACAGATTTCAGGCAGCACTAGTTGACATCATTAAACTCCATTCATGTACTTGTCATTGTAGTTTCCATAGAAACTAGTATTGCAAAAGAAAATGGAGAAACAGGATTGAGAAACATGGAAAAAAAAAAAAAGAAAAATAAAATATGATTAGAAAAATACCTCATTAAAATCAACAATTTGCAGTTTACCAACATTAGAGACTCAACCCAGTGAGCAATCTGTGTATAGAAATCCTGTCAAAGTTAATGGCAGTTGTGACAGACACAGCTGCATCAACTGCTTTGTTGTGAATGGTATTAGTTTATTTAGGGTACTCTAGTCAATTCAAATATTGTCTTAGCACAGTGTCTTAACAGAAGGATTTGTTTGTTTTCCTTGGGAAGGAAGGGAAGATATTACATCCTAGGGCACAGAAAATACCTTTGAGTTTTATACAGTCAATGTCTCTCAAGTTTCTACTTTCTTTCTGAATGAATTGTCTTCACATGAAAATACCATTCTGACTTGTCTTCTCATTTAATCTTCTGTATATTTTATCCCTATGATACACTTCATTTAAAACAATTCCTTGTTGCTTCACTTCATTTATTTGGCATAACAGAAATAAAAGTTCTATTTAGTACATGTTACAATGATGAAATAGCTCCCAGCTTTACAATAAAACCAGAGGTATTTATTATGTAATGGTAGCTCTTTGCACTAAAAATGCCATTAGTTTATTTATTAAAATCTGATATTATCAGCCCTATATTACTTACAACCTGAAAATACTTGCAAACTGTATTACCAAAGCCTCAACCAGTTATGATCTGAAATGCGTATTACAATAATACAGAACTGTTGGGAGGGAAGATTCTATTTTCTGATGGTTTCACTGCATGTTTAAATAGTGTACATATTACATCTACAGTACACCAGAGATTTTCATTTGTCTCTGACCTGTAATAAAAATAATTCTTTATTCTAAAACTGTGAAAAGAAACAAAAAATACTGTAAAAAAAGCAAGTGATACACTTGCCATTTCTTAGTAACATAGGGTCTGATATACAAGAGTCTCACAGCAAATTTTAGTTCTTGCATTTACCTTGGGAATGGAACATGGGTTTTGGTTTTCAGATGGCAAAAACTTGGTTTAAGTCCTGGATGATTTATTCAAAGATGTGCAGCGTCTTAACTACAAAACATCCTGAATGCAAGTCATGAGGGCATTAGACCATAGTGTTACTCACCTCATGCATAACTTAAAATTGTAACCAAGTTACAAGTCCAGATCTTTTCAAAGAAGGCAGATGCTGATGTGCAGTGCAATATGGAATAAGAAAGGATTGTATTGTAGTTGTACTCTGCAGGGGTCGTTACAGAACAAAGGAAACATGTAAGACTGCACATGGAAATTGTCTCTCCAAGTATGATGGTCAGAGAGCCAGATGTTATAATAGCGAATCGCTTGATTGCACCAATATTTTCAATAATGTTCATATCACACAGTCTGCATGTAAATAACTTACAATTTATTCTAACAACTATAGAGAGAATATTTATGAGCTTTTGTTTTTTTTTCACAGGGCTCCAATGCATGATGATGCATCAATCTTTACTTTCCTCCTGATAACGAAAGTTCACAGATAGCATATTTCCTGCCATTTTATTAAGTGTTTGTAATATTTTTCATTGGAACTGTCTTTAAAAACTACAGCCTAAGAAAAAAATCTATCAATTAGGCACAATCAGTTTTTTTGTTTTACGGTAGTAGCTTATAACATTACTATATCAGATTTCAACCCACCAAAGCTGATGAAATAGCAGATTGGAAAGAAAAGAAAGCAAATACTTAACACAAAATTCTCACCTAGATAAGTATTCTATATGTGTATATATTTATTACAGTGTAAACAGTAGTATTCTATCTGGATTCATCAAACAATGATCTATAAATCCAAAACTTCTGTCCAAGGAATAATACTGAGTAAGCCATTATGCAATTGTTTCAGGTCAATGTTATTAAAAAAACCACAACTCTATAAATCATGTGTTTTCAATTATTTTCTCTCTTTTGTTATCTCTACCCCTCTAATTATACTTGGAGTACATAAAGTGGTTGAATGAAGAGTGCAAAATCAGAAAGTTGTGCTGGAGGCAGTGGGAAACCACAAGTTTTCTGAAAATGGTCCTAACATTCCAGAAATGCCCAGAAATTGGGGTTTGGGAAAATTTTTCCAAAGGTGGGAGACAAAACATTGATGCAGGGGGAAAATGCTCTTCAAAAATAGTGTTGTCCAAATGGTGAAATTATATACAAGGAGCTTTTACTGTGAGTATTAGGTTGCAGCACTACTGTTACTGAGCTGATGGCTGCTTTTGGTCTCACATGTCTAATCCAGATCTAATATCAAATACTGATAAATTATAAGTTATTTAGTATTGCAACTCTATAGGTCTCAGATGTTTCTACTTCTTTATATTTCTGGTCTGCGCTGAAAGTCACTAATTTCTTGGAAGCACAGCAAAGCTTGACAGTTTTACACGCCGATTCTTCAAGATGGTACACATATAAAAGTGAAAAGAATTGGGTAACTTGGATAATTACTATTTTTGGAATACTGTTACTGTATTTTTCCTGTGTTTTATTCATTCTGAAAGTTGAACTTTTTTGTTGCTACATCAGGAATGTATACCAAGAATGGCTAGAGCTCATTCGTTTACTGGAAAATAAGCAATGATTCCAGAGGTAAAAATGCTGAAGACATGTGAATTTAATGATAAACAAATAATCTGTTCTGTTCATAAAGTCAGAATGAGCTCTTGAACTAGTAAGTAAGAAAACCCAAAAAGAAGTAACACTGCGTGCTTGTTGTTTGCTGATCCCTGAGGCTGACAATCTTTGTGAAGCTTTGGGTCCCTATTTGAGACAAAACAGTAACTGTATAGAACAGAAACTACCTGAATTTTAATCCTAAATTAGCAGTCAAGATTTTACAAACCCCTTGGGGCAAAATGAAAGTAGTCAAAATGAAAGTTGGTCAGGATTCAATGCCACTTAATGTAGTTTAGTGACTTCCATTTGTTTATTTTCCCGTAAATAAATATTTATAGTTTGTTGGGTTTTTTTGGGTTTTGGTTTTTTTTTTTAGAAATCTAATTTAGGATTTTGATGAAAGAATGATTGAAATGTTGGAAGAGCTCATTATTATGACATCCAATATGAAAAATTCAACTTCCTGTTTGAAATGAATTTATGTTTAGAACTTCATAGGAAAGAGCCATAGAACCACAGAATTCAGGTTGGAAGAAACCTCAGGAAGTTTCTCATCCATCTTCTTACTCAAAGCAGGGTCAACTCTGAGATCAGACCAGGTTTGCTCACGGATTTATCCAGTCAGGTCTTAAAAGCTTTCAGGATGGAGACTACACAACCTCTCTGGGTAACCTGTTCCAAACAAGCTAAAAAAACTCAAAAGGTCAAAACTGAAATCTATATTTATAAAAGTATTGTGGCACTTACTTATTTTAACTGCATTGGTTTCTGGTTATCTTTCTCAACTTCTCATGGAAAAAATACAGCCAGAAGTCTTATAATCTACTTTGTGGGATTACATATTCATTCAGTTCCTTCAAACACATTTAAAGTCTTCTTTTAAAGGTTACACCATTAGCACACCAGTCGGGTTGAACCTTATTATTCTATGAGGATACTATAATTTTTAACCTCTTTACCAAAGTTCATATTCAAAAGAAAGATAGATAGAGCGACACTACAGAATGAGCCACGACTTCTTTTCTTTTCTGAACATACTACTTTTTACAGGTATTAAAGCTGTAAGGTAGTCATCACATAGGTTAATAAATTTATGTACATTCATTCTTTCTGTCCCAGGAAGTAGTTAACACAGGTGCCACTGATCAGTAATGAACTACTTTGTAGACTTCTTAAAAGGTATTATGTTTGTGTAAAGTCTCAACCTCAGACCCAGAGACAGATGCATCGTAGATTCGTAGTTCTGCCTTTCGTTTTGACAACAAGAGATGCTGTAATCATACATTTTCTATCTTCTTCTGATTAATTAATGAATGTGAGGAAATAAATTTCTGTGTTGTATGTGTGAGAAGAAAGTTCCAGTAGAGAAAAAAAGATTAGATGCCCTGCAGAAATTTATGCCTTCTATACATCTAATTATTTAAATATTATCTGTCATAAATAATTGATAAAAAAATGAATATACTTTTTTTTTCACAAAACATAGTGATAATATTGGTTCCAATTGCACAGGTAAAACCCATCTTCATTGTTGTAGTCCAATTTATTAATCAATATAGATTATTAGTAAATTATCAAACACTTGCTCTTTCAGAATGAACTTTAATGTTTTTCAGAAAAACATTAATTTAAAATGAGGTTTTAGGAGGGGTTTTCTTATCAGACACTGTAACAATATTTTTAATTTAATACTATTAATATAGTTTATAAGTGCAACTGCGTCACTGGTTGAGAAAGGGACATTTAGTCATGTTTAATGGAGGTAACTCTATAAAGTAGAGGAGAAATATGGCTTTGATGACACTTTCATTAATTGACGGTTGCCGTAACAACTGAAGGTTTGCTTTGAAAGCCCCTCAATTACAAAAGAAACCAGTTGTCCTCCATCACCCTTATACTCATTTTTTAACACCTGCATGTGCACAGCATGCTTAAGCAGGACAAATTTATACTGAGAAACTATGAAAGTGAAAAGGACATGACATAAATGAAAGTAATGGCAACTACTAAGAAGCATCTGCATGACTTTCAAGTGGCTGGTGTAGTACCAGGTATAGAGAACTGTAATTTCAGTATGAAATTGACTTGCATAAAGATGCATCAAGACATTTCTGCCTGCAACAGTATATGTGCAGGCAAATACAGTATGAAGGACAAAACCTAGTTATTGATGCTGTGCCAGAGATCCACCTGTCCAGAAGATTTCATCCTTTGCTTCCAGTTTTATTTGTCCTATAATTGTTAGAGTTAATAGTGCTTGTTTTGAAGCAATAAATGATATTCTGAATATATATAGTCAAACACTAACTTCATAAAAAGGTCTATGAACAATAACTAATTTTCAAGAAAGAACATATATCAGAGAGGGTTTTTTTAAGTTTAGTGAGCAAAATATCTCACTCAAAATAAAATAGCATCATTTAAACAGAAACTTTACTAAAGAACTGAATTCAATGAGAGTCACTTGCAGAGCAGAATGACATTTGTGATGATCAGTATCTGAAATATTAAGGAAGCTGTCGTCTAAGAACTAAAATAAAGATCAAAACAACAGATTGGTGGCAATAGGTAGGCTAAATGAATGTGCTATGAGAAGGGAACAAGAAAAATCTTTATAAATTGCAGCACCTTATTTGCTGATTATACTTATTATCAAGTATAATTTACCTATAGAATAATGGAGATGTTGTTCACAATCATGCCCAAGTTCAGCTGTTTAGGAACTTAAATATGATGAAAAACTAAAAAAAAAAAGCCATAATATATATGAATAAATAAATAGGTAACTTCATCCATGTGCATCCATATGCTTATATGTACACACACGTTATTAGAAAAGGACCTGTAGGACTTGTATAAACACACAGACCCATGATCCTCTACTGCTGCAAAGTTTAAACATACAAGTGTTTTTGTTGAACAATAAAATCTTGTTGAACATTTTTTTCCCAATAATGCATCCAGAATTTTTTTATCCATATTTGTGAAGAAAAAAAATATCTGTAAAGTAACATAGAGGGAGATAAAAATGATTCACAGTACTCACATGTAAATGGAATAATTTTTTAGGCAACAACTTCAAAACCACAGTTTTTCCAAACCACAATTTTATCCATTTTGCATATTTGGATTCCAGTGCTGCAATGGTAGGGGAAAGCTAAGAATTCACATGCAACCGGTCCCAGGGAGGTGATTCAAATTCAAGGAGAAAAGGTTTAGTCATATGATCAATCAGCTAACTGGAAAACCCCCAAAAGTAAGAATCTCACCTAGAAACAGAATAGAGTGGCGGTTAATAAGAGTTTAACAGGAACATAGAACTCCAACTCTTATTTTGTACATCAAAAAATGAATCAAGCTGTCTTAATGTTCCTCAGCTGTTATTTTTTCCATTTCTGTACCCAATATTTGTCTATTTCCCCTTACCATCTCATGAGACGGCTGCTTGAGCAACTGGCTTTTACTCTGCACTACCTATAGATGAGACATCCGTTATTCAGGGACCCAAGAGTACGAAAACTTTCCCACTCATAAAACTTGCCAGTGTTGTTTCAAAATGTCAATGGGAATCTTCCCAGGTCTGATACAATGTGCTATTCAGTCTTGAAAATTCAGGATTTTCTATCCTCTGGGATATAATATTGGAAATACCTGGAATTCACAAAATGCTTATTGGGCTTTGTTTGCTCCTTTCCACCTACTTGACTGCCCACATTCTCTAGTTCCTAAACCTGTTTTGGTTTTTTTTTTTTTGTTTTTTTTTTTTTTTCCCATGGTTTAACCTTTTAAGAAAATATAAAACCTTTTCCTACAATTTTACTTTTTCAGCTTATATTACCTACATCTTTTTTTTCATTCCACTCTCTGGTCTCCCTTCTCTGAAAGATTTTCTAACTCTTCTGAGGCTATATCCCATGCTTTTTCAGTCTTATTCAGAGGAAGCTGTGACCCCCTTTGATATTACATTCATTCCAAGGCTAACATTTTATACTTGAATTTCTTCCACTTAATTTATGCTTTATCATTGTCACAGTTCTTGACCCTCAAATATCTGTCGGAGTCTTCAAATCTGTAGAAGCTACGTCTCATCAGAAATCTCCAAGAAAACCAGCTACTGAACAGTTTTAAACAAAGGAGATGGTATTTTTAGAATTCACAGCTTGTTCATTGGAATAGAAAAGTCAAAGAATAAAACAGTATGTGTAAATAATTTGCAGCATTTCCAGCCATATTTTATAAATTACATACTTTTAATGGTTTGAGTTATTTAACATTTATGGGAATT
Organism: Himantopus leucocephalus; assembly: GCA_003993805.1. Taxonomy (NCBI): domain Eukaryota; kingdom Metazoa; phylum Chordata; class Aves; order Charadriiformes; family Recurvirostridae; genus Himantopus; species Himantopus leucocephalus. The sequence goes on along the minus strand of RSEF01000002.1, from coordinate 124,067,978 downwards.
TCAGGCAGCTTACTTAGAAAACAATTCAGTGTCTTTTATCAAGACAGAAGTGCACACAGACATTTGCTCATTAAATCAAATTTATGTCATAAAGAAGTTATTGAACAAAGTGCCATGAAACTTTGCTTTTCTTTTGTATCAGTTAAAACATACTCACGGGGGGCGGGGGGGATAAAATAAAACAAAACAAAAGCAACCCTTTAGAACTATCTTTGTCTTTACCTCAGATGAATAGACATTTGAAATATCATTGGCCAATTTTTACCAACAAAGAGAAGAAAAGTTGCTCTTTTTTTGGTGGTATTCTGTAGTGCACTGAAGTATTTCTCAGATAAGTTTACAGATATAAAGACACATAGGTCGCAGTAATGAAACTCCTGTTTCCAAATTCCTTTTCTTAACTTTGGAGATTCATTCTTGGGCTTTTGCGTTGCTCACATCAAAACTAGTGGCCAAAAATCTTTTCTGAAGCTATTTACTTTCCTGAGACGTTTCCATAAGAGATGCTAGAAAGCAGTAATAAAGAACTGGGACACTAAAAGGACAGCAGCCCAAGAGGTTTTGCAGTATCTCTTCATCTCATTAAATGGTTATTATATGGTTATTATACAAGTCTACAACTAATGTGTCAGAGAGCAGGTTCAGGCATACACATCCACAGTATGCTGTAACACTTTCGTTTGTTTCCCAGCCTGAAGTGGCCTGGATTTGTCAGTGTCAACAAATGCAAACATGTATCAGCATAACATGCATAAGCATCACATTTATCAGACTTTCTGTGACTGTTACAGTTGTCCTTGACATTTCCTCTGTAAGTCTACAACTATGAGGGGTTCCCTTCCCTAAAAGTTCACAAGTGACCACAGACGTCCGTAAGATGATATTGAGCTTTCACATCTCTCTGTTTCCTTCAGTCTTCTTCCATTGTTTGACAGTGTGCTTTCTATTATTTATACACTCACACACATATGCAAACACTGCTTTATATATATATAGTAAAATTTTAATATATTTGTTAAATATACTGCTGAAGTTTTAAGGAAAGGAGTGAATGAGAGGCAAGTCTATGTTTGGGCAGCAGGTGAACCCCCTCCTTGCCCACCTCACCTTCCCAGGTGCCTCTGTACAACAGATATGAGGGTCTCGATGTGGAAGGTCAGTCAATGAATGATGTGGATGACAGTCCGTCTTCACCAGAGGTGTTGCTGAGATCAGAAAGGTCTACCCCCCATATAACGACTAGCTCGTGAGGAAGAAAAGATGGGTTATAGTTGCAGGTGACTCCCTTCTGAGGGGAACAAAGGGTCCAATATGCTGGACAGACCCTCCTCTTAGGGAAGTCTGCAGCCTCCCTGGGGCCTGGGTTAAGGACATCACTAGGAAAAATCCTAGCCTGGTGCAACCCTCAGATTACGGAATCTCAGAATCACAGAATGGTAGGGATTGGTAGGGACCTTTGGAGACCACCTAGCCCAACCCCCCTGCCAAAGCAGGTTCACGTACAGTGGGTTGGACCGGAATGCATCCAGGTGGGTTTTGAATATCTCCAGAGAAGGAAACTCCACCACCTCTCTAGGCAGCCTGTCCCAGTGCTCTGTCACCTTCAAAGCAAAGAAGTTTTGCCTCATATTGAAATGGAATTTCCCATGTTCCAGTTTGTGCCTGTTACCTCTTGTCCTGCCGCTGAGCACCACTGAAAAGAGTCTGGCCCCATCCTGTTGACACCTGCCCTTTAGATACTTATAAGCATTGATGAGATCCCCTCTCAGTCTTCTCTTCTCCAGGCTAAGCAGACCCAGGTCTCTTAGCCTTTCCTCATTGGAAAAGGAGAGACTGGAGGTGCTCCAGTCTCTTGATCCTCTTTGTAGTCCTCTGACTGCACTCTCTCCAGTAGTTCCTTGTCTTTCTTGAACCAGGGAGCCCAGAACTGGACACAGGATTCCAGATGTGGCCTCATCAGGGCAGAGTAGAGGGAGAGGATAACCTCATTTGACGTGCTGGCCATGGTCTTTTTAATGCACCCTAGGAGAACATTGGCTTTCTTTGCCACAAGGGAATATTGCTGCCTCATGGTCAACATGTTTTCCACCAGGAATCCCAGGTCCCTCTCTGCAGAGCTGCTTTCCAGCAGGTCAACCCCTAAACTGTACTGGTGCATGGTGTTATTCCTCCCCAGGTGCAGGACCCTGCCCTTGCCCTTGTCGAACTTGATAAGGTTTCTCTCCGCCCAACTCTCTAGCCTGTCCAGGTCTCGCTGAATGGCAACACAGCCTTCTGGTGTATCCCAGTTTTGTGTCATCAGCAAACATGCTGAAGGTACATTCTGTCCCCTCATCCAGGTAGCTGATGAATATATTGAAAAAATGGACCCAGTACTGACCCCTGGGGAACACCGCTAATTACAGGTCTTCAACTAGAGTCTGCGTCGCTGATCACAACCCTCTGAACTCTGCCATTCAGCCAGTTCTCAACCACCTCACTGTCCATTCATCTAATGCACACTTCCTAAGCCTACCTATGAGGACGTTATGGCAGACAGTCTCAAAAGCCTTGCTGAAGTTGAGGTAGACAACAGCTACTGCTCTCCCCTCATCTACCCAGCCAGCCATGCCATCATAGAAGGCTATCAGATTGGTCAAACATGATTTCCCCTTGGTGAATCCATGTTGACCACCCCGATAACTTTCCTTTCTGCCACATGCTTAGAGATGATATCCAGAATGAACTGTTCCATCACCTCTCCAGGGATGGAGGTGAGGCTGACTGGCCTGCAGTTTCCTGGGTCCTCCTTCTTGCCCTTTTTGAAGACTGGCATGTCATTGGCTTTCCTCCAGTCCTCAGGCACCTCGCCTGTTCTCTGTGACCTTTCAAAGATGATGGAGAGTGGCTTAACAATAACATCTGCCAGCTCCCTCAGCACTTGCGGGTGCACACCATCAGAGTCCATGGATTTGTGGGTGTCGAGTTTGCCTAGATGATCTCTAACCTGATTGTCCTTGACCAAAGGAAAGTCTTCCCTTCTCCAGACTCTCTTTCTTACCTCCAGGGTCTGGAATTCCTGGGGGCCTGCCTTAGCAACAAAGACTGAAGCAAAGAAAGCATTCAGTAACTCTGCCTTCTCTGCATCCTCTGGCACCAGGGCACCCACCTCATTCAGCAGTGCTAGTCTTCCTTTTGCTACTGATGTACTTGAAGAAGTCCTTCTTATTGTCCTTGATACCCCTTGCCAGATTCAATTCCAAGTGAGCCTTAACCTTACTCATTACTTCCCTGCATACTCTGACAACATTCCTATATTCCTCCCAAGTGG
>RSEF01000002.1:124029776-124064658 GCA_003993805.1 Himantopus leucocephalus | reverse complement strand
GATCTTGAGCTTGGAGGAAGTGGTGCTTGAATATTAACCATCTGTCTTGTGCCCCTGTTCCTTCTATAGCCTTATCCCATGGGATTCCTCCAAGCAGGTCTTTGAAGAGGCAGGAAGTCTTTCAGAAACAGGAATTTACCTGTTTTTTATTTGGTGGTGACAGATCCAAGAAGTCAATCTACAGTGCACTTAAAGAAAGGTTTAAAAATACCTGTTTTAAGTAACCTCTAGTTTTTAAGGGAAAGGAGCAGGGAGTGGTCTTCAAAGAATTGCTTTAGTTTTGGCATTTCTTGTAGTCCTTGCTCATCAGACTTTTTTTTATTGTCCTTGAGCACGTGGGGGTAATAATTTGTGGCTCTAATGGAAGACTGAATCAGTAGCTCTGGTGCATTCCTTTATTTAATTTCTTTTTCTTTTCTGTTCCCCTGTCAAAAGTTCATCTTACACAGACATTTAGGTGATCTGCTCACAGTGGGAGCATGTCACTGATCAAGTCACTAGCATAGCCAGGGTTTTCTGCGTAATCAAGTCTTATTTCAGTGTTGAAATAGTGACTTATTCTGAAAGATAAATCTAGGTGTGTCCAGCTCTGTTGTTTGACACAATTGTAACTTGGGTTTTGCTGACTGTCCTATAGTGGGTAATGCCTTGTGATGCTTTTGAAAAATGTTAATTGGACTTAAGACTCTACTGAGGTGAATTTGAAGGGGCAGTATGTCTGTACAGCCACTCCATTGTGAAATGTGATTGACTCTAATGCAGTTTTTCCGTGTGGACCATCTGCCAGGGTCCACCATTGCCAAGCTTCCTATGAGGGCTCTGAAGAAGAGCCTGTAAATCCCTGCACTGGTGCCTCTTCTTCACCCATGCATGATTGTTAAGTGGTGCTTCCACTTACTGCTGGCCTTTCCTGGGAAGTCAATAGGAGTAGCCAGGGATGCCTGTCAGTTTTAAGTGCGTCACATTAAAGCCTGGCTATGATGAAGTTAGTGGTGAACCTTTCGTTGAGGTCCTAAATCCATTACAATTGTGTCTGTGAAGAAAGTCAACTGCATCTCTGCAAGAATGTGTTTGCAAGGTTAGTATTCATCATTACCTGCAGCTAGCAGTTATGGTGAAGTCTTGTCTCTTGTATTGCTTCATTAGAATCATAATTGTGTTAGTTGTATCCCAAGATGCTTACAAACTAAAGTATGAGACATTATCACTGTATATACAGGACCATACAGACACCAGAGGTTGTGGTGGATTTGTTTTGTTTAACCTGTTGTTTGGTTGGGGCACAAAGAACTAAGAATGTGTTGCCTTTGCTCTCTGTCCTGTGGCCTCTATGTTGTCAGGATATACATGTATTCCCAGTAAGATGATGGTTATTTCTTAAGATGATTTTTTAAATCTTTCTTATTTCTGTTGAAAATTATAGTAAATAAAAGGAAACTGCACCAAGAGTGATCCCACTTGTGGGAAACTCACAAGGGGCATAGACCTGTTATAGTTCAAACAAGTGTGCATTTTAGTGAAATAGTATATAAAATAAGAATTCCTTTAAAGAAAATATGTTGTTCTGAAAGTGACACTTCCACACATAACTACTCAAATGTTGACAGAGATAATGGGTGATTCTAGATTATGCATTTTATACTGAATGTATGCTATTTCTTTTCTCAAATCCTTAAACTTGGTTCCCTTTCTTTCAGGGACAGGAAGCATAATGTGAAAGCTTTGTTGCTTTGTTTCTGCTTGTTGAGGTCATATTACAGTATTTTTGCCAGTGTTCTATAAAGATAGCTTTATCAAACTATATGTGGCTTATTGTCTCTTTAAATGTAACCTAATTTGTGTTTGCATCTATTCAAAGATGCTGAGGGCATTTCAAATTCTATACTGTTCCAAAATCCCAGGCAGCAAATTTTTCCAATCACCATGGTAATGTGTGTGTGTGTGGGAGGAAGGCTAAAGTCAGAATCTGTTAGTAATGCATATGCTCAGTGCCACTAGCACTGCTTGTTCTTTGATGTAGATATGTTCTTTACTTAACTAAAAACAAAGCAATATGATGCAGCTAATACTGCTTATCGTCTAATTTTTTAAATTTTTCTTTTTTGGTAATTCTGAAACTACTTCACTGCATTAATCAGATACGTGGGTAATTGTTGAGTCTTTCTGTTTAGGAAGTGGCATGTAAGAATCTTGTAGTCTAGCAAAGAAACTTCAAAACTTCTTTGTTGCCTCTCTAAGAACTTATGGATAGGCTTAAAAGTCAGTTTTACAACTGGAGCTGCATACCAAGGACACTTACTACTGATAGCTCATGTCCTGGTGATTTCTGCCAAGTCACTGTGAATGTTTAAGGTTCTTGGTTTCGAGTAAGCCTGTCTGGATGCTTTTGTATATGTAGTTGTTGCCTTAGACACAGAATTAGTTCTGAAGTGTAGTGAATGCTAATTTAAACTAAAAAACAAAACCAACAGAAGTATTTTAAGAGGAACTGTGTTCTCTTCTAGAGTGCTGAAACTGGTTCTTAATTACCCTTATTCAGTCAGCGCTGATGATAGATAAACTTATAAATTAATAGGAATTTATAGGAAGGCTGGCTACTGCTTTGTGTGGGGGACAGGAAAAGTAAAGAGCCAAGAAATGGCAGATTTCACTACTGTAGTCTAAACTGGAAAAAAAAGGGAGACTTAGATGAAGGATGATTTATTTTCCCCATTACGATATTGATTGTTTCAAATTTTAATGAGTTGCAGTAACTTACTGGTTTAAAAACACCAGCTCACTGGTATTGAGAATTACAGAGGCATTGATACTGGTTCAAAATGCAGGCGAAGTTATTAAGACTTCTGTGTTAGACGGCCTGAGAGAATGGGCTTCTTCACTCTTTCATTGCACAGATCAACCCTATAGCAAAACCACCAAGAGGCATGTGGAGTTGAAATGCTCTCTGCATCAGAGTTCAGATGAGTCAGGGGAGGCTCATGCCTGTGCCACTGGCAGAGCAGAGTAATTAGCCTGGTGTGGCAGAACACTGAGCATACTGAACTTACCCAGTCAGCTGTAGGTCTGAGCCATCCTTGTGTGCATTTACATCACTTAGTGTATTTACAAAGCTACTCTCTTGTTATATGCAGTCTGTCATAGTAATAATAATTACTAGTATGGTATTTTTTCTTCAAAATGCCAGGCTTTCTTTTGAGAGGGTAAGTGTGAGAAGTGATGCCTCTGAAAGTCTTTGCTTTAGGAAAACAAGTTGCAGTTTTTCAAGGTTGTTTTTGCAAAGGCTGAACTCCACTGTGTAGGCAGTGGAGCTGTTCGTATAGCTAGTAACTTCGTAGGTCCTTTCTTCGCTTGTTGAAGATGATGTTTAATGTCCGTTAACAGGGTATCTCTCTTTTTTTTTTTCTTTAAAAGACAAAACTTTAGGGTCGATAGGACTTCAAACAATCTATTGTAGTTCTGAGTGCGTTTTTTTTGTTCTGTTCATTACCTCAACCTGTCTAGTTCTGTTATGTACAGGATTAGTAGTAGCACACAGGTTGATTGTCACCTGTGTGATTTAAAGCACACAGCTAAGGGATTATTCATAGCAGATTTTGAAGCAAAAATTTAAGTAAATTACATCCTTTATCTGATGAATCAGTTAAGTTAGTCATGTCAGGTTCTCAAAGTCTATGTTGGCAGGTATGAAAACACAGTACCTGCTTCTGAAAAGCATACTATTAAATGCACCTTCCTCCCACCAAAACCCCTGACAGTATTAGCCTCTTTCAGCCATTTCCTTATGAAAAAGGAAAGCTTTTACATAAAGCGAATGAGATCACTGTTAGATTTAGGTTGTATGGTAGTAAAATAATCTGAGAGAGAAATATTAGTGCACAGATACTTTTCCTTCTCTTTATGAAAGGCTTAGCCTCTCAAACATTGTAACACTTCTCCATACTAAAAATCCAGTGTGTCTAATTGGGATGAAAAGTAAGATTTCACACCTTACATAGCTGAATTTCTGCACTCACAGCAACCGACCCAGGTGTCTCTCAGCCTTATCCTTAGTGTGTTCATACAGCGTTGTCCATTCATCATCCAAGTAGAAACATCTGTGTCACTGAGCCAAAAGATTTCATTAGAACAGAGAAGAAATAGGAAAGCTTGATGCCAGCACAGATAAACATGACCTGGAGGTCACCCTTCCATGTGTCTGACTCCTAGTAGTTTCCAAGAAGATTATTTGCTTTATTTCTGGGAGAGATTTCTGGAGGCCAAGGGAGGTAAAGGTAAACGTTATAAAATATTGAAATGTCTTAGTATTGCTATTTTCTAAGGATCTCTCAAACAATGTTTGAGGTGGGGAAAAGGTATTCAGAGATAAGTTCCAGTGCGCTACTATCCTAAGTCCTCTTCTAGCCTAAATTAATGAAAAGAGATATCTTCCTCCTTCAGACGTATTTAAGTTTAAACTATGTCTCTACATGGTCCTCTAAAGGACTTTTAATTTTGAGACTTATATCCCTGATAGGAATGGGAGAAACTAAAATGAGCTTTCATAATTCTTTGTGTCAACTTACATTTAATGTTACATACCTTATGGCTCTTTTGCTTCCAAATATGCACAGCTCTGAATTCATTGACATTTATTAACTCCATTCACATTCATTATGGCTCTATTAAATGAAATGGTGTACCAGTTATAAGCTTATTAATGAAATGATAAAATATGCTCTACTCGCTATCTGTAATTTTCTGCCATTGCCTGGAATGGAAGGATGATTGTAAATCTGTGCATATATGCTGCATATCTCTATAGAGATATGAAAAGTACTCAGTAGATGCAAAACTATTCTTGGTATTTTTTCCACTTCTGTTTTTAATAGCTTGCAAAAGAATGGACAAAGATGTTCTAATGAAGATAATGAAACCCACTATAAAGTTTAGATGATCATTTTCTTATGGATAAACTGGTGCAACTGCCAAAGTTCAATGTCTGGATTTTTTTTTTTTTCAATGGAGAGGACTCAATATTTGCAGGCTATTCAGCTCTTCATCTGTTGTAAATTCATGGCCACTTTAGCTTAGAAAATACTTTTTCTTAAGACACAAATGCATTTTTAAAGCTTGCACTTCACATATAGAGTGTCCTCAAGTTCTTTATCAAATTTCAACCTGTTCTGTGTAATTAGAAAAAAACTTAGAAAATGTTATGAGGGCTGCACTAATGCTTTTCTCTCTGAATTTGATACATTTAGTAATAGCATTAATTTTCTCAAGTCTGTTGATGCATATGACATTTTTGTAGCTGCCCCATCAAAACAGACTTCTTTGGCATTTAGGTTCTTTAAAAGAATATGTATCTCTTCAGTAGAAGCACTGTACTAATAGATATGTTTCACCTTTCTAAAGTAATCTGTATGTCATTTATCATGTTGATTTGTACTTTGCCATCTTTGCTTTCACGCACAGGTTTTATACTGAACTTCTCAAAAAGGCTAATATGACTTAAGCTGTGATGGACTAAGTAAAATAAAACATCATCTGAGAGGATAATGATGAAATTGCTTACCAGTGTTGCAACATCAGCAATTTATTGTACCTGGTTAAATCAGTAATTTAATTATTATTTAGAAATATAGGAATTATACTAATTGTTAGCTCTGAAAACAAGGCTTTAGACAAGCATAAAGCTTCAAATTCTCATGCAGATGCTACACGTAAACAATTGCTATTTATAACTGACATTCTGAATGAATGAGTGGTGTGGGCAAGTCTGCAATAAGCTGTCCAGCCTTCACAGAAAGTGGTTACAGCTTGATTAGTACTGTGCCTTGGCAGTACCTGCAAACAACCGTTCTTTCCACTCTGCTGGCTGGTACTCTATGCCATTTTATTTAGTAGCCTTTCAAGCCAAAAATCTGCTGTTTGTAGAAATGGTTTTGTGAATTAAATTGTCCATTAGGATGTGGGTTTAGTCTACAGGCTTCATTCATCTGGGACTTTAAATAGCTGTGACACAATGACTTACAACTGCTGGTCCAGATCTATTTGTGACTGACTTTTTAAAATGTTGTTGTACAAGGATGGCTTTCGTTGCTCTGTCCTCCTGCTCTTACAGCATGGCCCTAGACTTCTAATGAAACAGTTCAGGAGAGTGTAATTAGTTTATTTTCTACTTAGTCTATTTTTCTTTAAGGAGAGGAGTGGAGCCCCATTTGGCTTAGAAGTTACAAATATAATGTGTTATAAGCTGGTTGCTCATCTGTTTTGCCTGAGGAACAGCTTATTTTGATATGTTTGTTTTACCAGGGGAAAGAAAAATCATCAGAACTCTATGTACAGGTATTCTGAATATATAGTTTATGTGGAGCCTTAGCATTATGATATTGAAATGTTTTCCCTGTGTGCCTCTGCCACTGTGTTGATAGCCTCCAGCTTTTCTCTAACTAGATGGTCCCATCTTTGGGACCTGTAGTTCTCTAGCCCTTCATCCAGTGACTCTACACCTTTTATATAGTCAGTCAAGCTTATTGCTCTGTCAGTTAATGTTTACTTCATTACTCTTCATTATTCTGAGGTAACTGGAGATAAACAAAGAGTAAAAAGCTGTTGTCGGACTCCTTAGCCAAAGGAAGGAGTCAGATCTTATTCTTTCCACAGACTCTTCTTGTGTCACTGTCAGGGATATGCAATCATCAAATGTTATTTTCATGAAGGCAGTTATAGCTAATTGCTAATACTAATCCCCTTAGTAATCCACTGTTGTGACGCCTTTCTGATTGGACCACCTAGATTTCTATCCTAACAAAAAAGGTGATCAAAGCTTTGTGTCTCCAACATCTAATGCTGTCCAGACAAGTTTCCCCCTTCCCTCTTTTCCTCCCTAGCATTCTTCTCTTGAATTACCATTTTTCTTCATTTATAGTCTACTTTACCTGCTCTTATCTGCCTCAGCTCTTTGTTTCTAGTTCATAAATTTTCTGACTGTCTTTTCTGAAAACTACAGGGGTAAAGATTAAAAAAAAATCCTTCATTTTACTTTTTAAATCTGGGTTATGTCAGTCTGAGAAAAAAACAGAAGATTCTCTTCCCTTTGTGAGCAAGGAAGGGCTGAAATACGACAAAACAAGCCCCCCCCCCCCCCNAATGTCTTGCCATGTCATGTGAAAGTTAAAACACTAGGGATCTCAAGTGTAGAAGAGAGTTGTTTGGGTTTTTTTTTTTAAATGAAATCTACAAAACATTGCCCTACCTAACATAGGAGATGCATAAAATCTAATTTACTACTAATTTTACCTCATTTCACATGAACATTTGAAGTGTGAACTGGATTGTTTGGGGTTTTCAGCTTTCCTCGCAGCTTCTGTCTATTTTAAAGCCCATTTCTGATACATGAATGCTGTCATGACAGTTTTTAATTACAGGTTGATTCTCTCTGAATACAGGGTTTTTCTGGTTTGTTGGGGTATTTTTTGAATACAGGTTCAACACTGGTAAATAATCCATTGCTACTTCAACAGCAGATTCTAGAGCAGTGATTCTTCTTGTCAGTCAGCCAACTCGTACGAATGTGTTTCCTTTCTGTTATTGCCTGCAGTACTTGTAATCCATCCTTCCTTTTAGTGAGAACTGCTGAAATTGGTAGCCAATGTCATGGACAATAATTCAATAACAAATTTTTCTGCGAAACCTCACACATCATGAGACTTAATTGCCAAGTTATACATTTTTATTGGGTACTTTGTACAAAACAGTTATTTCCTGAACTACCTGGTATGAAGTGGTCTGAAGGCTGATCAATAAGAAGAATTATCTAACTAATTTTTCACACAAAAAATGTTGGAATATGTATCTGATTTAGGGCTTTTCCATGCACTCCACTAATATTAAGGTTTCACCCTAGCAAGGGGAGCAGCCAAAACAAAGTAGTTACTGCTTTTGAACCCATGCTTCTTATTTACATCCTATAACTATGTCATATGTATATATACACTCATAAATTATGTTTTTTAAAGTGTGTAAACATATTAGGATAAGAATAAAGAGCACCCAAGAGTGTGCAAGTCAGTGAAGGTTTCTTCCAACACTGCAGTGAAATAGGTAGCCTCTAATCCTTGAGTTCGTTCACAAATGGCAGTAGCTCAGCCATTCTGGTATCTGTGGTGCTCTGGAAAGGAGAAGAGTTGGAGTGGTTTTCTTTTCCTCCTGCTAACATAAAGTTACACTGCTCTTTGTTCTAAATAATTTGCATTAGGAGCAGTATTAGATAGTTACTTGTATTTTTCCCTCCTTTCTTGCTCTCTAGAATTGGGGATCTCTTCAGCGAATAAGCTGCTGCATAAAGGACGGACTAGGGTAACAGAAGTTACGAAATTCAGGCAGGCAATACTGTCAGTTTACTTTTCACTGTAAATGTTGAGGGAAACATAGATGACAGATCTATGAATATTCATTGTGGTACCAAAACCATCAAAGCATGATAAGGATTTTAACCTGAAGTAGATTGGATCTGGTTTCATGGCTCTCCTCATGAATTCTAAGCAGCAATTCAAGTGCCTCTCTGGCAATGAGCCCCTGATAAGAAGTCCAGCAGAATTATGATATGCAAATGTGCTTTGTGCTCATAATAAAACAAGGTTGATTATTATTCATATCTAAGTCAGACTAACTTTTACAGGAGATCCAGGTACTTTGTGACCCTCAATTAACTTAATGGATTATTTTTGACAACATTAAATTGTCTTGCTGCCCCAACAGACTCCGGTATTCATGGTATGTGCAGCCATATATGCTTTATCTAGCTTTCCTTCCCTAATTTTCTTACCATAGTACATTCTCAATGGATTTCCTCATTACTTTGTCAATTTCTTATTCCTATTCCTTTGTTCCAAGTCAGGCTTCTAAATAAATCTCCCAATATGTAATTAGTCAATAAGATGACAAAACTCCTTTGGTGTTCTTTGTGTGTTCTTTTGTATTAAAGCCTTTTATGGCTTTAATACATATTATTAAAGCCTTTTATGGCTTTAATAATTTAACTTGCAATTTAATATCATATGCTACTGCTTATCCTGGTTTGCTCAGCTTTGAAGGACCCATCCAGCTTGACTTTACTACTTTCTAATACTCATCAAGTACCTGTGCCTTGGTGTGGTGTTAAACAGTGTAGATGAATGGCCAGTGTTTTTAATCAGCTGATTTGCCTCCAGCAAAATTCTGGGATGGATCTATTCCTATTTGACTTTAGTAAGTGATACGATTGCAGAGCATTTATGTAGGGTTAATTTCTGTCGATTACATGAGTAATGACAGAACAGTTAAACCGTGAAACTACTGCTAGTTTCTTATGAGGTCAGTTCTGTACATCAGCTTTCATTTTAGAAACTTGTGAATTCTACTTTAATGTTTTCCTTTACTGTCTCATAGTTTACTACAAATTTTGGGTTGTACTAAAAATCCAAATGAACTGTGGAGAAGGACTCAAGTAACAGCACTTCAGGAAACATGCATAAAAGTCTCTTCCACATGTTGCTTTCTCCGAGAGGTATAACTTGTGGAACACATTGCACGATTCTCCACGTTGAGAGCAAAGCCTGCAAAACACTATTTCATTTCTCGGGTACTATGTAATAAATATCTTTCTATTCTACCTTATTCTTTGTGCTTCCAAGCACCATTCGTGAAGTATGCAATTCACGTAGCAGTCAAACTTGACACTTTACCCTAAAAATACTCAAAAGTACATTGAATTTCATTTAAATACAATATAATGTCTAACATTATATTTTGTTTCCTTCTTTCTCTCTCCCTTCCCCCATGTTTCTTTGACAACTCTGAAGTGTTTTCAGTATGATTGACGATACCAGACATGTTTCAGCTCATCCCTCATGTTCCTTCGTTTCTATGAACACACCTGTCTCTTTCAGCTCTGATTTCACTATTACTTGTAAAATCTTTCTACCAGAGAGCCTAGGGAAGGAAGAGTCTGCACATGAATTTACCCTGGAGAAGTATGTGACAAGGAGGTGGGTTTTTTTACTAGCATGTGAAACTGGAAGTCTAAGTGGCATCCTAAAGTGGGAGCAGGAGCTGCAGCCTCCTGTGCTAGTCCTGCGGTTCCTCCTCTGGCCAGCTTCTTGCTGCTATGCCTCAGGAGCATCCCAGACATTTATATACCCTTCCTGTGAAAAAAAGTTTAATTACAAAATGAGAACGGGGTGTAGTGATGGGAAATATCTGTCCTTGAGACTCTTTCAGGAGGAGGGAGACAGAAGAAGAAAATGGTAGCCCAATCAGGGAATTTTAAAATAAAACTACCAACCCCATAAAACCCCACAACCAAAAAAAAAACCACCCCATGGAGGTGGATGGAAGAGGGAGAAGGAGAGGCAGGCAGTTGGGTAGCAGAGGTAGGGGTGATAAGAGCAGATGGTGATGTCTGTTTGAAGAGGAAGACAGAGAGGAAAAGAGGAAGAATATTTTCTACCAAAGGAGAATAAAGGCTGTGCTGCAAGTAGCAGGAGGAGGGCATGGCCATGGGTAAGAGCTGATACATGAAGAACAAGTGGAGAAAAGGCAGAACTTCTAGAGCACTGACGTCAGTCAGTGGTGATCCCTTCTGGAGCAGGGGGAGGCAGGGAGCAAAGAGAACTCCACAGTGTGAAAATGTGCACACTTCACTCTTGTGCCAGAAACAAGTGAAGTGCAATGGGTGTTCCCAACCTGTTGGCTGCCCTTTCTGTACATACTTCATGAGTGCCTGCAGGAAGCTTCAATCACAGGTCAGGAAGTACTGCCTTCCTGACTTGCCTCGCTGGCAGCTATGAAATTGGTTTGTGTAAAATCTCCCTAAACGTCTTACAGTATGACCTATTCCAGACTACAAAAAACATGCTTGAAGTCCTAATATTTTTTTTCATTTATCCTAAGTGCTTGATGTGCAAACTCAGTTTTGAGGTGCAAACTGTCAGTTTGAACCTCAAAACACTTAAGATAAATGAAGAAAAATATTGGGATTTCAGGCATGGTTTTTTTTAGGCTGGAGTAGGACATACTGTAAGACTGATCCAGGAAGGTGCACCAGGGCTATTCCCTGCTGCCTCTTTACCTAAACCTTGTAACTTTTCCCTCCCCATCCCCCCTGTGTGGCTGGACTTGCATCTTCATTCACATAGCCAATGTTTCTTGTCGCATGACTTTGACCACATGGTGGGTGGATGTACTCCCAGTCATGTGAAGGAGAAGGCATTAAGGCTTGTGGCTCTTCATCATAGTTAGTATATTCCTCATCTGGTCTCATGATACCCTGAAAGATATATTTTCCAGCTGCTTAAAGCAAACCCAGAACAATGTTAAAAAAAGATAAAAATGTGTTTTCCTTAACTCTTCCATTCTAGTATTGCTACTTATCACTTAATTCACTAAAGGTCTGGAATACTGGGGTGGAGCAGAAGGTGGGGAAAAAATATTTTCTCCCTTCTGCAGCTAGTGTCAAAGTGGTGGTGAATTTTATATAAATGCTTTTACACCAGTAAATGACTTGAGTTTGTCAAGGAAACCCTTACTCCGTTCACATCTAGCACTAAAAGCTTCTGCAATACCTCTGCAGTACATTCTTGCAGCCAGAAGTCCTAGCCCAAAACACTAGCCGGTTATTAGTGTGTTGTGTTTGTGTCTGGATACCACCACAGAAAATCCTGCGTTTCCTCAAAATGTGAAATATGTCCTTTCTATTACCTTGCTTTTGTAGTGTGTGGTTTTCAAATTTGGTTCATGGGCCGTCTTTTCTGAGTAAGATTTTCATGGATTTTAGTTTCCTGTGTAAGGAAGTGTTTAGACGTCATACACCACGCTTTCTTCAATTCTGTATGACTCTAATTTTCAATTTAATACGTGATTCATGGAGTTGGAACAATGGCAAAAAGAGAAGTTTTAGTTCACTTATTTAGTTGAAATTTGTATGTGCTGTTCACTTTAAGGGCAAAAGAAAAAAAATTTCTGTAAGATGTTGGATTTTAACATTTTGTTTAATGAAGGACTCTTGTTTTTCAGTGTAGCTTAACTTTTGCCTGCGACTCCTGAGTTCTGATCATTGTGTTAATCCTGTAGAATAACTCTGAAGTAAGACGGGTGCAAAACTGTGCTCTTCTGTTACTCCATTTCAGGTGCCCATTTGTACAAATGCATTTCATTACTGCTGTCTCTTGCACCAACTGTGTTTGTATCTCACTGTCCTCCACTTTCTTCATTGTTAAACTTGGGTCAAATCACTGGGCTGAAGCTGGATTGTGTGTCTGTTTCTGCTTCTTACATAGGTCTTCAAAAATGGGTTTGTTTTTTTCCCTGAAACATTTTATTTGCATTTTGAAGTAGACCACAGCTGATCCAATTGAACCATATTAACGCAGAAGTCCACAGTGCAACTTTTGCTGTCACTTTTCACAGTAAAGTGGAACATGAGGAACAAAGTCACTGAAGCTTTGTGCCAGTGGAAACCATAAAACAGAAGAAAGCTAGGAATCAAAGATTGTCAATAAGAAAATTGCTGTTATGGAAGCCAACTTTCATCACACCTGTCTGTATGAAGAGAATAGTAAACAAAAAGTAGGATGGGAAAGTGTGTTGGGAATATTGGTTGATACCTCAATTGGACTCTTAAACTGGTTTGTCCTCCTTTGTGGGTAAGCCATCCTGCAGTGTAATGGGGAAGAAAAGCACGAGGCCCACAAAGAAATGACGCTAGGAAGCATACCTGCATGATGTTCAGTTACTGTAGTTTGAAATATTGAATATGTACCTTTAGAGATCTTTCATTTTTGAGGTTTTATATTTAGACTTTTAACTAGCAATAGAATGTACTTTATAATGATATTTAAAGTATCTCTTAACAGATTGGGAAGTTCTGTTTTATAAGATTTTTTTTTTCCCTAGAAGTACAGTCATATGGTGTAATCTCTTCCTTAAATTGGCTAAGCTTATTTACAGTATGAAATATGGCATCCTGAAAAACCTGTACATGCTTCCTGCCCTCTCACATACACTGTACTCTGCAATCATATTTTTGTTTTTATATGTGATTTTAAGCAGGAAAAAAATCTGCAATTTTGTAATTACGGCACACAGCCTAAGAAGCCTAAGAGTGTAATTCTGCCTTTTACCACCATGAATAATCACATCTCCACAGAAAATGCCCTAAGCCCATGTGGTGCGTAATGCTCAGGACAAAGTGCTGTCTGCAGTGAGAATGCCAAGGTGTCCTGGGACTACTTGCACACTGGCACACTCTTTCCTGGGAGAGCCAGGCTGAGTGTTAATAGTCCTTGTCACAAATTGTTTCGTGCTTACTATCTGTCTTCTATACATCAGATTTGTAGTTTGCCATGCCTATCCATTCAGAAAAGTTACCAGACAACGTGTATGCGTTATATATAGTCAAATTAGATCACTACAGGTATCAAATAATTAAGGAACCCTATTCTATAGCATGAAATTACTGAGGTACTTAGGTAGCTCAGAGGCAGAGAAGAGCTCATATGAAGTCTAAGAATCTGATTTTCACAGCAGGCTAGATGTGAAAGTGAATACTAGTGGAGGAAATCTGTTTTCCCTTACCATATCTACTAAATCTTGTTCTTGAATTCAGGGTGGAACTTCTAACCGTGGCAATTGTCCATTAACTTCAAAAGAAGGAAAAGGACAGTATTCTCTCCTGTATTAATGATGTAGTATCAAGAAGGAAAGAGGAAGTAATGAATAGACTTTTGCTAATGGCCCAATTTAACTTTCAGGTTCATCTTTGCTACAGAAAATACACTTCCAATGCGGTATCTTCTTTTTGGACCTACAGTTGTTACACTACACTGAAGGACATAGAATGGATTATATTTCTAGCTTTGTTTTTTAACACTATGTACAGCTTACTGGGTACTACCTTAATAAGAAAAGCACTTTAAACTCTGTCCCTTGAAGGAGGGACGTGCTCCAGTAAGCACTTATTCAGGACTTTGGCACCTATATTCAAAATACTGTCTTGAAAATCTCACTAACATTCAGCTTTGTACATGCAGATTTCACAGACATCTTGCCTCCTTTCTGTAGTTTCACAGACACCTAGTCAGTTGTTTACTCATGTCCAGAATTGTTGCAGTTTGGTTGAGCTGTTTGGATGCTATGCTGCGTCCAGGAGAGACTGATCTAGTTTCTTGGAATATGCTTCATTCAAATCATATTAGGCTTCTTGCAGGATACCATTCTGCAATGTCTTTTTCTTCTTAAAATATAATGAGCGAAGGAATTTCTTGCTGTTCCTACTTCCTTAAGCATGAGCCAATAGCTGCAGCATTTTTCAAGAATCTCATTTCTTCTCTTGACTGAGGCAATTCAGAAGAAGCACATCTTGTCTTTCTGTCTTTCTCTGTATTGAAATGTATATCAATCTTTAATCCTTCTAGTCTTTCTTGATTCCCAGTTATTAATCCTACCAGGAATGTTATCTGTTACTGAGTAAACTGGGGAGGAAGGTAAGCAGGCCAGTATTTCCATTAGATCTGCAGCATAACAGATCTGTGCCTCTCTCTGGCTGGATTATGCATGACCAACCATTCATTTGAGGCTGATTTGTTAGACTTCATTCCAAATATTTGTCAACAATTATTCTGTCAGTCAACCTGGTCAGCCAGCCTTAAGTGTGAATCACGTTTGGAGCCTGAGCTGCATTTGCACATCCTGAGCACATTGACTTGTTGGTGCAAGAGTTTGAAGAACTGAAAGAGTGCCCTCAAGCTGTAGCTTCCTTAAATCCCTTTGACCAGCAGCAGAGGAATGCTACTTTTGAATTGACTCAGGCAGGAAAATAGTGGTGGGGGAGTTGCAGTGGCTTCACTGGGGTTTTTGTTTGCTTTTTAATTAATATTGTGTGAATTAAAAAATGAGGATGGTAATGCCAGTCTAGTCCTCTTTTTAAAAGTCATCTTTTCAACTTAGTGCCAGTATTGTTGGGGAAGATGCTTTTACTGTGGTGAGGTGGAAATGTGAAATACCGTCTTTAAAGAGGAATGCATGGGTGATAGTTATTTGCTATACATGTATATGAAAAGATGTTGATTTCCTTATGCAGAAGAGGGAGTGGAGGCATGAGGAAGCATTGTAATTAATTATTGGGGGGTAGGGGTGCCAAAGGAATTGTTTGATGTGAAAAACAGCAAGCCAAATCTGTAGTTGAGTAGCACCCCCTTCTCAAAAATCTGGTGGGCTTTGAGCAGAAACTGCTGGGTACTTGGCGCTTCTGAAAATCTAGCTACCTAACTTTCCGATTCTGTTTCGAGATGCCTTTAACATAAGGCACCTAACTTGAGATTCCGCAAGAGACCGGGGTGCTGCTGCATTGAATATTTTCTGCTTTTTAATGGACTGTGACTTAACAAGTAAATGAAAAGCCACACTTGCACATGAATCTCTGTATTCCCAGCTGATTTTAAAGTGCAGATCCCCAGACTAGCTTGTACACAGATGTTATGGCTTGACTTATCTGTTGTAGGGAAAACAAACTTACGGAAGATCGCTGAAATTTCTCATTGTTAACAGAGTTGCCATAGAAGAAAAACATGATTTACTGTCAAAATTTCATTATTTACCTTCAGATAAGCCAGTCTAGAAAAATATTTTGTCAACAAATGCTCTCATAAATACAATGGTTCCTTTGTTTCTGTACTATCTTTCTTCTCGTCTCCATCTACCTCTTCAATGTCTCCTGCACTATCTTTGCCTCTGGATATTTAGATATATTTCAGCAGAGCTTCTTAATGCAGTGGGTTATCTGTTGTGGTATTGTTGCAAGTGCTTTCACTTCCCCTTTTTTCCAATTTTTATTTGTTTAGAAACAAACGAATCTCCCACCCAGTTCTTTTATATTGTATGTAACTTCAGACCTGTTTCACGAGTATGTTTTTTTTTTTGCTCTGCTCTGCCTTGTTTTTCCTCTCCCTCTCTCCTTCTCCCAATAGAACACTATAACCTTTCCTGTTACCTTTCAGTCTCTTCCTGTTCCTTTCAGCTGCTTGTATCTCAAAATAGCCATAGTGGTCATTACCACTGTGGTGATGCTGTTAGATGGACCCAGAATTTGAAGGCTGCTGGATAATGTTACATTACGAAGTCCTTTGTGGGGTGGCACAGGAGAAAACTGTAACTATTTCTGTTTTAAAAGCCTTGGGAAAAGTTGCTAGCTCTACAAAATCTGACTGTAGTGCCATTTAAGGACGAGGGGCTTGATATGCATTACCAATGTAGTAGTGGAGGCTTTTGGATGCTCTTTATTAACCTAATATATTACAGCGCTGTGGCTAGTAACCTCTTGTAAATAGGCATCAAATTCCCAGATGTAAAGCTTTGTTGCAGAAAAGTATGACTTTGCTATATGTCCCAAAACAAACTGTAACAAAAGCATGTGCTTGTTCCAGTCTTTAGAGACTGGACTGGAAAG
Source organism: Himantopus leucocephalus (assembly GCA_003993805.1). Classification (NCBI taxonomy): domain Eukaryota; kingdom Metazoa; phylum Chordata; class Aves; order Charadriiformes; family Recurvirostridae; genus Himantopus; species Himantopus leucocephalus. Next base: position 124,048,193 of record RSEF01000002.1, on the reverse strand, counting down.
ATACACTTTCATTTCCATATATGTTTAACAAAGTCACGTAGCATTTATTTACCGGAAGCTTCTGCAGTTAGTAGCACTGCAGCTTTTGCTAATTTGTTAGTTCAAGCTGAACTCAAGTGTGGAAGTGGTTTTTTGTTTGTTTCACTGCTTTTTTCAGATAGGTGAGAATCCTTTAGAAGGAAGATACAGTAACGTATAACCAGAAAGAACAACTTGTTTTGCAGAAACCGATTATATTCTGAGGACATGTTCAATGACACAGTTACTAATAACAAGCAGTTATGAAAAGAAGAAACATCCATCACTTCACAAATTAAGAGCAGTAACTTCTCAGGAAAGCTTCTGAAAGACTTGTCAGTATTTCATTGTCCTGCTATTAGTATTTGTACATTTTCAAAAGTACTTCATTTTTGAGATACAGTAAATTAAAATATTACAGTAAATAGGATGTTCATCAGAACAAGAAGTGGAACAAAGTATTTTAGACTATTGTTTTCAGAACTTCTGCAAAAATCTCAAACACTTTGTCTCTTTCCCCATCAAAGTACCAGTACAGAATTAATGAGTGAAAGTTGATGACCAATAAACACTACTACTACTGGTGTTACTACCACTGTCTAAATTTTGCAACTGTGTGGGATATCAGTGTATTTTAAAGCAAGTGAAATCAGCATTTATTTTGAAGTCTCAGTCTCAAGTCGTGGGTGATAGCTTTGTGCACATGTCACTAAAGCAGTTGGAATGCTTGAGATAGATAGCTATATATAAAAATATAAGATATATACTAGTTCATTTCAAATGTTCAAAAATGGATGTACTAGTGACATAAAAAGTAGATTCACTCTCTTTTGACAAATATCAGCATTATTCACTACACTGTATGTTCAAGAACTGCAGTTATTTCAGCACCACTGTGTTATTCTACTGCTCCTCTAACTCTTACCCCTCTATTATTCTAGCTACTTCTGGATTGTTTGCTGCTTAATGTAAAATACATGTGTTTTGTTGTTTTTTGTTTTTTTTTCTTGGGCTGTAGCAAACGTATACCTTTAACATGGAAATTGAAGTTCTTCCTACCAATTTTTCTACCATGCCAATTACAGAGCTATATGCCAGGAGATGGGGGGGGAGAGAGAGGTATAAGATCAGGCTAGGAAAAAAGCACGTGGAATCAAGTATTAAAATACATAGTATTACAAGTAAGCATGGTACATATACCTTTTTTTGATCTTGTTGAACTCCTACTTTAAATATTTATGAGATATTTACAGGGAAGAAAGCCCACAATTGTAGGTCAAGGTATCACAAATTCTGTATTAGAAGAACGAATAACTTACTTGTAGTGCAACAGAATTTGAGTCACGTTTGTCGAATAATACCATTTGGATTCTTCAGGATCTCTTTATTTAAACTCCTGACTGTTCCTCCTGCCCCAGGTTATTAGGTGCTTTACACAGAACTGAGACAGTTAACTGTAAATGTCTTGCTTTTTTCAAAATGTGAACTTTAAAAGACATTCCCATGCAGAAATTAGGCTTGTTCATCTCTGCCTTGCTTTGTGCCCATTCAGAAATAATCCCATGGGGCTCAAAGACCTCAGCAGAAGTACCAAGAGGAAACATGTTCAGGAAGATCAAACCTGTTTTTCACACAGTTACCAGGAAATAGACTAGACTGTCTGCATATGTCCTGTGTCAACACAGAGTTAAGGTATACTTCTGTTTATGGTCCTTCCAGTGTTAGATCACAGGTGTCAGATCATGGGGCAGGTAGCAGCCTTTTAGTTTCAGACTGTATCTGGAAGTTGTCGTATGCGAACTCTTTGGTGGTGTGGTAAGTGCATAACCTTGCCAGGATGCTCTGGTAATCTTATGGGCAGCAAATGCTTCAATTCCTGTGGTCTTGTATGGAGACTTGGGTAACTCAGAGCTGGCACAAATCCCAAAGGTTTCTTCTGCTGTTGCTAAAGAGACAGACCTTCAGGCAAAGGGTTGCTGATCTGATAGCACTAAGCGAAAAACTAGTCTGACCTTTAGTTAAGGCCTAGAAAAACTCTGATTACCTTTCCACCTCTTGCTGTGCAATAGTCTGACACCCTATGCAAGAATGCTTTTGCACCCTGTGTACTCTCTGCATATGCTTATTAATGTAAAACTAATGATCACTTGGGTTGCTTTCCATGAAATGAATCTTCTCAGTTTCCATTGTAAACTACTTATTTGCACATAGTCTCAAAAAATGTGTTTTATGAATTTTTATGTATTGATACTCAGGGTTCTCATGGAGAGTTAATTTCTTTCTCTTCCCTATTCATTTTCTGCTGTTCAAAATGATATTTTTTTTTTCCTGAGGAAGGGGAGTCCAAAGTAAAAACTGATTATTTTTGTCTGTTTTCTTTCTTCTGACACTAGAAATGCTAAACAACTTCTTTACAGGAAATTGCTGACAATACACTGGCATTTACAAGCAAGATGCTACCAAAACCAGTCCAAGAGGCAATTAGTTTTTAATTATTGTGAATTAGTTTTTTTAAAGCTTACTGATTTATTTTGTTAAATTTTCCGAATGGAAATACTGCCCATATCCCTCTCTTCTTCACAAGTGGCACAACCACGTAAATGTGTTCATAGAATGAATTCAGCTGGTGACACCTATAAAGATTTACAATAAGCCCTGGGAGGTTGTTCAGTGTAAATGAACAGTGCTTTGGACCACAGCATGGTGTGTGGATTTGGTGGTTGTGTCCTTTATGTTTTGTGTCTTCAATGTGTATGTCCCAGAGAAGGCCAGGAGTTTTAAACACAACTTACTCTGGAAGATTAGAGATATTAGGAGACTGTTCTTACTGTTTGTTGTTTTTTTAAAAAAAAAACAAAAACAAAAAATCCCTCCAAATCTCATCTGACTAGTTCTTAAGTCAAATTGCAGTGTAAACTTCCCATCAAGTTGTGAATAAAGATGACTGGATCATAAATGAGCAGCTTCTGAAGACCATCCCTGGAGGGGAGCAACCGGTAGTGGTGGCAGGCAGCTTCTGCAGCCCTTCCTGTGTGAATGGTCACGACAGAGCAGAGCAGTGAGGGGTGCCTGCCCACTTTCCAGTGGGGGGAGAAGGGGGAATGCTCTATTTTGGCGGTGCTGTGCCTGCTTGGAGGACTATATAATGAAGCCCTTTGTGGCCCCCTCCAAGGACATGCGCTTTGACAGGAATGGGCAGCTGCAACCCTAGCAACAAGGGCCTGGAGAAAAGAATGAGGGCAGCTTCCCAAAGGAGGATGGCCACATTTGAAGATGAGCGAATTAAACTGGTAGCCTAGTATTTAGAAGAACCTGTGTGTCTGTTATTCTTCTTAGTGATTTTTTTCTTTCTTTAATTTTAACCCTTAGACTGAATTCTATCTGTATGTTTTTTACTACATAGATACATCAGTGACTTCAGACTTGCCATTGTCTTTGTTTGTTATTTTAACTGTATCTTGATTTGGGCTTTATGAATTTCTCTTATTCAACATAACACTGTAACGTCATTCTCCTAACAAATAGTAAAAATCCTTGATTTTTTTTTTTTTGTGTGTGATTTTTTAGAGTCTTAACTTCATAGTGTATTTCCTGGAGAATTTACAGTGCTGTTTGATACAGCTCACTATTCATTGTTACCACTTAAAAAGCATGAAGGAACTCAGTTCAATCTGATTTTTGTAGCATAGATGGACAAAATCCTTACAGAAGCAGTGGTTTGAGAAACTAATTTATTGTAAAAAGTAGATATGTACATATATTAATGGGACTATTTGAAAGATTTGCATTGGTGCTTCTAAAATGGTTATGCTTATTGTGACAGGTGATTTCTAGGGAAATTCATGTTAAATATTTCATTTGTAAGATGCAGCACTCCAATCCATTTGCATGGGAAGTCCGTTGAATGAATTAGGATAACACTACTGATGTGAATACAATAGGCTTCATTAATTACCCAGCTGTGGATAGTGATTCACCAGCCACAGTTGGTGGTGTGTCTGGGAGAGAGGGGGCGTCTGTTTGAGGGAGAGATTGAATAATTAATACCTTAAACTAAATGATCTGTGGCTGAGTGGCAGACAAAGAGGGCTTTGGGGAAGTGACTGATTATCCTGTGTGAAAGGATTGCAGCCATATCTGACCGTCATGTTGAACCTCAGATGTGAGCCATTGCCCTGCCTTTTTGAGGAGAAAAAGGGGAAATCAAATCCACTCAGGAAGAAAGTACACCTTGCCAGTGAAGGTGCTGTAACTGCATCATGCTCATCTAGTTAGAAGAATGGTGAAGTGATTATTTTAGTTCTGTTTTCCAGTATTTTGACAAATGCAGTAGCCATGTTTGGCAAGATAGGTACAGATCTTCTGCTTTTTCTCTTCCACTTTCTTACCTCCTGTATACAGTCTCTAACATCTCTACTACAAGCTGATTATAAGTCAGAGCCCAGAGCAAATGGAGCAGCAGATGTGATGATTCCTGGATGTTCTCTGATCAGGCCAAAGTGCTGATGTGGGGCAACCTCTAGTCAGGAGCATGTTCCCTTCTGCTGACTCTGCACAGGCAATAACGTCCTGTGCAGGAGCTGGGTAGAAAGTTAGAACATAATCTTAAACTGTCCAAGCAAGATTTACTGGGTCTTGATTGTAGATGGGATGAGTAACTCATTTCTTGGCTTTCCTTTTTTCTTTTGCCTCTTCCCTCACTTGTTCTGTGTTCATCCTGAGCAATGAAAGAGGACTGAAGGTGAAAGCTAGGAAGAATATATTCCCTCACTAGGTGTATTTGTTGACTTGCTGTAAAGTGCAAAGTGAAAGGTCTGGCACCTGTGAAATATTCGGAGGTGCATTGAGTCTCAAATTATAGAATTCTTTGTATTTTTGTGAGGGGGTAGGAAAAGTGAGGGTAATATTTTGGGCTGGGATAGGATCTAAGGCTGTACTTAAATGTTAACAACTGTATCTTGCACTCTTTGCAGAAGTTGCTAGTGGAAGCAAAGTTAGAAATTTAAAGAGCTTGACAGCCCTTTTAACAGCCCTTTCCTTTATTTGACAAAGAGTAACCATAATGGAAAAACATGTTAAAGAACAACTGTAACTTTTATCTAAATGCATACTTCTTACACCTTAACCTTAACTTTCAGATAAAAATTATTATCCCAGGTAAAAGAATTGGTGTGTGGGTTTGGGGTTTTTTTTTTTTTTGTTTCCAAATATACACAGGATATCTTTNCAGATTCAAGGAAAATGTCCCCCCCACCCCACCCACATAAAGAAAAGAAAAATATGTGGCATTGGAGGAGAGAGGATCTCATTCAAAATCAGGAAACTTTGTATGGTAAACTGAATTGTCACCTTACAACTGTTTGACAATTTAGTCAAAGTAGTTGCTGCTTGCTTTTCATTTGGTTTGATTTCAGTCAGTTCTACATGCGGATTTGCTTGTACCCTCCAGCAAAACCCTAGTGACTCATCTCCAGATCTTTCACTGGAAAGGATTATACAAGTGAAATACTATGATGTTATTAAATAATTAAAAAAACCCCAAACAAACAAACCAAAAAATCCCACCAGACGAAACTGAATAGAACTAAGAAAAATTTGAAAGAAGAAAAGACCTTTCTTTTTTTTCCCTTGAACAGAAAGGATTCTACTGAATTTTACAGCTTAAATTTTCAGTGATAATGGAGTTGGCCAGCAGTTCTGCAGTGTGCTTTTCCTCAAAGTTTGTAAAGGTCAATATGAAGATATTTACCAATTGTATATACTTCAAACCTTTACAATCTCTACTTCAAAAGTGGCTGCAAAACTCCTTAGGAGTTCAAGGTAACTGGGGAAAGGGGCAAAAGTCTCCATAGGACTAAAGAAAATAAGGCAGATTTTTTGATTTTGAGGGAAGATGCAATTTTACCTCTTTTGTAAAAGGCAGTGTGCTAGGTTGGTTTATTTTTTTTTTTCTTTCCAAAACTTGTCTGTTAAATTATTCTTTTTTGGTCATTTGCCACGGCAGTTCTTGAGAGAAAATGAAGCTGTTGTGCTGCGATCCTGGCATAGGACAAAGTTCCACTCTGTTTAAATCACAGGCATAGTCTCACTTAAAGAGGAGCACGTACCAGTATCCATAGGCTTTCCTGACTGTGGCAGTACCAGGAAAAGTAGTGGATTTGTATGTTAGGAAATTTTAATAGTCTCTAATGTTTCTTCATAACAACATTTGGAGCCAGGATGATCCATCTGAATAGCTAATATATATTTACCTCGTGCTCTAGGGAACTAAGTGTTTGCCAAGAGAAATAACTCTGATTAACTAAGTTTACCTGTCAAAAGAGTAGAATAAGGCAACAGACGGTGGAGAACAGAGTAGGTGGTGTTGGCAAAGCGGTTTTTTTTTTTTTTCAAGCTTAAAATTGGAAGCATCTGATGTTAAATCCATCATGAGGTAAGCCGTGTAATTCACTTCACTGTCTATGGCTTGTTCTGCAGTCTTCATCAGCATAGTTTACAAAAGAGGTCTTGGAGGATCCTGACAGTTCCTGATACGAAGAGCTGCAGTGGTTGCTGTTGCCATTTTCCTTATGGCTTTATCATGTGTGTTACAAAAAGACTGCCTGTTGACTGTCTGGAAAACTTCCGTAGTTGATCTTGAGTAAAGGAACTTGTACTTCCCTGTTTCAAGTGGGCAAATGGTTTTGATTGATGTGAGAAACACTTAAGTCTGCATTCTTATATTTATGGAGATTCTTACTCTGTGTGGCAGCAGCATTCTTTTCATAGCAAGGCAGCACAAGTAGTATACTTTATACTTGTTATTCTGGACCTTTCAAGTTTATCAGCAGAACTACTGTACGTCTAGTGATTGTTTTGGCATGAGAAATATCATGGTCAGAACACTGTTTATTTTTCAGGCTTCCATTCAGAGTTTTGCTTAGGTCAGAAGGTTGGAAAGAGGAGGGCAGTGTTTTGTGTGTGTTTTGTTTCCCTTCCTTACTTGTTTGCAAGCAGGTAACTAACTAAAATAATGTAAGAGAGATTTCTTGGACACAGTATGCCTCTGATCCATACCACAATTGCTGATACGGTTTTCAAATGTGTTTTCTTGTAAATAATTTCATTTCTTCCCTTTCCCTTTCCACCCTCCCAAACAGATTCTTCAGAGCTAGGTCTTTGTATTTGAAAGCATTCATTCAGTGTGGATAAGCAAATACTGTCGGGTAACATGACAGTGGAATTGAAGCGCCCACAATGGGAAAAAGAATGTAATTTCAGTGCTCTGACCTTACAGTGATAAGATTTTATTTCACACTGCTAACATCTCATGTAAGTAGAAACTATTTTGGCCATTACCATATTAAGTGAATCTTTTTGCCTCACCATATGTGTGCATGGAGGAGAGAAGTATAGATACTCTTGAGGAAGGGATGAGAAAGCAGGAAGTAGGTAGTGGGAATGTCTGAAGATTATGCCAGGCTAGTGTGGAGGCGGGGACAACAGAGGGCAGAAGCAGGAAGCACGGCCTCCTCTTTCAACAAAACTTCTGGGAATGTAAGTGTAAAAGGACCCTATAGCAAGAAGCCCATAGTTCAAATCGCTTTGAAGGACTGTTTTTCAGCCTCAACAGCAGCATAATAGTATAAGTATCTTGAGGGACGGGTTAAGGAGGAAGATGTTGACGAGTTTGGGGTTCACTTTTCCTAAATTCCTGCTTCCTCCATCACTCCAATGTCTTTATTCCTTTAATATTTGAACTGTACCATGTACATCATCCTACAGAAGCTAGATACATAGACAAGACCAACAGAATATTTTTTTAAATTAAAAAAAACGCCACACAAATAGAATACATGCAGGGCAAAAATGTCAAGGTAGATTATGAAATAGGGAGACTTTCTACAAAGCCTTCATGAATTTATTTAAAAATAAAATAATGTATTTTATGCCTTTACTTGGAATACCATACATAATGAAAATAATAGTAAAAGGCAAGTGATGTGTGATCTTCCCCAACATGCACACCTTCCAGATGCTTACTTGTACTGCTTCCTATATCTTCCCCTTTGAAAAGTGAGGTTGAGAAAATTGATGGGGAGGGATGATAAAATTTTTTGTATGACTCTGAATTATATGGAAGTGAAGGGACATACTTTGAACACTCAGCTTGCTTAAGCATCAAAATAACTTTCTACGGGTACTAATGGATTTCCCATAATTTGTTTTCTTCAAGTGACATTTGAATGCCTATTTTAAAACAAGATCACAAAACAGACTAGAGGTTAAAAATCTTAGTTTTCATTCAATTCTGACGTTAATGTCTCTGTGTAGAATATTGTGTAAAAATGTTGTAGAAGCCTCTTCAGACTGGAAGAACCACGAGTCCATTTATCACCATTTCTGTTTGTATCTCGAAATTCTCAAGCAGGCCATCTTCAGTTTAGCTGGCATTTGTCTACACAACAAACTTTCAAACATCAGGTTTTTTACCCCCTTAGTTTACAAAAAAACCCCAAAAGACGACTGAAAATTTGGCTAAATGCAAAGCAGTAGAATCATATTAGTGGCCACAAGTCAGCCAATGATATAACTATATATTTATTTGTTGTTTTGACTAATGGAAAATAAGAATCTACTTTCAACTTAATAGTTCTTGGAAAAGAAAAATCATGGAAAGAACGACCACGCAAAGAAATGCAGGTTTTATACATGGCAATGTACTAGAAAACACATGCATCAGTAAACAAGATGTTGTTTCTCCAGGTAACTTCTGTAGGTCAGCATTAGTAAGTCAGCTTTCTTTACAAATCATATTTTGTTTCTTTAGCTTATTTTTGTTGTATAGCTTGTCTCATCTGCAACGCTTTTGCCTCTTATTTGTAGTCTTAAGCCTTAAGTATAAAGTCTGTATCTTGACAAAAAGATTAGGCATTTTAAAATCCTGTTATGTCATACGAAAATCCATTCAAAATAAAATATAACATTCCAGTGATTTATGCAAACCTGTGTATTAACAAACATTAAGAAGTGCAGTGCTCTCTGGCACACTTATAGTCCCGTGTTGTTGCCTAATGGTAGCAAAGAAGGCAAATCTTCTTCTCTTTCATATTTTTGGGATTATTTTTGCTTCGCATGTACCTAGCAAGTAAACATTGATAACAACCGCATATGTGATATATGAATCTATCTTACCTAAAGAAAAGACTTGCTGTACCCATTAGGGATTTTTAAGAAAGCTGTTTTGTCAAAGAGTTGCTGAGCATACTGCAGACCTTTTATAAATACAGAAGTTGAGATTGACATAGGGGAAATGAAACTACTAAAAACACGTGCAACTTGATAGGTATCATACTCAAACTCCCCATGTGGATACTATAATTTTGCATGTTTAGTAGAGAACTAGTATCTGTGGATAATGCAGCTACTGCAATATAATATCTTAAATAAAATAGCTTATTACAGTCAGTCTTTCCCTCCTAAAAAAGGATTTAAAATAGAATTTTTGTTTAAAGTGATAATGTTAGTTGAGAACTAACATGTATTAATGCCAGAGCTGCAAAAGACCACTTGTTATGTTTGTTCTGAGCAGCAAAACTGAGTAACTGAAAAGATTCCCTTTAGAAAGAATGTGTGATTTTTGTCATGAAATGGTCTGAATACATAATTTTGTAGTTATATTGCTAGAATGCAATGAAAGCAGATATCAAGACAGATGTGTAGAGGTTTTTTTAAAATTCATCACAGATTAAAGTTATCAGCAGTGTATATTCAGTGTTTTTTTTCAAGGCGGACCATTCATGGCAACTTCATAGTTCTGTGAGCAGAGTTCAGAAAAAGTTCTGCTAAAAAACATACTTGTTGCTTTATATGAAAAGATATCATATTTTTATCTTGTTCTTTCCAATGCCTGCTTATAAAAATGTAAAAGATTAACATACAGAATTCTAAAAACTAATAAACATTTGTTGGACAGTTTTGCAGGGCAAAGGGTTGCCCACTGTCTTTAGCATCACAGAGCAGTTTCAATGCGCTAGGTCTGTGAGAAGACATATATTGAAATCCATAAATTGGTGGAAATGTATGTGCTTAGAACTAAGTTTATTAAGAATATCCTTGGCTGTCTTGAGTTATAAAATAATATTGTCATTATACCTCAGTCTCCCACACATGTAAAGTGGAAGAGATCAGGAGACTTCCTCAAAGTCAGAATCTCATGGAAAGTCCTATGCCTGCCATGAGCCTCCTTATCATGTCTTTTTTTTTTTAACAATTAAACTAATTCCTTTTAAATAGTTAGCAATACGATTCATGATAATGGATTCTACTCAAAGATATTTAGATGTATGCATATTTTTTTTACAACAATTACTAGCCTTTGCTATGACAATCCTGTCACAAAATTGACTTCACAGATTTTATCAATGAAGTCACCGTGGCCCAAGGTGAAGAGTTATCCCTGTTTTAGAATGCTGGAGTATGTTAAGTTCAGGGAAAAAGTTGTAGTTCTTCTACGTGCTTGATACTGGTTCTCAAAGTTCTTGCCAAGTCTTTAAATGTCTACTGAATAATATTTTTTTTGGTAATGCAGTTTTTTAATGTATATTAAAGACCTTTGATTTCTTTCCCACAAAATCATTAAGAAAAATGGAATGGAAAAGAGCTGCTCATTCATCTGTTAATTTCCTTGCCAAGATATGACTGTTCATGTGTGGGGTTTTCTTTTGTTTTTTTTTAACTAATGCTCTGTATAGTTTAGTACTAAATGACTCGTGCTAGAACTTCCACCACTTGCCTACTAAGATTGTTCTACAATTCGGAAAAAAAACTAGGAAGTGTTTTTTTGATTATTGCCTTCCTTTTTTGCCCCTATAGCTTTTACCATTAAGCTATATAGTGATTTAACCTTGTTTAAATTGATTAAATCTGTATTAGAGTAGGAAGGGGACATGGAGGCTGGGTGTCAGAGTACAGAAGTGCTGATTTGCAATCCTATCTTCAAAAGTGTAATTACCCAGTTATATCAACAATGTCATTTGTGCTTTCGGGCATAATAATTTTTTTTTTAAAATTATGGGTGTGTTTTATGCTTCTATCTATCATCTGAAAGTGTGACCATGCAAATAAAAATAAATTTATGCTTTATAAATAAGCTAGATTAGTTGATCTCATGTTTATTCTTTGTAACTTAACTTTGATTTTTTCATTCATTGGTGAAAACACTGCACTGGTGCCTTAATTGCTCTTGTTGATTAAAAATATTGACTTAATAGGTAGGGGGCCTTCTAGCTGGCATCAACTAAATGAGAAATTCATGTCTATGTTCAGTATAGGCACCTCTCCCCTCAGGGCAACAGAATCTTTCTGTGAAGTGGAAACAAAAGCGTCATACAAAAGTGGCTGTGCGCTGAGCTTCTCTTGAGGTAAAGTGTTTTATAATCACACTGTACCCATCAATGCATTTCATGCATGAAGTTCCTAGAATAAGAAGGTGAAAAAACACATCCTTTAAGTTCAGATATTTTTTGTTGTTGTTGTAACCTGGAAATCGTTACTTTAGTTTTGACATGATGCAGTTTTGATTCCTTTATGCAAGATAGCAAGACAGCATTGTAGGCTGTATCTTAAAAACAAAGTTGGAGCTAGCTTTTGATGGCCTGCTATCAACCATGCACAAATCAATCCCCTTTTCCACACAGATGCCTATGCAGGGGGTGAGATACAGCACACATGAGAGGCGGGAGAGGTACATGTGGCAGAGAGCCATGCTCTGAGGTTAGGTGAGGCTGCGTCATGTCTGTATGTGGAAGTTGCAGTAGCTAGTCCAGACTTAGTTTCTGTAGTCTGCTCAAAAATCCTGTCTGGCATGGGTATGACTACTCTGCTTGTGTAAGACAGCTTCCTCACATACAGCTGCTGGCAGCACCTCCTGAAGGTGCCCACATGGGAAGTGGAGTAATTGCAGCACAATGATTATGCATGAAATCACATCTCGAACAACTGAGCACTGAACTCTTCCTTCTGTAGACGTAGTGTATGTGACAAATGGCAAATCTAGTTTCATATCCAGCATGTTCTTGGTTGCTTTCTTTATTTTTTCGTTCCAGAACAGGTTTTCTGATTTCTCTGTTAATAAGGTAGTTTTACTTGTGAATTATATTAAGAACAGAGACTTTCAAAGGCAGAAGTTGTAGTGTAGGAACATAGCTATAACTGAAAGCTAATAGGAAGTAGGCAGTAAATGCTGTCTGGGTTTGAGCTAAAGAATGAAATTTGGGGGTGGGAAGGATTGTGGTGTGGTTGTTTTGGGGATTTTGGAGGGGAGAGGGGAGGGCAGATTTTTTGGGAAGGTGTTGTGCTATTGTGGTCGCTACTTGCTAATCCAGAATAGAGCTCTGTGGTCAGTCATGGGAACCAAGCCTGATAAGAGCTGGACAGCATGTTAACTTTTGTTTAATGAAATCAGAGCTTCGTTAAGACTCCAGATAGCACAAGCACTGCGGTTGACAGTGCATTCACAACATCTGTTTCCGAACACCCGGTAGCGTGGTAGAAAGTACTGTTTTTCAAACTACATTAAATTGAGAAGCAGATAGGTAGTCTTGCTGCAAGTTGAGTTTTAGTGTACGAAAACCATTTTTTATCAACAAGAAGGTTAACAATTAAACCAGTGACTCTGAAGGTAAATTGAGCAAAAAATGTCATGCTATTTAAATCTTCTTTATTGCCCTGGGTAGAAACACAGAGCAGATTTACAACTGTGTGGACTCTGCTTTAGAATGGCTTATTTTTCATGCTGTAGTGTTCTCACATGTAAAGCAAAACCATTTGCAATGTAGTGGAGGTAGCACTGAAAGCTGTAGCATTGAGATTTTTTGGAGGAAATGTTAGTACCCTCTTTCCAATCCACTGGTTGGATTGATATTGGAGCCTGAAAGTTAGTCTCCTTGCATATGATTCTTTATGTCTTTTGGTGTAGTTTTTTTTTTTCCCTAAGCTTTTGCTTTTAGGAGGAAAAAATACTGTTATGATTAGTTTTCAACTAGGTTGTATTGAATAGCTGGCATGACTCTGCTTCGCAAATGTCATGTAGTAGTACTGCCTCTAGTGAATGTAATTTTTATTGTGTGACATGAGCTTAGTCTAGAATATATTGGGAAAACAATAGGAAGGGTGTTTCTAGTGCAAAATATGCTTAAGAGCAAATAAATAGCAGTGTTTTTAAGGAAGAGAATTAACAGCAAATGCATGAGTACGTCAAAGCCAACCAGCTGAAGCACTTTTGCAGTCAGAATAAATGAGTGAACGTGGTGCAGGTGAGTCGGGTTTTGTCACTGGGGAGAAAAAGAAAACCTTAGTAATCTAAGTATACATCTGAAATCTCCTCCAGCTTTTTAAAAAGTTGTCAGCTATCTGCACTGTGGGCTACTTGCAGGTGCATATAACATCAGTGAGGCCATACCTGGGGGCGGAGACGCTGAGTCAGGATCCCTGACCCAGAGCTTGATCCCTGGGGAAGGCTGGTCTGCCTGCAGCAAGCTGGATGCCTGGTGGCAGCTCCCATGTGCACTCTTGTGCCCTCGGCCAAGAAGCTGCTGCAGATCTTGCCAGTTTACCTACTCATCTGTTTGTCCTCCCCTGCTGTCACATAGCCCAAATCTTCAACCAAATGCTTTTATTTCACAGAAAACTTTCAAACTAATGGTGAAATAGACACAACTGAGAAGGTGGGTATCTTAAGGGTGGGAAAGAGACCACCTGCTGAATCCAGATGTGTCAGAAAAGTTTGTCTGGATGTGTCCTGAGAAACAAACCAGAAGTGGCCAGGTGTAGTGTCTCAGTCCTGTCTTGCATAGTAGTGTAATACACAGAAAATACTTCCTTTGCATCACAAAAACCAGAAAGGTCTTTAGTTTGAGAAATGTTTGTATTTATCACAATTCATTCCATGAGAGTGTTTTTCGATGTTTTTAGAAATTGGGGTTTCTTTCCTTTAAAAAATCAAAACTCAGAATTTACAAGAGCAGTTGTTTATGTTGTGAAGCATTTTTAAGCATGTGCTATTAGTAGGCTCATGGATAAGATCGTATAGTCTGAGACATAGGATAATCTCTGCAATTTATTTCTGAAAGTTCTTTAAATTTTTGGCAGACTGAATTTATATCAGAAAATCATATCCTATCTGTGATGCCTGGCTTTTAGGAGGATGTATGGAAGTAAAATTTCTAACTACATGATATACAGATATATTTTCTGTCTGTTGTATGAGACTACAATTTTGAAGACCTGTAGTTTATATAACTAGAAGTTCATTGTGGAGTTCAAATAGTAGTGTCATCCTGTGGTTATTTGATGTGAGACTACACTTTACATTGCTTATTTACTTCCTTACTGTGAGCCACTTACTAAGAATAGACATACATAAAGTTTCTTTCATATTTAGTAGACAAGCATTGCAAGTTCCGTATAGTTTTGTCAGCAGCTTTCAGTTTGGGGAGCTGAAATGAACGTTGAGCATTTACAGGTACGAACAACTTATATTAAAACCCAGGGGAAAAATAACTCTTAGTCTTGACACACCTTTATTCTAAGTTCTTCTGCTCGCTGGGTATCTATGAATGTGTAGGTAAGCTATATCCTGCTGTATACATAGGCTTTTTATCGGGAAGCCAAACCATTTGAGATTTACAGTGGTTTTACGTTGGCAGTAAAACTCCAGGTGACTTAACCACCACTGAGATATGACTTGCAGGGCATTTTCCAAATGGGCATTTTTTTAGCAGTAATGGCCTTGAACTTACTGTGGTTACACAGGGAACACAATTCAGTGTTTCTTGGCAAGATAGGCAGGTCATTTCTGAGGAGACAATTTTGCTTCCTGTGCGTTAAGATTTCAGAACAGCAGTAACTGTTCTGCTGATAATACGTACTTTGTTAAAATGTTTCTGGAACATTTTGAAGCTCCCTTTTTTTATACAGCTCTTTGTGTCTTAACTAGGTCAATAATTCTGGTATCTCAACTGAAATTGTATTTCAGTGTTTGCAATTTGTCTTGTGCACCATGTAATTTTATTTTAAGCTGACTATATGTATGCTTGGCTATTTGTCTACGTATGTAGTGGCATAGTGTGGTTTTTGTTTTAAAATTGCACATCTCTCTACCTGATTTCTTAAACTTCATTAACTTATGGTTAAACTTTATTTGGTAAAGTTATTCATGTTGTCTAGTGTATAAAAAAGACCTGTTGCAGGTGAATTAAGAGAAGTCATCATTATGGGGTTAACTAAAAGGGTTTTATTAATGATTAAATCATGATCAAATGATAATTAATCAATGATTGCCTGAAAAGGAAATGGTAATCAGTTAAGCAGTAACTGAATAGTAACTAAGCAGTGATTTAACCGAATTTTCAAGAAGGGTAAGAAGGAAGACCCTGGTAATTACAGGCCTGTCAGTCTCATTTCAGTGCCTGGTAAAATCAGGCAGAAGGTATTTCTGGGAGTTATTGAAAAACACTTGAGAGACAGTGCAGTCATTGGTCATAGCCAGCATGGGTTCACAAAGGAAAAGTCCTGCTTAACTAACTTAATTTCCTTTTATGACAAGGTCATCCATCTAGCTGATGAAGGGAAGGCAGCAGATGTGGGGTGTTGGATTTTGGCAAAGCTTTTGATACTGTCTCTCACAGTATCCTTCTGGACAAAATGTCCAGCATACAGCTAGACAAGTCCACAATACATTGGGTGAGCAATGGGCTGATGGGCTCAAAGGGTCATAGTAAATGGGCTACATCAGACTGGCAGCCGGTCACCAGTGGGGCTCCCCAGGGCTTGATTTTTAGGGCCAGTGCTCTTTCATGTTTTTATAAATGATCTGGACTGAGGAGTCAAATGTACAATGAGTAAGTTTGACAGTGATACTAAATTAGGAGGAGCTGTGGACTCCCTCGAGGGTAGAGAGGCCTTACAGAGAGATCTGGATAGACTAGAGACCTCGTAGAGAGGCCTTACAGAGAGATCTGGATAGACTAGAGACCTCGGCAGTCACCAAACACATGAAATTGAACAAGACCATGTGCCAGATTCTGCACCTGGGACAAGGTAATCCTGCTTATACATACAAAGTGGGGGACAAGAGGCTGTCGAGCAGCACTATGGAAAGGGACCTGGCAGTTTGGGTTGATGGCAAGTTCAATACGAGACAGCGGTGTGCACTGGCAGCCAAAAGGGCCAACTGTGTCCTGAGGTACATCAAACACAGCATTGCTAGCCCGTTGAGGCAGGTGATTGTCCCACTCGATGCTGCATTGGTGCAGCCCCACCTCAAGTTCTGTGTGCAGTTTTGGGCGCCTCAACACAAGGACATCAGACTATTAGAGTGTGTCCAGAGGAGGGTGACCAACATGGTGAAAGGCCTTGAGGGCAAGATTTTTGAGGAGTGTCTGAGGTCACTTTTGTTCAGCTTGGAGAAGAGAAGGCTGAGAGGTCACCTCATTGCAGTCAACAGCTTCCTTAAGGGGGACAGTGGAGGGGGAGGTGCTGATCTCCCCTCTCTGGTGACCAGTGATAGGACACAGGGAAATGGAATGGAGCTGCATCAAGGGAAGTTCAGACTGGACGTTAGGAAAAGGTTCTTCACTGAGAAGGTGGTTGGTCACTGGAACAGGCTTCCCAGGGAAGTGGTCATGGCACCAAGCCTATCACAGTTCAAGGAGTGTCTGGACAATGCTCTTAGTCATATGGTTTAGTTTTAGGTAGTCCTGCAAGGAGCAGGGAGTTGGTCTCAATGATCCTTATGCTTCCCTTTCAACTCAAGATACTTTATGATTCTTTTAGGCCTAATGTAAAATATCATTTACCATATTATAGGTATCAGATGCTTGGTAAGGGCTCTCTCAACCTTGAGATAGGTTCCTGCTTAAGGGGCAGATCACTGCTGTGCAGCTAGCTGCCATCCAGGAGAGTTCAGTGGGCTTGGTGGGGCTACAGATACTTATAGTGTAAAGTGATTGACTTGTAGTCAAACCGTGCTTTGGTGTACGTGCATGTGTGCAGCTGTAGCAGTTCTAGTTTTGTCTAGTCCCAGCTCAGGCTGGCACTGTTTAGCTCCTGATAAGACATGGCCTAGATTCCTTAGTCCCTGTGAAGATAGGGACTGTTCTCACAGTTTGCACAGTGGGGCTGGCTCCAGTCAGACCTCCTTGTTGGTGATGCCTGAACCAAAGTACTGTTCACTCAGAGTGAGTGCATCTGTCACAGACTTTCCAAACAACAAACTTGATCTGCACTTCCAACCAAAAAACTAACAAGCAAATATCTATCACAAAATGAAAATCAGTGAGGATTTTCAAGATTCTGTTTGTAATTACATTTTATATGCTCTTGCCTTTGATTGTGGAGATAAACATTTTATCAGTGTTTTGCAAGAGACATACAAGTGGTCAAGTATTTCTTCCAAAGAGTAAATACTCAAATTGAACTGAATATTAAGGTTCGTTTGCAGTGACTCTCAACTTGGGAGAGGGAGAACGAAAGAGCTATAATCCCTCTTAATTAATATGCAGTATCTGAATCAAACTGCTGAAGGTGGTCCCAAAATAGGATGCTGAATTATAGGATTTCCTCTGTGAAACAACCTTATATAGGTGCTGGTGTTATTGCTACTAATGAGCTATGTCTATGCGTGCATGTGTAATGGCTTAGTGTAAACACTGTAGAGATAAAAAATATCTCCTGATGTGTCTTTCTCCATTTTTCTCCCCTTCCTAAATTTCATTCTGTTTTGAAAAATGAGTATTCCTTTCAGGAAAAAAAAAAATCAAAAACAAAAACAAAACCCACAAACATGTGCCGTTAACCGGCGAAATGTCATTTCATACTGACTGCAACTCTAATAATGAAATTTTTCTTTAGCAGCTGACCCCAGAAACTTTTTTGATTTTGTAGTTGTTCTCTTTACTACAGACTAGGTGTCTGAGGTTTGTATAAGTAAAAGCTTGTTAGCTTTCTGGTTATTTTCATATTTGCTGTATATAGCATGACAGCTTTAGTCATAGGAATGAAATACTTTGTGATTGCTGCAGTTACTGAATTATAGGTTGTGTGTGTGGCTTCATACGGACATGTGCGTACACATGCAGTCATGGTATTTGGTAGGCTTCTTTGGTGTGAAAGTGGAAATTATGATACATGAACCCAACTTCTTTGTTGCTACTGTTACATTTAAATTTTCCTTAGTGACGTAAGAAGTGTCTAGAGGCAGGGAAAGAGAACCATCTCTTGCTGTATGCTGCTAGATAAAGATGAAACCTGACCCTTCTGTCTGGGTGTGACTTCGTGCTGCGTGTTGCACCGTAGTGTGCGAGCAGGTCTCTGGCTATTGATGGGAGAAGAGGAAAGTGCTGGGCAATTTAGCTGATT
>RSEF01000002.1:124003295-124014241 GCA_003993805.1 Himantopus leucocephalus | reverse complement strand
AGCAGTGAAGGTGGGAGGGGGCTGTTCTCAGCTCTGCTGGCCCAGCACCTTTCCCACCACCTCCCAGCACCTCTGCCATCCCCTCCCAGTTCCTTTGCCATCCCCTCCCAGTCCCTTTGCCATCCCCTCCCAGTCCCTTTGCCATCCCTTCCCAGTTCCTTTGCCATCCCCTCCCAGTATCTTTTCAGTCCCCTCCCAATCCCTTTCCCATCCCTCCTGGTCCCTTTCCCATCCCCTCCCAATCCCTTTCCCATCCCCTCCCAATCCCTTTCTCATCCCTCCCAGTCCCTTTCCCATCCCCTCCCAGTCCCTTTCCCATCCCCTCCCAATCCCTTTCCCATCCCTCCCGGTCCCTTTCCCACCCCCTCCCAGCATCCCTGTCCCGTCGCACCCTCCCGCCGGGGCCGAGCCGTGCCTGAAGATGGTGCTGTTACCCTGTCCCCCGCTCTCGCAGGGACAGAGGGACGGCGCGGGGTCCCCCGCCCGTTCGGGGGGTCCCGGCTCCCCCCCCGCCCCAGCGCTCCCCAGTCCGCCCGGGGGCAGCAGCCGGGAGAAGCGGGGCCGGGGCCGCTCGGGGCTCTCTGCCCCCCCCCCGGGGGTCCCCCTGCCCCCCCGGGCTCCCGGAGCAGCTCTGGGGCCGGGTGTCGAAGCCCCCCGCCCGCTCTGCTCCCGCTGGTCCCCATCCTCCCGTTTGGCTGCTCCCAGGGCCACCGCGGACTGGGTGACCCGGAGCCAGCGGGGACCACAGCGGGGTGTGGGGGTGTGTGTGTGTGCTCATCTGAGTGCCCCCCCCCGCCGTGATGCTTTACCCACCACCTCGGTGCGTCTTTTGCCTCCGTGCAGAGCCTCTGCCTCGCCAGGGACACCCAGTACCTGGTCCTGGGAGCCGCCGTAGCATCCGTCACCCGCACCAGTGAGCAGCTCAGCTTCGAGGCTTCGCTGGCCATCAGGGGCGGCGGGGACGGAGGTAGGGACACGGCCGGCCCGCGGTGGTGGGGGACACCGGTGTCCCTGCCCTCTGTGTCCTGACCTGGGCATTTGGGATCCTCTCAAGCCTCTTTGTAAGGAGAGGCTGTGGGGACGCGTGGGAGACCCCGGACCACCATCTTCACTGCTCCTCTCCCCACCAGGTACCCCCTTGTCCCCCACGGAGACCCAGCAGCTCCTTTTCGGCTCTGATGACAAGTGTTTCACCAGGATGACCCCCGTGCTGCTCCTGCTGGCCAAGTCACGGCAGGAGGAGGAGGTGGCTTTGGCCCCTTCTTCCTATCTCTCTGCTGATGGGGTGGTGGACACGGCTCCGTACCCGCAGCTCAGGTCTGTGGCCCTCACTGCAGCCATGGAAAAACACAGGGGCTGGGAGCTGGGGGGAGAAAGGGGCAGCTGCAGCCCTTCTGCCATGGGACAGCGGCAGGAGGAGGTGGGGCAGGGACCCCCAGGGTACCAGGGGACCCCGTGACCCTCCCTGGGTTCTCCTCACAGCCCACCCCAGGCCAGGACCAAGGAGCTGCTNCAGCTGCAGCCCTTCTGCCATGGGACAGCGGCAGGAGCAGGTGGGGCAGGGACCCCCAGGGTACCAGGGGACCCTGTGACCCTCCCTGGGTTCTCCTCACAGCCCACCCCAGGCCAGGACCAAGGAGCTGCTGTCCCCCACCTCCCCGAGCCAAGCCAACACTTCATCCCTGGCGCTCGGCGGCAGCAGCCAGTTCCTGGACATCCTGACCCGGTTCATCCGCGAGGTCCTGAGCCCCTCCAGTGAGCCGCCCACCCAGCCCAGCTCCCACCACTGGCTGGACTTCCAGGTGATGGAGACCCTCCCTCATCAGCGGCTCAACCTGTCGGAGGAGGCGGCGCTGGAGCGGCTGGTGCAGTCGGAGGAGCCCTCGGTGCTGCTTTTCCCCCAGGACAGCGGAGCCGTGCTGGAGCAGCACTTGGGGGACTGGCAGCCGGAGGGGACCGTGCTGCAGCTGCTGATGGGCAAGCTGCAGGCGGTGATCCAGGAGCTGAGGGACATCCCAGCTTTCCAAGCCAACATGGGGCTTTTCCAGCATCTCCTGAGCTTCTGCTACTACCCGCCGGGGCCGGGTGAAGGTCAAGCTGACGAGCGGCCACCCGGCTCCGGGAAGCTGCACACGCTGCTGCTGCTGAAGGCATTGCAGACGGTGCGGGCGCGTTGGCAGGAGCGGAGGAAGGTGCTACGGCAGAACCGCAGCGCGCGACACCAGGCCCACTGCCGCCTGCAGGAGCTGACCATCGACCTGCACGACCGCAAGTTCATCGTCATGCCCACCGTCTATGCGGCCAACAACTGCGAGGGTCCCTGCAAGCTGCCCCTCTCCACCCGTGTCCCCAGCTACTACTCGCACACGGTGCTGCTGCTGGGCATGCAGGAGCGGGGCTCGCCCCTCCAGCGGGCTCCCTGCTGCGTCCCCGTCCGCTACTCGGACCAGCTCATCATCAGCCTCTCCACGGAGGGGCTGGAGGTCCGCAAGTTCCCCAACATGGTGGCAGAGGAGTGCGGCTGTCGGTAGAGGTGCCTGCCCACCTCCCCGCTTGCCCTTGCCCCACTCCCCCCCCCTCATTTAGCCTTCTCAGCTCAGGAGCTGGTGCTTCTTGCCGAGACGGGAGCTCCCCGCTTGTCCTTTCCCCACGGTTTGGCTCAGTAGTGTCACTCTGGTTCTGGGTTCTGTAGCTGTGCCGGTCCCTGGGGGCTGCTCTGCAGCCCGGCGTTTCCCCGCTCCCGATGCCGGGGATGCCCGAGGGGCAGTGTGGCTCTGACCCTGCGGTGGGGTTTGGGCTGGATACGGGCACCGCGGGGCCATCACTGGAGGGCAAAGCTTGGCGGATCAGGCCAGAATCATGCTTATTTATCCCTTGCCTTCCGCTCCTGTAGCGGCCGGGCAGGGCAGTTGTTGCTTCCTCTAAGCCTCCCCCACCACGTAGCATCCTCTGGCCGTTTCCCAGCCCATGGCCCGTCACTAAGCCCCCACTGGCCACACGGCTCCACCTGCAAAAGCAGAACAAGAGGCAAAACTCCCCTGCGGGGACCAGCTTCATTTGTGCCTTGACCCGGGGACGTGGTCTGTGTGAGCCCGGGGCCGTGGAGAGCCACTGGCGGTGGCTTGGGGCTCCCTGCCGGGTCACGTCTGCATCGCCCCACACTGACCCCGCTCCCGGGCGCTGTCAGAGCCGGGGGACGAGGGGAGGGAGGGCTGAGAGAGGGGAGCGATCCCGTTACACCTCCCGGGCTGCTCACGCCATTAATAGGAGCGGCTGCAAACTGCTGCCAAAGCACCTGCTCCGCGTCCCCGCCGGCGTCGGCACAGAGCCCGGCTGCCCCCGGATCAGCTTCCCTCAGCGAGACCCACCGGAGCTGCCGCAGGGCCCGACCCCCTCTAAAGCAGCTCCTGGGCTTGTCCTGGCTGCAGCCCCCCCCCCAGTTCTGGGAGCAGTTTTGGGGCTTTGCAGTGTTCCCATGGGGCCGGTGGGGACACAGCGGGAGGCTGGCACACACTGGCCCCGTCCTGTAGCCCACAGAGGGACCCAGGTTCACCCTGAGCCCCTGTGTGCTGGGGATGGAGGGGGGCACAGAAAACACAAACATAACCAGGGACAAGATCTTTTCTTTGGGTTTTTTTTTTTTGAGCATTCAATTTAATACCTTATTAAAAATGAAAATAGTTTATTTTAACCTCTATTGATTTAGCAAATACTTAAACCTGCCGTGGCTTGGGGCTGTGAACGTCTCCTGTAGTTGCTACAGCGCTGCATGATATTGCACTTGTGTTTCGTTCCTAAAGGCGACTCTGAAGGCAAAGCCCGAAGGGATCCCCGGGTGATGGGCTCTCCAGCCCTGTTTTACTACCAGCAAGCTTCGCACCACCCTGCAGCGACCGCACCGCCCGGCAAGGTCGGGGTGGTCATTCCTCCCGACATCCCTCTGAGGACGGCTGCAGCCTGGCTTTGTTGACCCCGAATACACTTCTCTCTTGATTTGCTTTGAATAAAACCATTAACTGAATCGAAGAGCTACACAGTCTGGAGACAAACTCTGTTCGCTGGGATCCCTGTGCCCACTGTGCTGCCCCGACGCCTCGGGGACCACGAGTGAAAAGGAACTGCAAGAGACAGTTTGGGTGGGGATGGAGAAATTGCGTGAAGCCCAGATGTAGAGACGCTCCTTCCCCCGGTCCTTTCGGGTTGCCTTTGTGCGTCTAATCCAGGGGGGCCCAAAGTCCCTGGGGAGGCTCATGCCAGGCTCACGGGCTGCTCTGCCGCTGCTCGGAGATCCTGGAACGCTGCCTGCGCTGCCCACGCTGCCGGCCCGGGGCTGTCTCTGGAGAGCAGGCAGGGAGCGGCAGAGTGCCCTTGCCGGGGGCGGTGGTGGGGTTGGACCCCCCTGGATTCAGCATCATCGAGCCCCTCGGTCACCCCAGCCTCAGTCGCGCCTCTTGCCCTCCCTGGGCCTGGCGGTGCCGTCCTTCCCTGGGGTGGCCGCCGGCTCCCACGGCTTCCTGCCCTTCTGCTGCCGCCAGTCCCGCTTCGGGCTCTCCCTGCTGCCGTCGGTCCTGCCTGGACGGCCCTTCCACCCCTCCTTCCTGGGCTCATCCCGCTCCCGCCGGCTCTCCTTCCCTTCCCGGCCCCGCTTCTTCTGGGCCTGCTGCTCCGGCTCCCGGGGGGCCCTGGGGACTCTGCTGGGCTTGTCCCCCGGTGCCCTGTCCTTGGCTCGCGCCTCTCTCCGGCTGCTCCGCTCTGCCTGGGCAGCACGGCCCTCTCGGGCCTTCTCCTCCTTCTTCTCCAGCTTCTTCTCCCAGCTCTTCTTCACCTCTGTCACAGCTGGCGGCACCTCGGGGACATCCACAGGCTCTTTGTCCCCATCCTCTGGTGCCGAGCGGCCAAACCACTTCTTGAAAATCCAGGGCTCTGCCTAGGGGAGGACAGAAAGGACCAGGTACAGGTGACGCAGCCCAAGGGACTGGGACCCCTCTCCATGCGTCCCCCCGGGGATGGGATGTTCCCCCCCACATGGGCGGTGCCTTGAGGATGCTACTTCTGCCCCCACCCTGGACCCGTACCAGGTTGCTGTCAGCCTCGTCATCATCATCACCATCATCATCACTATCATCACCGTCATTGTCACCACCATCGTCCTTGCGCATGCTGCTCTCCGGCTGGGCAGGCTGGGCAGTCACCACTTCTTGGACCTCCTCCTCCTTGGCGCTGACCACCTCTGGCAGGAGAGAGGGACAGGCCACCGTCAGCAGGGGACAAGGCTGTTTGGCTTTGATGTGCCAGACATGGGGTGCCAGGACCACCCCACCCTGGGACGTGGCCCCGTCTCAGGCTGTATCTGGGGGCTTGGGGCAGCCCGGGGCATCCGAACCCACCGTGAAGGGGGGGCGGCGGAGGGTCCTGTCTGCCACGGCTGATCCCCTCCCTGGTGCATGGCGCTGGAAGAGAGGAGGGAGAGGAGGCAGGAGGAGGCAGGAGGTGGCAGCAGGGTCTGGCCACCCCGTCCCCCTCTGTCCGGCTCCCGGCTCACCTTGGAGCACCTGGAAGGTGACGCTGAGCAGGGCGACGACGGAGGCCACCAGGATGCACTTGTTGAGGGTGAGCCCTTCCCAGAGGAGCGGCTCCTCCGCGGGGTCCAGGCTGGGGGGATCCACCTTCCTCTGCACGGGGAGGCTCCTGGGGACTGAGGATCCCCCAAGGGAAACCGCGTTACTGGGGGAACTGGGAAGTGGCAAAAGGCTCTGTGCTGGGGGGGGTGGGAAGGGCAGGGGCAGGGGCAGGAGCTGCCTGCCCTGCAACTGCCAGCAGAGGATGGTGTCCACACTGCAGGGTTGGGGAAAAGAGAGTCACGGGGACCGAGTCCGAGGTGTTTGGGCCACGATGGCATTACGGCATCCTGGGGCTCAAGCAGGAAAACCCTCTGCCTGTGCTCCTGGCTCTGCTGCTCCCTGCCCAGCAGGAGGTCCAGGTGGGGCAGAGAGGAGGAAGAGGAGGAGGAGCGGGGTTTGGGAAGTGGATGGGAAGACCACTTGCATGTCGCTGAGCTCCCCAGGGGACTGTGGAGAGCAGAGCTCATCCCGTCACTGCTCCACGGCCAGACAGTGCCTCCTGCGCTGGCTGGGGATGCAGGACAGGGTCTGTGCCTCTGTGGCCACCTGGGGCCAGGCTGGCCATTTTGGGGCAGTGAAGGGCTTTCCCACACACTTACCTGGAGGCCCGGTAGCGCTGCCTTTGGCTACCACCTTCTCCACCCGCTTCTTCTCCGCCGCTTTCTTATCCACGCCGAGCGGTGCTGGCTCTGGCATGCTCAGCTCAGGCTCGTCCGGATCCTGTTCAGAGACACCAAGCCGGGTCCTCGCCTCCTCTAGCCCCTGCGGGGGTGTGTGTGTGTGCGAGTGTGCCCAGCGGTGAGAGTGCATCGCATGGCCCCATGGGGACAGCAAACAGTGTGGCTGGGCGGGATGGGGGGCATAGTCTGTGCCCGCTCCCAGAACAAGGGGTGCTCAGCACAGCTGCGGACGGGGTCCCTGTGCTCTGCAGCCCGTGCTCACGCTCCCCGGGTCCCCCGGGGCTGAGCCGATGCTGCCGCCAGCCCTGAGCGGTGCTAACCAGGCTCGTCACTGGCTCCTCGAGCACCTAACCCTGCTGCGTGTATTTGCATCGATAGCCTTAAAAACACGTTGGGGTGGTTTTTTTTCTCTGCTAAGATGGATTTAGCCACTAGCTGGCTCCAAGCTGCAGAGCAGGTGCCGGGGTGCGGCTGCTGACCCCCGGGGGGGCTGCGCTTCAGCAAGCCCATCCCAGAGCAGCCCTCAGGGCTGGATTCGCCCCCAGCCCCGATGAGCATGGTTGCACACATCCACTGAGGGCAGCGGGTTGGATCCAGGGCACGCTCGCCAGCAGGGTCACTGTGCCGGGAGGAGAGGGAGTGCATGACACGTTGGGGTCTGGGCTCGGTGCTGCCGGGGATGGGGGATTTGGTGGCCGGGCTGGCTGCTGGCTTGTGTCAGCGGCACCGGATCAGTGCCATGAGGGAGAACTGCCCACCGGCGCAGGTCAGTGACAGCAACAGCTGAAGGACGCAGCCTTCGGCTCCCCCGGGACGGACACACTGCAACACCCCGCAGAGCCCTCCTGGGCTGAATGCCACTGCAGGACAGCCCCCCGCTCAGCCCCCTGGCCCCGGGATGCTGCGCACTTACATGGGCTCTACCGCTCTCCTCGTCGCTGCTCACCGCCGCGTCGGCATCTGTTAAAGACAAGCACAGCATGGATCATTGGGCGGCGAATTAGGTGGGAATCACCAGGGGCTGGGGGCGTGTGGTCTTCCCGCTGCCACCCGCCGGCCCACAGAGCGGGGACATCATGGCCACGTTTCCCCCGTTAGTGCAGCCAGGTCACCCCTGGAGAGAGGTTTCAGAAGATGGGCAAAAAGCCCTCTGGCCATTGTGGCAGCAGCTGGCAAGGTCGGGGTGTAAGAGCAGCACTGTGCAGGTCTGTGGCTGCTGAGCCCCAAACTGTCACCATTCTGGATATCCCGGGGACCTGCAGCCAAGGGGGACAGTGACCTCCGTGCCAAGGCGCATGGGGAGACCAACAGCCCAGGGTGCACACGGACACCCTGAAAACATGTGGCTGGAGGCTGCAAGGCTGGAGGCAGCTCAGGCTGTAGCCTACACAGTAGGACAAGCTCCAGGTACCGTGGAGCAACCACACCTAAAAGAAGACCTCAAAGAAGACCTCAAGGCATCCAAGAGGATCACGAAGACCAGGACTCTGATGGCTCTTCCCAAATGTGAAGTGGGAGAGAAAACCGGATGATCCCTAGGGCTTTGAAGTGGTTCGACGCAACAAGGGGCTGGGGAGCATGCCAGGCTCCTTGGGCTCCTCAGGGTTTCTCTGCCCCTGGCTCTGGGGTGAGCTACGGGGGTGAGGATGCACCAACACACCCCAACGCCAAGCGGCTTCAGCCCTCTTGGCACCTCTGAGCACAGCCCTTGCTCCGCTGGGATCTGGATGCCACATCCTCGCAAGCCCCCACCAGAATTTTTGCCCCCTTTGAGCAAGATTTAGTTTATTTTCCCGCAGTTGAAGAACGAACGCTGAGAAAAAATACCAGTTCCTGGGATGAAATCTAAGATATGATATTGGAAGCAAAACACATAATAAGAGGAAACCTTTTGGCTGGAGAACAGCGGCCTGAAAGGTCTTTGCTTTCAAGAGGAAATAAAAAAAAATCTTCGGTTTTATTTTAGTGATGGCAAGTCTGGTCCTTTCTCTGCTGGGAAGCGAAGGAGCTGCCCCAGGACTGTCACATTGGTTACGGGGGTTCCCAGTGCCAAAGAAACCACAAAGATGGAGAAATTTTCCTTAAAGAGTTTTTTCCCCAAGTGCTTGTCGTGTTTTTGAGCTACACAGCTATTCACGCTTTTTTTGAGCAAAGGAAGATGGAGGAGGGCAAAAGCCTCCCTTCCTCTTTGCCCTGGCCATTGCCGATGTCCCCGTGGGGTCAGTGCCGCGCAGGTGCCCCTCGATGTTCGAGGTCGCCCTGTGATTTCACAGCACTGCAAAGAGCCATCTCTGTGGGGCTGAGCCCATTCCTGAAGGGCTTTGAACATCGTGGCAGCGGCACTGGCACGGCCACAGCTGGCACAGCCATGGCTGGCACGTCCTGGCCACCGGCTCACGGTGAGGACAAGGTACCTTTTCTCCCGTCCTTCCTCGGCCGCCTCTGAGCGCTCCCCGCCTGCCCGGGCAGCTCGTCGGTGGCCTCGGGGTATCCCAAGTCTTTCTCCAACACCTCATGGGGACCTGCTGCCATGTCACTTCAAGGAACTCACTAAACCGAGAGGGATAAAACAAACGCAGGCGGTCAGCGGGCAGCAGTGCCCCATGGCACACGGCTGTCCTGCCATGTCCTCGCTGCGGTCCCAGGTCCCTGGCTGAGCGCAGTCACGGAGTGCCAGGCTGTTCCCACGCCTCCATCCCTTGGGCTTCACCCAGACGGAGGAGCCCAAACCGCCTCCAGCCCCCAGGCACGTTTCCAGGCTTTGCCGCAACGGCTGCAGGGCTCCGTGACAGCTGTGCCGCGGCCGGGCAGGCAGCCATCCTCCCCCTGCACCGAGCGCCCCACGGGCATTAACTTGGTCCCAGAGCTGACCGGCTCCATGCCCGGGTCTGTTCCCCTCCGGACAGGAGATGGGGTCTGTGTCCCGGTGGGAGGTAGATGCATGTCGAGGCTCTACAGCCTGCGTGGGATCCTCATCCCTAACCAGGATGGGTCACGTCACCCGCAGGACCAGGTTTCCTGGCGCTGGTTCCTATCGGACCAGCTCCAGCACCGATGTAGCAAGCAAATGGCCGCTGTCCAGGCCAAGCAGGGCAGGGATGGCCACCGATGCCAGGGTTGGCCACCAATGCCAGGGACAGCTTGCCCATGGCAGGGCTGGTCACCCACAGACCCAGAGCCCAGCTCCAGCCGTTGGCTCGCACTGACTCCTGCTCAGGAGCCCTCCCATACGACTGCTCGCCAGGTCCAGCCCCTCCCCAGCACTGCCCATGCTCCCACTCCCTCGGACGCACACTCCGCATGCCAGATCTTCTCTTAAATGCACAAAACTACAGACACCCAATGAATAATCGGCTCTGCTCTGCTGTCGCTGGGAGTTTTCCCGCACGAGCTCCCGAGGTTGCCTCTACCGCTGACTCACATCAAAGAAACTTCCAAAAATAGTCCCCTCGCCTGCCCTGCTCTCCCTGTGTGCGCTCGCATGGCAGAGCCGGGACGGGCCCCATGGCCCCCGACCTGCCGCCGGCCGGCAGTGGGCTGAGCGCTGCCCTGGGGGCTGTGCCCACGGGCTGCCCCACATCCAACTGAAAGGGTTAAAAGCCACAGAAAGTCGTACCTGGGGCTCGACCACCGCCGCCTTGCCTCCAGCCCCCCGGCTGGCTCCGGCTCTTCGGGGTAATATACAGCAACAGCTGCCGAACTGTGCCGGAGCAAAATAGCACCCAATCACCGGGAGCCGGAGCACCCGCGCTTCAGCCCCAGAAAAGGCAGTTTAGCCCCAGGCATCGAAAACAGGGGCTGCCGCTAGCAAGGCGGGCGCAGGGAGATGCGACTCTCGAGGGCACCCGGGACACGGTTTGTGCCTCTGTGAGCTCCCCCGGCAAGCACAAAGAGGGGAGAAGGGGATGTTTGCTCCCCAACTCGGGGTCTCTGAGCCAGCTGTGGGACGGACATGGGTGCTGGGGATGCAGAGAGGCAGATCAGGTCAGGCACAGTTAAGAAGATGCTGCAGGAGAGAGGAGGCACGACCGCCTGGGACCAGCAGTGCTTAGATGACCCCAGTGAAAATCGCTTTTTGCCAGTGTTTAGAGCAGGTCCTTTGGTCTCCGACCCCTCCGATTTCCCGGTGGTACCTGTTCCTGCAGTAGACCTCTGCCGCAGTCACAGGCACCTCTTGGGGAGGCAGGGAGGAACGTGGCCCTCACCACGGCTTCCCACTCACAGGAGGTAGCGAGGAGATGAAGCATCTCTCATCTGGGGAGCTGAAAAGGACCATCGGGCTCTGGCCCTGCCTGTGCAAGGTTGCACAGAGCCCCCAGCTCAGCACGGGCAGGTATAGCCTCGGGCAGAAGCGCCTGTCCCAGGGGATGTGGTGCAGATGTGGCTGGTACCAGTCCAGCACATCTTGGAGGCGTCCTGCTTTGAGGACCTCTCTCTTATGGAGAGCCACTTCTGAAAGGCTTCAGGTTTAAAAAAAAAACCCACTGAAACTGTGAGGTTTCACGTTTGCATTATTGACATTTTTCTTTAGCAGAGATGTAAAAGGTCTTTGATTGCAAGATCTAAAGGAGATCTAAAGGAGGAGCCGGCAATGTGCAATCACAGCCCAGAAGGCCAACCGTACCCCGGGCTGCATCCCCAGCAG
>RSEF01000002.1:123989850-124002295 GCA_003993805.1 Himantopus leucocephalus | reverse complement strand
GATCTCCAGAAGTCCCTTCCAACCCTGACCATTCTGTGATTCTATGAGCATGAAGCAGCAGCTGCCATGCTTGGAGGCAGCAGTGGCAGCCTTGAGAGCAGGAGAATGCAGCATGGAGGGGGGTCTCAGTGGTTGGGACCTGGCCCTTATGAGCTGCAGCACACTGGTGATTTTCTGAAGGTTAAGGTTCAGCCTGGAACTGCTTGACAGGATGAAGCTAAAACCATCCTCGCCAAATTTTAAAAGGAAGAAGCTGCCACTGCATTGCGTGGGGACTTGCTCTGCGAGGCTTGCTTTGAGGAGCTCCCCAATGGCAGAGGGAGAGGACCTCCTGGTCTATGGATCCTGACGGGCTGAGGGTCAAAGCTGCATGCAAAGTGCTACTCTTCTCAGCCAAAACTACAGTGCTTCTGGGCTCAAACAGAAGCAGAACTGTGGGCACCCAGTAACAGAGCTGCCACTAAGTTCAGACAGCCACTCTTCAACTTGTCAACAGTGGCTTTGATGACTGCGGTTTTGAACAAAGATTTTCAAGCGCTACCTACATTTCTTAAATTATTTTTGCATTTTTCTGTAGAAATAGCTGGATAAACTGGTGTTTATATTGCAAGACCTTTCATGCAAGTTTCTGAATAAAAAAAAAAAAGAAGCAAAAAGAGGAAAAGTCCTGGGATTTTTTTTTCTGAAAGCATTAAAT
Source organism: Himantopus leucocephalus (assembly GCA_003993805.1). Lineage (NCBI taxonomy): Eukaryota > Metazoa > Chordata > Aves > Charadriiformes > Recurvirostridae > Himantopus > Himantopus leucocephalus. Next base: position 124,001,598 of record RSEF01000002.1, on the reverse strand, counting down.
AAATGTTAGTGATAACTATAGCTTAGTTGTCAATAGGGTGCTTCAAAAGATGTTCATGGTCTTGGTGTAAGCGTATAGCTGTAGCAGCATAAAAGGGTATTTGCCATTTATGAACTGGAGAGTGCTACAGCCGCATGTCAGCAGCCTGAAGACAGGGCCAAGATCTGCTCTCATTTACACCACCATAAGGTCAACGCAGTTAAACAGCACACAGAGGGGGCTTGATCATAATTATGCCTACAGTCTGTCCTTCTTAAGCTAGCTGCATACAGGGGGTTTGGTGGTAAAAGCAGTCATTGTCTCATAATAACCTTAGAATTAAACAATAAAAAGGTTACATACTATTAAATGGACTGCTGTCAGTGTAAATACACAGCTTGCTAACTCTTGTTGACTTTAATTTGTTTTCTGCCAAGACAGACAACTCTGTGGGACACACTTCAAATCAAATGATCTTCAGTATTCCACGTGTCATGAGAAGAGAGAGAGGTCACTTCAGAGCAATTCACTAAAGAGCCACAGATTTTTAAAATGAGAAATTGATTTTACATAATTCACTGATAAATAAGATCCTGCAGACCCTGCTTATCTTTTTAAGGATAATAGTAATTTCTGAAATTCATCTCATCCGCTAGCAGGATCCCATAGAGATTTTGAAAGATTAAAATGCCTTGGCTGACTGAATCACTCTTGTTTTGAGAGCTCTTCAGCGTGAGGAGCCATGTAATTATTTCTCAGCAACACTTGTGTAATAGTTGATTGGAAGGGGATTAGATGTCTCACAGTCTCCAGTAACTGCTGACTTGAGACGTATAAACATCCACAAGAACATCATTAAAGACCATAGGCTGGAAAAGGTCAGGCTAGAGGTCCACTTCACCCTGGGTATGGCAAGAGGTCCACTTTACCCAAGACTATGGCAAGCAGGAGTGGAGCTTCCTCAGGATTTGTACAAGGCTCCTAAGTAATGGACTTGCTCTTAGAGGTGCTCAACCTACAAGTGCTCAGCTCTTTTCAAGAAAACAACTGGTTTTCTGTCAGGTTCTGGAGGGCTTTGGGAGGCCTCCGTCCTCGTGTTAGCTGCTGGCGAACACCCCGTGCGCAGTGCTTGCTGGCAGGAGCGCGGGCCCCAGGTCCTTGCCACCCCTCTGACGTCCCTCTGCCACCTGTGCCATGGCCAGTCTCACCTTTCGCTCGGTTTATAGAGAGATCAGTGACAGTTCCCCTGTCTCTTCTCAGCCTATGCTCTGTACAGACGTCTGGCCTGTATCACATGGAGTGCCTCAAAAGGTAAAATCAGAGCCTTCAGAAGAATTGAGGATACGAACATTTGGTGCCTGCAAAAGCTTTATCACTCACCACCATAAGCTTGCGTGGCTGGTTTGAAGCACAGGGTGAAGAACGTCACCCAAAGAGTTGCATCAGCGGGTGAGAGGAGGTCTGGGCCTTGCTGACCTACCATAACCTCAGCTCTGCTCCCTTCTTTAGTGATAATTGTTCCTTACGCTGAGGGAAAGTCTCCCTCTCTGATTCACACGACATTTTGGCTTGACTGCTCTGCCCAAGTAAGTGAAGCCTAGGAAAGGCAAACAGTCAAGGGGGGGCTTTCTAAAAATACATCCTCCACATTGAACTGACTCATTTCATGGCTATTTTAGTTCCTAGATGTAAGAACTTGGAACAAGGAATAATATCCTTATGAAGATTAAAATCTGATGTTAAAAAAGACAGGGGAAACCACTAATGACACAAGCAACAGTCAGTTATACGAGTTCTGTTTACTGTGCCTCATACTCTTGGTACGTTGGCTTCTTACAGGTATTATGTAGACACAGCAAACCTGTGTGAACAGACCAAAACAACTGTTGTCCATTGAAGTTGTGTGTCTGGAGTTAGAAGAGATTCTCCTACGTCTGAAAAGAGGCTGTAGTCAAAGGACTTTTCCTGAAATCTGGTGATATGATAAAGCATTAGGAATTCTGCAGAATCTGCAGAAGCCATAGCCAGATGCTATTGGTGCTGGATACAGGTAGACAGAGATATGCTACACTGCAGAGCTATCTGCAAACAGCTGTCATTGGGTTCCTAGTGGAGGCATTCCAATGCCAGAAGGTAGACACCTGGTTGCAATTCAGAGGTCCCAAGCTAACTGCTGAGGCTCCTGGAGTAGGCAGAACAGAAGAAAGGCTGAAGGTCCAGCCCCATCTCACCCCACAAGTAGTTTCTAAAGCTAAATGATGGAACAAGTTCCATGCTTATTCCTTGGCCTCCCTGCTAAGAATGTTTTCACTATTGTTATTTCTTATTGATATTATTTCCACACAGATCAGGACTTTGTTCTAAGAACTATACAAGCACAGAACAAAACCACCATGCTTCTCCCAAGGATGTCACAATCTAAGGACAAGACAAGGGGAAAACCATCCAACTAGAGGAGGGCAAGGAAACGGCGAGGCAGCGTTGCCAGTGTGCCAGCTAGTGGTCTGAAGAGACCAACAGTTTGGTTAATGTCAAGTTTATCACTGACACTAAAGCATCTTGATCTGGTCCGATCTAAAACATGAGAACTAGACAGTTAATACCAGAGGGCAGATAGGTGAGGATTAATCTATGAAGGTCCTTGAAAGAGAAAAAAGAGCAGTTTCTCTTTGGTGCTATAAAGGATGCAGGAGAAGGCGGCACGGGAGGAGGGATCACAGTATAGATAAACAACCTTTGCAGCAAGAATATGAATGGATGTAGTAGTACAGAAGAGCACTAGAAAATTGCTACAGTGCAAGAAGGGAGCACTTGGATGAATGTTTTGTTAGGGCAATGTCTAGAAAAGGTTATATCTCAACAGCAGTTATGCAGAAGCCAAGAGAGATCATTTTAAGAAGAGGAGCACCATGACTGTGACAGAGATTGCTGATGGGTGACCAAGGGTGAGGATGAGGTACTGTTTTTGAGACTTGACCTGGCTAAAAACATTGGGAAGCAGTGCCACTTGAGTGAAGCAGGTGTAAATTCAATTGATGGGAAGGCAGAACAGCACTTAAAAGCAGTACTCCAGAATGTGATTTTAAACGGTGCGATTAGCAAGCTTAAAAGCAAGAAAGGAGCACGGCACAATCACCACTGAAGTAAGCTTTCGTTAGGAAACAGAAGAGAGAGGGAGAACAAAAGGTTAAGGGAAGGAGTGACAGACAGGGCAACTCTCAGGAGATACAATAGGATGGAGTCAGAAGAGGAGGAGAGCCCAGTAAAAGTGCCGATTAAGTGGAAACCATGAACCTCAATTTCCAGAGTAGACCTCAGACAGACCCTATTCCAAACAGTTACTGCTGGAAATAAAATACAGCAGACTGAATCTACATGCATGTACTTATGCAAATATTTGCTACCCCTCTGATCAAAGTTATTAGGTGATAATGTTCAGCCTTGGAAACCGGCCTTGAACAGCATTTATTAAGGTGTTCCACTACTACAGCTATTGCTAAAGATCGGTACACCAAACTGCGCCGTCAGTCAGCCTTGAACCTTTGTGCAGAGGACTACCAGTAAAAACGTACAGAAAATAACGTATCTGGAGCCTGCCAAATAAAACACACGTGCAACTATCGCCAGCACTACAGAACTGTTATTATAATTTAGGTATTGTCAAAAACATGCTGGGCAACAAGAAATAACTACAGAAATACAGAATTTTCACTGCTTGTTGTGCTTATCTGGGGGATAATTATAATATTTTTGAGGCAAGTGTTTTTCATAAGTTAACAGCCTTTACTTCAAGCTCCTAGCTTCAGTGTAATACAGATTTTTGTAATGAATATATAGTGAGCATACAAGAAAGAAAGGAAATAATTGAGTGCAACTTATATAGATGAAAATAATTTTTGTTACAGTCTGAAAAATAAATTATTAAATTATGCCACCGAAATAGGAAAATACAGGAAAATATAATTAAAAAAAAAAAGTTTGGAGTCCTATTTTGAGAGTGACAGAGAGTCAGAGTCAGCTCACAAATTAAGGAACCTATCTGTAGGTGTCCATGTGTGAACTAGGTTTCAAAACTCCTAATACAGCCAATGGAGATCTGGTGAACACAAGCAGAGAGCTGAACACCAGCAGCTGCCAAAGTATGCGTGTCTACTTTAGGGTAAACCAAATAACTGAAATGACGGCACTAACAAGTGTTTTGACTCATTTGTCCGCACACGGGTATCCAGAGCCATTCGAAATGCCCTGTGGTATCCCCATGTAATCTCTAGACTCACTTCATACCGGCACGTGGATTCCCATAAATCAAGTGTCAAATCTGTCGACTTCATGGTGTCTTCAGAGACTGAAAGGCTTCTGGAACCTGACTGTGGGATGGCAGCTCGATCAAGCCATAAACCTTCACAGGCTAGAACGGGAGCCGGGCACCTTGCTCACACATAAATGTGTAAAGGTAGATACCTTAAGCGTCGTGATCTTTGAACTGAACTCCATTCTCAGAGTTTCAAGGACTGCCAAAGAAATGCAGCCTTTGAATTTGGTTTTGGTCATCAGCTTTTAAAACAAGTTTTGATTTCTACAGGAAGAATAGCTATCGATTATGTAAAATAATAAACCCCTCCTGGAGACTTTTGCTCTTAATTACCCTGTGAAAGGAGATCCTGGAGAAACAGCGTTCTTGGTTTAGGCATTGTATCATGTAATTTGTGCATAAGCCAAGGGAGTCAAGATGGCACAGATCTGGCAAGACACTTTGGCCAACAACTTTTGTGGAAAAAAATGCAAATTGTAGTCAATCAAAACAGTTGTATACGGCTTGTATTTCCTGAGTCCCTTAGACTGGAAATAAGAAAATTACTTCTTTTCTTTCACTGTATTCAAAACAACACATTTCTGGTTTTTTTCCCCATTTAAAAAGCTCTTTCATTTCAAAATTACTTCAAGTTAAAGGATTAAAAGATGAAAAGCACAGCACTTTGTTTCATTTGATCTATATTGGCTGTCACAATGTTTTGGTTTGCTGAAGATTCTGATACATTTTACTTAGGTCAGATCTGCTAAATGGCTATCATCCAACTCCTTCTGAAATTAATTATTTTCATAGCTTCCTTAGTCACTAAAACTTCTGCTTTTTCCATTTTAACCATAGAACTGTTAACTCTCTCCTACTATGCATTCATATACTGAAATCTATGTAGACTCATATAGTGTTTTCTTTTGAAAATATTTACCAGCCACTTCTTTGCAGTTCTTACACAGTAAAAGTTCCCTGAGACACTTGGCATTGGTTTGCTTCCAGTCTCGTCAACATCAGTAGGAACTTAATCTAAAACTTCCACCATAGAAAGAGAAACCAACTTGTACTGCTCTTGAGAGTCTCCGCTATAACTTTTACTGTAAGGGCAGAAAGTGGCTTTGTATATTTCTATTAACTTGAAATCACAGAAAAGATATATCAGGGCAGATTCCAAGAATGATTTTCTATCTATTGTTGTATGCACAAATATGGATCTGTCAAACTACAGCAATGTTCCCATCTGCTGACATTAAATTTTGGTATGCAGTGTCTCATGACTATCAGCCATACTGTTCAAATCAGTTGGTGAGATGTGCATTGCACAAACACTTTACAGTAAAATTCAGGTGCAGAAATGCATCTTGTTTTGTTTACTTTAAAATATAACAGAGAAAACCTATCCGAATTCCTAATCAGAAATCAAAGACACTGACTGACATTTTATAATACTACTTTTTTGTTTTGTTGGCTGTTTATTCTGATAAGCTTCTACATATTTATGTTTGATGCTGCAGATGTTTCTTATAAACATGAGAATTTATTAATTTGCTTGTTTTATATAGAGCAACAGAAAACAATCTCTGCTCACAGAAGGAAAAAAGAGCCTGTGTTGTGAGGGTCATTGGTACAAGTCACATCTAACTCCATCATTACTTCTCCCCTGCCAAACCTCAGAAAGAAATTACATCAATCATATAATTTAAAGGAAGAATTTAAAAAAAAAAAATGAAGACACCTGGAAAACTCTTCTGGGTAAGAGCTACATTCTACCCCAAATTATAACCTCACTAATATAAAACTGAAAACTGAGTTGTATTCCAAAAACTGCTGAAGTCATGATTCTGAGGGCAAAGATTATGTTTCCCTTTTTTAACACTTACTCCCATCATTTGTGAAATAAGGTACGTGAAGTCCTTGTTCTAAGAGTTGTCACAGGTGGCAATGGTTCCAACAGGTCCACAAACTTCCATCTTTTCATTTGACATGTGCATCACATCTGTCTGTTTTTCCTCAGCCAGGGGTTTCATAGAATCATAGAATAGTTTGGGTTGGAAGGGATCTTTAAAGATCATCTCATCCGGAGAGTGGAGTAGAGGGGCAGAACGACCTCCCACAACCTGCTGGCCATGCTTCTTTTGATGCAGCCCGGGATATGGTTGGCTTTCTAGGCGGTGAGCACACGTTGCTGGCTCATGTCCAGCTTTTCATCCAACAACACCCCCAAGCCTCGGCAGGGCTGCTCTCAATCTCTTCATCCCCCAGCCTGTATTGATATTGGGGGTTGACCTGACCCACGTGCAGGACCTTGCACTTAGTCGTGTTGAACCTCATGAGGTACATGTGGGGCCACTTCTCGAGCTTGTCCAAGTCCCTCTGAATAGTCCTCCCATCCCTAAGGCGTGACAACTGCACCACTCAGCTTGCTGTTGTCTGCACACTTGCTGAGAGTGCACTCGATCCCACTGTCTATGTCATTGAGTAAGATATTAAATAGTACTGGTCCCAATATGGACCCCTGATGGACACAACTTATTATTGATCTCCATCTGGATGTTGAGCTGTTGACCACTATTCTCTGGATGTGACCATCCAACCAATTCCTCATCCACCAAACAGTCCATCCATCAAATCCATATCTCTCCAATTTAGAGAGAAGGCTGTTGTGGGGGACCGTGTCAAAGGCCTTACAGAAGTCCAGATAGATGACATCCATGGCTCTTCCCTTGTCCACTGATGTAGTCACTCCACCACAGAATGCCACTAGGTTGATCAGGCAGGAAGCCTGGTGGCCTTTGGTGAAGCCTGATTCATTAGCTTGTACTCCATGTTTTTCACCTGCAACTTTGCAGATTTCCTGTACTACCATGGATGTAAATGCAACCTGATTTGTTTGTCTCTTACTAAGTCTGAAGAGCAGGGTGAAAGAACCCTGGGGTATACGTGAACGAGATGTAGCTTTCAACCTAAATTATTCCATGATTCATCCCTCCTCTTTTATCCCAGTCTTGGTACTGCAGCAGGGAATGGAAAGCTTTGAGGAGCTGATGCAGTGCTCATAGGAAGAAGTTCATAAGCAGAGTCACTTTTTGCTGCTGGAGCTTTCTTTTGTTGTTTTCCTTTTAACTTCCTCATCTAGAAAACCCCATCAACTCACAGAATGAGAACAAACTCCTGCTGACTTCTGCAGCAATCCAGTCTGACTGTTCTGCTTTAGGAAACAGAGAAACAAGAAAAAATAAAATAAAAGAAATAACAGAAAGGGGATGTTCTCCCACAGCTAGATTGCAATTTCTGCAGTCTTTGGCATGTCACGGGTTGAGAGATCAGCTGCAACGACAGCTAAAATCCCATAACTGGGATAAAACTAAGAGGGTTGGCAATACTGCTGAAGTGCTCTGAACTTAGGTTAAAGGTGGTAATTGCCCACTTAGTCAAAAATGGTGAGGAGAGAGGCAAGTTCTAGCATGCAAAAGACAGAAAAGCAATGGGGGAAAGGAGTCGTCCATAATAATGTGTTGCTGTGAGAACCAGCCACCACCCCTTCTCATGCTAACCAGGGTCCTTTGTTGTTACCATTCACTTCTTATGTCCACTATGCGATTTCACTAGAAATGTCCTCTGCGTTCACAGTATTTTAGCTCACCAAGTAAGGGAATAGGCTCATGCTTCCAGATCAAATCTTGCCTTTTACTTCTATCTACAGATTGAAGGACTTCATTCTGACCAGAGTAGGGCTGAGAAACATCCAGATACCAATATCTTCAGAGTAGTGGCAACAAAGAAGCGACACAAAAGAGATTCAAGGTCTTTAACATGAAAAATTTAGCTTAGCTATGGCAAAAAAAAAAAGAGGAAGTGAAAAGAGTGTAAAAAGCAGAATTCATTAGTGATGTTTGCATCAAATGTGACAAGCTGCCACTACTGAATTGAGGAAGAGTTGTTTTCCTTTCTTCCACTTTAATACATGTCTTCCAAATGATTTCTTAAATGCACAAACATCTGGCTCTCAGAAAGAAGGTGAATCCTTGGGATACAAACTATTATGATCTATCCTCAAGAAAGTGATTTTCCAGCAGAAAAGAAACTGCTACATGATCAGCCTAATTAGCCACCCAAGCTACTCATTACTGAAGCAGGAGCGTTAGCTGCAGAAGACCAAATAAAATGGATGAGGTGCATCATAATAGATGAGACCCTGAGAGCACAGAACGAAAACACGCTGCCAGAAGACTCCCTCAGTTTCTGTGTCAGATGCTCAAGTAGGCAAGAATTCAAGAAAAAACCATGACATTTCTGAAAGACACGCGGCCACCTGCATGGGAAGGGTAGACTGCAAGCTCTGTGGGTGCTAGGATAGCTGGAGTAAGAAGGCAGTGTCTTTTACTGTCACATCTGTTGAAGCTTTTCTAGCACAAATACCTGATACAGATTGCCATCTGTTCCTCCCTCAGAATGACAAGATAAAAAAAGGAGGAAAAAAAAAAATCTCACCCTTAGTCATTTGCTATGACCAACTTGCATCGTGTTTGTAATCAACTGCTCTATGTAAGGGCAAACCAGAAAGGCAAACTGGGCTCTGCTGACATTCGCAGCTGCTTCGCAATTGCTTACCTAACATTCAAGTCTGGCCTTAAAATCTCCAATACTTTCAGGTTTCTTTTTAAAGCCTAACACTTTCCTTTTGTTATAAAGTACAACTTATTGGTAGAATTTAAATCCATATTTCACTGAGAGAATTTAGACAAAATACTTACCACATCCCAAACAAACCATAATATAATTCATTCTTGAAGAGCAGTCTGATTTCACCAGACCAGCAGTTTTGGCAACCCCTGCTTGGTTTCATCTATAAAATCCTAATCCAAATATTTTTTTCCTATCTGATAGTATAGTTACAGATTTTTTTTACCCTGTTTTGCAGGAATTAAAATATCTTTACAACTGTAAACAAGCTCTCTATAACAATGCTACTGCTACTACAAAATATTTCAAGTTCTTCTGAACATATTACAAAAATCCATATTATTGACTATCACGTTGTTACTCTACAGAAAAGAGACTTTGTTCATCTAAGAGTAGATTTAAACAACTCTATTAGCAAAATATAGTTTTCTCCATAATAAAGATATCTCACTATTGTAACAGCATTTAACAAATACTTAGTTACTGTGCTTGTACAAAGACAGCAGCGCTGTCTGAGCTTGCATATGCTACTATTCTAAGAAAATTCATAAAATTAAATGCATGTTTGTTGGTGGCCTTGGCCATGAGTAAAAACTATTTGGAAATCACTAACTCCAGGTCACCTCTACCTTCTCTGCTTGCGCAGTCGATTGGGTAATAAAGCCTATACAGACATCTAAGGCAAACAGACCTTGCCAGGTTGACATGTTCTGACTTTTTATGGGTTCAGCTAAACTGCCACTTCAAAAGAGCAAGAAAGAGAAAAATATTTTTCTCTTCCATGCATTTTCTCTACACCAAAGCCGCAGATCACAGCCTTCAATGCATCGACTCGGAGAATCACGGGACCGATACTGCAATATCGGTCAAGGCAGTAGGAGCTAGAATTGGAGAAACCAGTAACGTAGTCATTAAACTGATTTTTTATTGTTTCAGAGTTTTACTGCAGTAGGGCCTGAAGATTGCAACCAGAACTAGGTAGCCACTATTTTTAGGAATTGCAGAGGCACTGAGGCACATGGCACCAGACACAAAAGCTCAGGATTCAAGCGTTAAACCTAAAGTTAATTATTCTCACATGCGCCTACAGGCAGGCCCATAGTCTCCAGAGAGGTGCTTAGGAAGAGAGGCATGAAGCATTGCAGGCTCAAGCCTCTCATACAGAACTTAAAGAGACTTCCTGTACGCATCGGATATAATGTTTAGCTGAGCAAATGAGTAAAAACTGCTGCATGGAACAGGTCAGTGAGGGTTAAAGGAGAAACATGGAGTATCAAAGTCCTTCCAAAATCCTTTCAAGGTTCTGGCTTTCTCGCATTTATTTACTGACACTGTGACCTACTCCACATCTTTATCGTATGTGCAACCTAAGCTTTATTTCTTAATTTGGGCCATGAAATACTACGAAAAACCCCACAAAAACCAGATGGAACTGTATTCCAAAGGCTGAGCTCTGCAACAACAGGAATAGAAAAAGCACTAGCTAAGTAAACCTCATATATTATTAAGAGTCCCTTGTGGGGGGGTGTCAAAGACATGTCAGGTTTAAATGTCAAACATCAAAATGCTGGAGAACTCTGTGCAGCCTGGAATACACAATGACGAACCAAACTTTATTTGCTAATAAACCAAGCAAAAAATAAAAAATAAAATAATTCTTGCCACAGTGAAGTGTGGATCTGAGGGAGGAGAGCTCTCATGCCCTCATGAGAACCCCACAGGGCTGGAGTCGTCGGGCAGAAATTTTCTGCCAGCACCATAAGCTTACCAGAAGGGATATGGGGAAGGCACCAAAATTTTGATTGTGTAATTTGTTTTGTTTGGGGCAAACCAACAAAATAGAAGTAGGGCAAGTGCAATACTTCTAAGTGACATGGTGAGAAGATAAGGCAATCCAAACTTGCTTAAGGTACCCAGGTTTAGCATTAGTTTAGTGTATCTCGGGGTCGAAACTGGATCAAGAAAGGTATTGAGGGAAAGAGGAAGACTTCAAGACCGCCTTTTGTAGCAGACTCTTACAAAGCACTACAGCTGTCTGTAGGAACTGACATACTGCAGGCTCTGCTCTACTGAACAGGAACGACCAGCAGAGACAACTACTAGTAGATAGTCAGGAATGAAGGAAAGCAGGTGTCAGAAGCTCAGCAGCCTGCAGTACCAGCTTCCATCCAGCCAACAGCCTCTTGCAGGACAGTGACTATTTCAGCTGGGATGTGTCACAGGTCCCCACTAAACAAGCATCCTCTCCTGCCTACGCTTGCCGAGTGTGGTTGTTCTGCCTCCTAGGCTCAAATTGCCTTCAGGTTTGCCAGACTGACACATCCACCTGTCCCCTCGCCTCTGTTTATTTAGCTCTGTTCATTTCAGTAATTGCTTTAGAGAGGGGAAGTATGGATCATGGAGACCCAGACAGAAACCTGGAAGCTAAATTGCACTACATTTTCAAAAAAAACCCCTTTGAAATTAAACCATTTTGTCAGCAAGCAAAAATGACTCTGCTAACATCAACACTTTAAATCATCACATGACAAAGATTCTTTCATTTCCAATTTTCCCTTGTCCATGTGACAGGTGTGGTTAATGTACAATGGGCAACATATAGAAATATTCAGGGTATCTCCCTTTGGCATAACCCCCCTCTACTCTGCTCTGGTGAGACCCCCCACTGGAGTCCTGTGTCCGACTCTGGAGCCCCCAACATAGGAAAGACATGAACCTATTGGAGTGGGTCCAGCGGAAGGCCACGAAGATGATGAGAGGGCTGGAGTACCTCTCCTATGAAGACAGGC
>RSEF01000002.1:123963660-123988850 GCA_003993805.1 Himantopus leucocephalus | reverse complement strand
TATAGATAAACAATCCCTTTTGTTTTCGTTTTGGCTATTTCCAGGTGACAAAGAGAGAAAATACTGTAAAAAAAAACTCAACAAACCCCACTCTTTCCATGATACAGCTTTAGCAGGGCACGGAATCGGTGTCAGTTACTTTGCAAGTAACTGAGGAAAAGTATCAATGAGTAAATGTTCGTGTTGCTTCAGGGCAGCTGCTAGTTCCTTTTGACAGGAAAACATAGAATCTACAGTGATAATCTGTTATTAAGTGACCTCCCATATTCAGAGTTAAGGTCAAAAAGCAAAAGGTTTGTGTGCTTACTGCCCCCGCCCCCCGCTGGGAACTAGATAACAGCATATTNTTTTGCCTTTTTTTTTTTTAATTAGCCTCTTCCCCTTTTCTAAATCACTTATTTTAGACAATGCTTTTTTAAACTATGGCAGTAATGTATTTACAAAACACTACTCCTGTCTAGTCAATTGATACATGTTTCATTTCAGATGCAGTATCTTCTCCTTTTTCTCTCCAAAATTGTTAGATACTTTTTGGGGATTTCAATCAGTTATTAAGATCCATGCAGAAAAAAATCCAAACCTTGGTATTTTGTGTGACCTCCTAAAAATATTTGTAAATTTCTTCATAATACAGTAAGTTGACAGAATAGCACATAATTTAAAAAAATTGAGATTATATTCCTGTAATTAAGTATTCATATACACAATAGTTAAGGGAAAAATAAACCAGTGTATTCATTTGGGAGGAAAACGGCTCTGCTGCGGGACACGGCCTTCCTCTGCACATTTTCTGTGCAGGAGGGCACTGATGCAGTAAGAGAAGCAGCAGTTTTCCCAACCCTGTGATGAGGCTGGTGACATCCAGCTGACGAGCAGAAATGCCAAGCTGAGGAAGACCCTCCAGCACAATGTTTTCTTAAGAGAGCAGGCACCATGTAAGGGCACATACCAAAAAGTTTCCTTCTTCTCACATCAACATATATGCATTATTTATTTTTTTTAATCAGTACAAGTATGTAGACATAAAAACTCACATATGTACGGTTTACACCAATACTAATAATTCAAACAGACTTGAAAACTATTCATGAGGTAGTCGCTACACACAAAAATAAATACCTTCAAAATTTTGGCAAGACTAGAAAAGTTTCTATCATTTCCTCAAAATATATAACACTTATTTTAGATTGTTATTCGAACAGCAACAGGGATCAACACATTCATGATGTGACTGTAAGTGTGAACTATATAGTGGAATACGTTCTTGTTTAGTGAACAGCAGTGTATACTATTTAAAAAACGTGTAGCCTATTGCATCTTCTAAGTGCTAGAAAGAAGTCATAGTAATAAAAAGTGCCAGTATTAATACTGGAGTAGCTCTCGTACAGTGGGTTGCCATAATCCTCTGGTTCCACAATAAACATAGTGCTCCAGGTCTCAAGGGTTTCTCAAGAGGGTAGGCATTAAACTGTGAAATCACCAGGAAGGGACACCACATAGGTTCCACTGAGCTTCAATCTGAACCCAGGACAGCAACAACCAAGGGAGATATTCAAACAAAACCCAAGCAGATTAATGTTCTGCGGAGCTTTTAAGCGCTTGACTGGTTTCAGTGTTCTTGCTATGAAATAAAACACCAACAACTCCATTTAGCACCCGCAAAAGGAGCGTGCAGTGACAAAACTGTTAATGGATAAGGCTGATAGAGTAACATGGAGTCAGACCAAGTACTAAGTTCTTCAACAGGACAGCACAATGTTCTCCAGTCTATGCATCTCATGCATAGATGGGACCAACCATGAAGCACCACCGTGGACAACCATCTGTGAGGGCTCGGGTGCCTCTACTAGAAGGAGAGCAAATCCTCAGGCGGGCGGCACTGGATTTTGTAGGTGCAGGATGAAGAGCCCAAGGTGGAACCATACCTTAATCCAGTGTTTTAAGTGGATGAACTGTTCTGGTAACAGATCTCCACTAGCACTTTATCAGTCCAACATAGCGCCCTTCAGTGATGCATTTCAGACAAACTTCTTAATCAACACAACACCCTTAACACAGTTGAGAGGGACCAGGTACGCTACAGTTAATATTTTTAAACATAAACATGCAACTGCAAGAAAAAGCAGAGAAAGTGTAGAATATAGCATAAATCTAAGTAGAAAACATGAGCAAGGACTTGCTGGGACAGCTAAAGGCACCACATCCTCCTTTCCCAATTAGTTATACTGTTTAAGAGGCCTCACATGAATATTTCTCAAGTTCTAACTGCTCACGTAGGTATAATTCTTAAATGTCTTAAATGTCACCCCTTCTGCATGCACTATGCCAGATCTCGGTCACAAACTTTCGGTTCCCCCATCTATCAACCTGTATGGCCCAGCCCCAATACAGAGCAACCCAGAAAGGCCACCACCAAATAATATGCACTTGTCTTCTCTATGAGGCAGAAGGAAGACAACAAGGAAACAGCTGAACTTGTCCCACATCCTCTGGGGAATTTATAGTACAATCCATGGGCAGCCTTGGCTTGTAAGAGCTCATGTACTTGTGAATAAACCACTACCAAATGCCTGGCCTCCAAGGAGGCAGCAGAACTTACGGCTGGCAACTGCTATAGTTGATTCTTTGGTGCTTTTTAATACTTTCTTGGATTTCTTCCTGGACCTGGAGGTCAAGGATTTCATTTCTCCTGCAGATGTATGATTCAGATCAAAATACAGCTAGGCATGCTGCCATGCAGTTTCACATCGGATGCACAGTAGAGTTTGAGAACATTTGCTAGCGTGTATGACTATTGAGAGCTCAGTGTTTCTTTCTGGTGATGCACAGACCTGCTCCCTGCAGGCAGGGTACAGTGGGGCACCCCCAGTGGCACAGCTGTCACAGCGTGCACTGTCAGCTGTGCACAGTTGCCACTCCATTTATTTCTCATTGCCACTCTTTCTTAGATTTCCCCCCCTTTAAGTAACCTAAGAAGACCAGTGATAAGATATCTGATCTGTGGAGACTGGTCTCCACAACACTTTGATTTAGGAACAGTAAGTGGTTCCATAGTACTTGTCTTAAAATCAATAATAGATATGCTGATACAGCAACAAAGACACAGTAGCTGAGATCTATGCAAAGAACTGATCGGTCACCGGCTCTTACTAGACAGGTGCATGAGATGTAGTTGAACTCTGGCCTCAGCGTGAATCACTAAAGCAACTGTCCTTATCTTTCTGGTTCTCTTAAAAGAAAATAGAGATAAAAAAAGAAAGCGAGAAAAGAAAAAAAGAAAGTAAAACAAATATTTTCATATATCTCAGATCTAAAACAGCACAAGGAAAGCTGCTGTTACGACTTCTCAAAAATCACAAAAATCCAGGAACGGAGCCACGTACACAAGCCAGTTTACCTCCTGAACTTCAGCTGGAGGATTTAACCTCCTTTGTAAGGGCAGAAAATGCATAACACTTAGATAGGAAGCACCAAAACCGAGAAAAGAAACTGTGGACTAGCGTTGGTCTGTAAAAAATACTAATTTCTTCAATATCTTTCAAATCAACCAATTATACAGGTGTGAACTATCACATTCTCCNCTAGATAGGAAGCACCAAAACCGAGAGAAGAAACTGTGGACTAGAGTTGGACTGTAAAAAAATACTAATTTCTTCAATATTTTTCAAATCAACCAATTATACAGGTGTGAACTATCACATTCTCCTCTGAACGGATGCTTCTCTATAGCTTTGTTGTCTACAAAATCCCACAGCCTCATTCAAATCTATCTCCAAAAAAATCCTTTCGGAACGCCTAGAAAAAAACCACTCCACGATGGCCAGGCAGCTGGCATACCACAATTGCTTATTATCCTGATTTCAACAGTCTCTCTCAGCCACTGGGGAAACCAAGGTCAAGGAAAAGCATGAACAATTACTATAAGGAGATGTGGGGATCTTAAAGTTAAATTTGTAGCTAGATAAATTCTAAACATTTCTACCATTTTCACACATGTATTAATTTGAGCATTTGGCAAGCAACAGGATATGCAAACAGTTCAGGAAGGAGTGACGCTCCTTTCCAAGACTGACTAACTTGAGGACATCCACACCCAGGCTGGGCGCTGGCAGGACCAAAGCTTTCCCTCCACCTGCAGTGCTAGGATGTTCTAGTAACACACCACATTTAGAAGACTCCTTAAATAATATGTATCTTCTTAATGTAGTTGAGACCTTTAGGAACCAGACTTACTGAAACGCAAGAGCAACTCAGGAAGATAAAGATTTTCTTCTCTTTCTGGCTACCATCCCCACTTCTTTCTGTGGGTCAGCCTTATCTCTAAAGGTACCTGATTCTTCTGAGGTCATGCACACCTCCAATCAGCGGTGCCATGAAACTCCACTTTGTCCCACCAGTGGTCCTTTTAGTTGGCTGCTTGTCAGTTCAGCATCCTCACAATAAAAAGCACTATGCTACCAGCAAACACACTGTGGGGCCCAGATCACCAAGTATTGTGACTGACATTGCATATTTCAAAGTTCAAAATCTCAAAGGAAGGAATGGCCGACACGTCTGCCATGCGAGCAAGATCCCAGTGAGGGTTTTAAAAGGGAGAAAGAGGCCAGCCTAACATCTGGATTACTTATTTGAGATACATTTGAAGAATGAAAGAGACATCTGGCCCTGGATACTATCAGCAGAGGGACGTGGCTCATAACCAATTCTCCAAGGCATTGCCAAGGACCTATCTTCTTCAGCAGCTCTTAACTGAAGAGCATGGTGAGTCCCGCGCCTGGGATAAGCAAACAAGGCACCGCGGTGAGAATTCAGGGAGTAAAACCGATTCTTCCCATTTTCACTTGCTAGAAACCAGGGAGTTTGTTTCCTGAGCCAGAACCTGGCTTTCCTTAGATATCCAAAACCTGAGAATTGCTAAAACTTATCTCAGTTTAGACTCAGAGATCTGAATCTTAAAGAAGAATAATTAAAACAAATAAAAGGACTGTTTCCCCTTGCTGATGAAAACTGAAACAAAAGAAAAATGGAACAAAATTATTATAAAGCAAGTTTCAGGTGTTTTCTTAGGCAACATCACACCAACTAAAAGCATCTTAGTGTTTGCAGTCTGTCTTCTTATGGAAAGCTAAAATATTTATACCTAAATATACTTCCCATAGCTGTTCTGCTTTTCACCTTCATCCAGGTTCAGTGAAGTCTTGACCCTGAACATTAAAACCACAGAAATACCACAATGGGAAAAACAAAAACCACACATGCAACTTCATTTGAACTACCTGGACAACAACAAATCTTAATCAGGATACCACACACGGTACCACACACTGACACATGCAGACACACAGAGAGGAACGCTGCATGCCCAAGCTGGTCAACCTGTAAATGAATGAAGAGGGAGCTCAAAGCCGCAGCCCGTGCTCCGCTGAGGAGCACACCCTGCGTGTAATACAGCAGGCGGCTGGAAAGTGCTTGCACAAGCTGCATGACAAAACAGCTTGCTTACAACATATCTCCCATGATTGGAAAACAAAAGATGAAAATTGTGTTCAACACCTCCCAAACATCTTTCTTTATACAAATATTCATCTCACTTTAAAAAAAAAAAAAATCATAATATGGGGAAACAAGAAAAAAAAACCACTACCACCCCACAAGAAAGTTCCAGAACCACAAAAACTAAATGGAAATTTTTAAAGAGAATGAAATTCAAGTCATCACTGACCTTTGCCTCCATGAATCATGGGGAAACTTTGCTGGCTTTGGTACTGTCAGCAAAAGGTGACTTAAAAGGTTTGATGGTTTATGTGAAACACTCACATGTGGATGTGCCTCTTTCTTATCTGACTCAAAAAGTGTACCTGGTGTTTTCCATGATGGAATCCTCTGTTTTTCTACTTGCATAGCTGTGTTGGTTTTGTTCTGTTGTTTGGTTTTTGTTGTTGTTTGTGTGTTTTTAAAAAAAAAGGCTCGCAATAATTATGATTAACAAAAAATTGCAGGTAACCTCATTGTGAGAGTTAAGGTTGAACAGATGTTTCAGCACATCTAACGGTACTTAGTTTTGCTTAATCTACCACAAAAGAAAACCGATTTTTGAAATTAATAACTGTAGTTGGAGCAGTATAATCTGAGCACACCTGAAGCACGTCACCTTTCCCAACAGTTACTGTATGTGATATAGATACCAAAACATTTTTATAAACAGATACATTTTTGCATGATTTTTACAAAAAGGTGAATTCAGGTACTGAAAATTAGGCCCGTATTTTTCATGGAAATGGTTAATTAAGCCTAAATTTGGGGACTTTGTGCATACTTTCAAGAGGTACTTGGCATCTGCAAGTCAGTAGGTGCTTGGTGTCTCTGAAAACCAAGTGCTGCAATTCAAACCGGAGCGCACAAAGTCAAAGGCTACCTTTTGAAAAATCAGATCTCATGCACCTTTGCTACATGAAGAAGGCACCGTGCCAGATGTAAAGAATACAGCCCATTCCTCCCAATATCCCTGGTCCATCACCCTTGGCAGCAGATCATACACATCTGTTTCTAACACCTCTTGGTGAAGAGGAGGAGATGAAAATAGGACTCAGCTACATATGTGCTTTAGTACCAAAAGAGGATTCTTGCTTCCTCTCTACAAAAAAACCCTTTGATTTTTATGCAGTTACCTAATTAGATTTCACTATGCATATTAAGTTTTCTGATGTCTAGCTGTTTTATGTTCAGTCCAAAATCAAACGAGCACACACTCATAAATGGCCCTTTCATTAAAAGAAACCGAACCAAAAATTAAGACAAGGTTTGTCATATGTAAAGATATCCCCCGCTCCACTTAATTTTTTTCCTCAGTTCAACCAAGGAGAAGACAGCATGCACGTAACTCCTAACTAGGTCACAAACTCTACCTTTCTAATGTTTTATTCATGTACCTTGTAAAGGGACACACATTATGTCAAGTTCCAAAAGGAGCATCATGCTATGAGCAACAGCTCTTCCAGAACGGATCAATATTGTGTTGGTATTCCTCTATTTTAGGGAGGGAGAGACAGATCCAATTTCTTCAGTCAGTGAGAAATAACATAAAATCAAGTTGTCAATCTCTTGACATGCTATTTGTTTTAACCTATAGTCAATAGTTCCTTGATGAGTCTGTGGATTATTCCAGAGGAATTCTCAAAAATACCTATAAGAAAATGTATTGTCCAAAGTCTAAATTTGCCATATAGAATTCACACATACATTAGACAACATCTCATGGTCTGCACATCAAGAAAAGTTGCAACCTACTACTTCACATTACATACTCTGAAACCCATAATGCTTTTAGAATATATACACAGAATAACTATGTGAGAATTTTCAGCTTGGAGATAATGGATATCTTAAAAAAATTAGATGAGAATTCATCAGGTGCCGTAGCTCTCAGCTCATTAACCTGGAGGTGTACAATATGCCCAATCCTGTTTCTTAGGATCTTTACAAACTGATACCTTCTTTCAGGCCGGTACTGGTAACACTTGATTCACCGAGACTCAGAATTCCTATCTTGAAATTTTCTTTTCTTCTCCCCTGGCTAGAAAATGTTGGATATCTACACCACACTCAGCACTGCTGAGAAAGAGAAGGGCCTTTGCAGAGGTTAAAAGCAGACTCTGGGCACTGAGCCAGTCTCCAACTGTGCTATGCCCTGCTAAACTGTCTTTGGATTTGCCACGAGAGCATACAGTATCTGTATAAAGGCTATTGAAATACCAGGGGCAACCTAACCTAAAAAAAAAAAAAATATACGGAGGCAGCAGAAGACACTTTATAAGTGCCGTGTTTCCACTTCAGTCACTAACAGAATATGTTTTACACCTGGATTCTGGATCCGGAGTAGCATCCACCTTTTTGGGTTGGATGTTTGCGTCTGACTGCAGAATATTTAATTTTATACTAGCCGCCATGTTTTAAGTTCTTAAAGAAAAAAAAGTCAGGATCAAGACTTGCTGGATGGGGACAGCTGTAAGAATGGATGCTGCGAGAGATAAAAATAACTGAGCTAAGAAATATCAATTGCTTTTTTTGTTTCTGTTATCATGCATAGAATTTGGTGTGACATCATAATATATGCAGTCATCTGAAAATGTTACTTTGTTGGAGATGTTGCACAAAAAGTTAGAAAAAAGGGAGAGCTTAAGACCAGTTGATATGAAAAAGGGAGCCAGTCTCTGGAATATATCTGGGATGCAGCACAGGGAAAATATAGCTCATCCCATAGACACGCTGCCCGGAGCAGCGCTGCCTACCCAGTGCCAAACCCAGTCTGACCCACCAGAGCAAGTTGTGGGGCTGGACCAGAGATGGAGAAGGGAAGAGCGCTGTGTCTGCTCAGCCCCAAAAAGAGAGAGCTACAGGGGGACCTACCCACTGTCTGCAACTGCCTGATGGGAGCAGACACAGACTGTCCTCAAAGGTGCACAGAGGAGGGAGGGGAGGGGAGGCACTGGACAGAGCTGCAACATGGAAAATTTTGGCTCTATACAGGGAGAAAAGTCTTTTTATTGTCAGGGAGGTGAAATACCAGAACAGGAGCCGAGAGGTTCTGCTGGACCTCCATCCTTGGAGATACTCAAAAGTGTCCTGTGCATGGCCCTGAGCAATGGGACCTGATTTGGGCAGCAGGATGGACCAGGTGACCTCCGGAGGCTCCCTCCAACCTACACAATTCTCTGATCTCATCTTGTTACCTCTGTTTCACGGGTACCAAAACCTGGTGTCTCTCTGCCTCCCCCTATCCTCAGCAGCAAGTGATCCAAACACGGGCAAGACAGTAATAAATATTACAACGTACATGTTAAAATTCATCACCATAGATATCCATTTCTTTCTATCACTCCTTTTTTTTCCATTCTTGAAAGACTAAGATATCTGTTGCTCAGTATGCACTGGGCATTTTCTCTGCCTTTCTGCTTTTTGCATCTCTCAGTGATTTAGTTGTCAACAGCACACAAAACAGGATGACTTGAGGAAATCAAGAAAACATGAGGAGGCTGAACAAGGACTACCTAGGAAAAAAAAAGAAAAAAGCATGATCTCTCCTTTTTAGCAGCAGGCACCTGTAACATATTTAGCAAGTCAGTTACTTAACAGGCAGTGCCATGAAGGACTTCTTTGTGTACGGCATTCAGGAATCAGTTCAGCAAAGGGCTGAGAAGGACAAGCTGCTGATGCCAGTGTTTAACTGTCAGTAGAGGCTGAACAGGGGGCTGATGGGCTGTGCCATTCTGTGCAAGCCTGGCTGCCATGCTGTGGTATTGAATGTGCTACAGGAGCCCCAAAATACAGTGTACTGGAGATACAGATATGCAGGGACACACAGGATATGTCGGGACAGAACTAAGTGGCAGGTATAACAAACACTGATATTTAGAAACTCTAATCAAAGATTTTCTGATGCCACAAAGCACGTACTAGGCAGGGAAATCACCGAGGGTCTCACATAAAGTTCTGTGGTACATGTCACATCAACTGAACTAGCCAGTTTGATAATAATTATGTGATCTACTCCTTGTAACTCATGGAAGAAATTTAGGCAGAACTGCGCAACCATGATTTTGTCAAAAGAAAATAGAAGGTCTTGAGTTAGGCTAACTGTTTTACACTCCGCAACATTTCTGCCAACAGTACAGGTAAGAACATACAAATATTTGTAGTGATAGAATTCAGAAGCAGTATTCCTAGCAGACACTGAGCAATACAGATCACCAAACTATTTTTTTCTGTTTAGTGGAAATAAATAATGGNGTTTTACACTCCGCAACATTTCTGCCAACAGTACGGGTAAGAACATACAAATATTTGTAGTGATAGAACTCAGAAGCAGTATTCCTAGCAGACACTGAGCAATAGAGATCACCAAACTATTTTTTTCTGTTTAGTGGAAATAAATAATGGCATTATTAGAAACTGACAAAGAACAAACAAACTAAAGCAACTCAGCAAACCCACACAGAAACTGGCTAATTAAATAAACTCCCATTTTTTATAGCAAGGGTGCCTGGAATCTCAAGACCGTAAAACATGCGAGACTTCCCCCTTTTCATTTTCCTTAAATCAGCTCTTTTTCTTCAGTATCCCAATCAAACACAAGCTACCCATTTTAAGAGATGAGCACAACTCCAAAATGACATAGGTCCTGGGGAACACTGCCGGGAGAAGGGAGTCATCCAAGAAGCAAGTCCTGCTCGGTGGCTGCGCATCTTAGAGATGTTCAGTGCAAGATCTCAGGGTCTGGATTCACGGCTATCTTGTCTGCTAGTTCTAATGCACATGAAGCGAACTTTGCAATGGTAATATCAATGTGCTCACCGATGAACCTCCAAATGGCTTTATCCTGCAGATGTTGTCCATGCTGTATGTAAGCCACAGTACTACAAATATGGTTTAAGGTTGGTGAGGTTTCCAACCAGTGTCTCTGCACCGTCAGCAATCTCTTCTTCAGATCATTTTCTCATCATGTTGTCTATGCTGCCTATGCTATCCAATGTGATTATTGCAACAGTATACCAGGGACCCACTGAAAAGGAGTACTTATCAAAAATAAACATTTCCACCCTCAAATTTCCTATGAAAGAATAAATGTATACGGCTCCCGCCACTGCATCTTTGTTTTCAGGTTCCAAGCATTATTACCAAGTCTTTTGATAAGGAAGTTATTATTATCTTTACACAATAAGAGGTGATGCTAGGGATTAATAACATATATGTAATGCTTATTAATTTCGTACTGACAACTTATTTGTGTTTATAAGCTCTACCTCAGCTACAACGACAGCACAGCTGTCCTCCACTAGTCATCGCAGCCATGTTGCTTTCATCCTACAATCCCTCAATCAAAGCCCATGGTAAAAAAAAAGCATGACTAATGTAAAATGCTTCACTTCTGAATTGCTGTTCTATAAGTTATGGGAATGCTATAGCATCCACAGCGTCTTAATTGCAAAGCACTAAACCTATACTGAGTTCTCCTTCAGCAAACTTCATACCTGGTGGGGCCAAGCACCACAGCAGCAATAGGTGAGGGGCAGCCAGAAGCGGCGCGTGCCCTCCCAGACATTTCAGCTGTCCAGGATGCTGGTGGATGGCTCACCTGTTAGACGAAAGCAGCTTAGAGGTAGGATCGCCCTGTGTTACGACAGCTCTCGGTGCAGCCAAACGCTGGAGCGCTTTGCTTTGCAAAGGTGCTCAACTGCTGTGACAAACCCTGGAGCAGCTCGGGGACAGGAGAGAGGCAGCCCAGCCCAGCCCAGCCGAAGCGGAGGGCACAGCTTGCGCTGCAGGTCAGCTCCTGCTCCCTCATCTGACAACAGCAAATCTCTTAGTCACTTCGCAGTTCTGGGAACAGAATATCATCTCGTGAAACTACAATACCGTTTTAATGCTACCATTATTAGCATTGTCTTCAGACAATAAAACGTTCTGTTGCAGTGGCTGTGGGATGACAGCAGTGAATACACACTGAGTCACCCCACATTAATTTAAACAGCACAACTGTGTGAACACATGTTCTTTAGCTAAATCCACACACACACACTCAAAAGTAAAAATAAGCAGATCTCCAAGGAAGAACTCGCTTTCTACACAGTGCAAAAGCAACCCTTGCTGCGGTGCTTCTACAACCTCAACAAACATGTGGCAAAGGGCTTAGTACGACTACTCCTATTCTCTGACCTGGTAGTAGACAAGTACACAAAGCCACCCCCACAGGGTTATGTCATTGAAAACGTATGTACTTAAACACGGCTTTATTTGGTGACCTCCACAACCCAAGCAGGGACGGTTTCCACAACCAGGCACTCAGCATCTTGATGGTGACGCAGAGAAGTTTCGGGTTCCCCTCCTCCCCCTTCAAATCCAAACAGCACATCTCAAGAACAAAAATCAGTCAGATGTTTTCCCACTANCCCCCCCCCCCCCCCAGTTACATTCAATCCCATTCAGAGCAGGAGATATCCACAAGATTTCAGGTTGGAGCACGGGGAGGCTCTCCTGCCCAGACATTCACCCTTATCACAGGACTTGCTGTGCTGCCAATTCACCACGCACTGCTGATACCAACCAACATCAAAAACAAAGCAAACAACTGCTCTGTGTTCAAACCGGTCCGTGTTTCCACCCCTTAACTAAACCATCACCAGGAATAGAAACTGGATAAAGCACAGATTCTGTATTTTGAAATGAAACTACAGAAGGCACAGAGGGTTAAAATGAGCACACATTTTTTTCACATTGCATCTGTGAAAACACTCTCCACAGTCTTCCTCGCACCAAAGCTGCACAGCTGCCTGAAGGCACGTTATTTTACACTTCCTAAAACAAGACCTCCTACATCTAATACTTCTAGCATGCAACCAGATACACTCCAACCAGGTATCGTCATTACGAAAGGATTTTTCTATCATGCACGCTCCCAATATTGGGCACTTGAACAACTGTCCTGCCTAATAGAGCATGACTTCAGTACAACATGGATTCAAAGCACATAAATTGAGGCCAATAGAGTATTAATACCACCGAACTTAAGATATCTTAACTCCCTTCCTCTAGAAGGAGCCCTGATGCATCTACCTTGAGCTCCTGTCATTGCCTTACTTCTTGGGGGAACTTCTGTTCCTCTCCAGCAATTCCTCATGGACAAGAGCTAGGGAAACAAGTCCCCAGCTGCCCGGCAGGTTTTAAGCTCTAGTTAGACAACAAGAGTAAACAATACTGCTTGCAAAAGTGTTCAAGTATAGATCTGGCTATAGTAAAAATAATACTAATAAAATGCCTTGTTTTTTTTCCGCAGAGGATATCTGAAGGGGACTAAATTTCACAGGAAAATCCATCCCTCCATTGAAACAACAGTGTATGATGGAAAGAAGAAGGATTTTCTCACCAAACTGTGAAGAAAGCCGTGGACCATAGCTTCTTAAATATCCAGAACGTAGGCAATACCTAATAATCCAAAAAAATACCCACTTTTCCCCCCCCCATTTGAATCCTTACACAAGTTTCTGCCATTGCTTACACAGACAAACAGCCAGCGCATCTTAAACCCCACTTAAGGCTGTGTGGGAGCTGGACAGGAGAAGCTGGCAGTTGGCCACCTCGCCAGGGACCAAGGTGACAGGACACGCTATCTTTAGGAGTAGCTTTTATCCTGCCCTAATTTCCCCTTCTTCTCCTGGCAGGTCTCTCGTGTACCTGCACAACGCAAGCCCAGTTATCTCTGCTGGAGCAAATAAGCACAGCACAGCATCCCTCCCAGCAGCTGAGTTACGTACAAACTCAAAATAACAGTGTGCCAGTGTCCGAAATACATTGTGTGCCACAGGTTTTGTGACTGCTGGGGCTCCCTCGGGTCTGCACGGTGTGATATGTGTGTCAGGTAGAGACAAAAGCATCCCCAATTCTCCCTTCTTCCCCCAACACCAACCAAATGCCAGGCAACGTGCCCTGTGCGCAGAAACGGCCACGAACAGCAATGGCAGAGATGCTCAGGAAACCCCGACCTGGTAAAGAAGGATGGTGTGCTACCGTCGCCAATCTCTAGCCCTCTGAAAGCTTATTATACCTCGCTAAGGAAATTAACGTGCCTTCAAGCCCACAGAAATAGGGGAAGGAGTATGGAGGAGAGAAATTTGTAGATCTTAGCTCCAGGGTCCCTCCCGCCATTATATTTATTGCTCTTAACCTTATTTCCTCCCCCCAGAGGAGGCCACCGAAAGCCCTGCTGGCAGGTCACAGGCGGGCTGGCTGTCACCCTTGCACAGGGCATCCCGCTCCCTTCAAATTACACAACCAAACCAGAAATGGCTACTCTAGCAGTGAACAAAACCAGTGTAAATTACAAAGGGAAGCAGCATAGGGATGGAAGGTAATTTTAACACAGTATTCCTGAGCCAAATTTTTAATTGGTCAGGCATCACCACTACAAAGTGAAGGGAACAAAGTTTCTGAGCAGGGTGTTTCAGCAGCCCCGCATCAAAATCACTTAAATGGTAAAGCGCAGCCTGCTGACGAATGGCTAACTTGTAGTCTTACTTACTCCTGCTTACGTGCAATCGAGATGTGTATTTTTAATCCTATTTCCTAACTGGTTGCATTTTTGTTTTACGTTGCCGAGCAGGTGAATCCTTCAAACAATACTACGCAAAACCCATGTAAAAACTCAAAATTTCAGGTCAGACCGTTTCCTCTCCTGCTTAACCCCAGACTTTTCAACCAAGGAGAGAGGGGCAGTCTTCCAGAACAGCTAACTTTCAGGGACTTACAGTTTATCCTTTGTAGCTCATGGGAAGGATTGTGCCCTAACCATGTAAAAAAATTATTAGTTATTATTACAGTCAGTTACTATTATTACAATATGTATCGTGCTAAATATTTATGCCCTTTTCTCCTGTGCCAAAACCACATCTTAATACTTTAAACTATACTGTGCACATGTGAGCCTTTTAATTCTGGGTTGTCTTTTTTTTCCCCCCTTTTCTTTTCCCTCCCCTCTTCCCTCAGACATGAAGGTAAGCTTTAATATTTATTCCAAAATCCAAGAACAATGAAATTTTTGGTGAAAACACGCGTTTAGGATGACAAAGTGCCCTGAGCATTAAAATATATTAAAAACACCCAATTTGTTATGTCACACATTCAATCCTAGAGTGATTTTTAGTAGCCTACAAAACGTTAAAGCCTTGTAAAGTCAGATTTACAACAGAACTTGAAACAGCCCCATCTATAGCCTATGAAGTGCTGTTATAATGCAAACTTTAAAAGTGTCAAACTTCAGTGAATTATGAAACTCAGCACTTCCCCTCTTCTTTAGCTGTAATCTTGTATCAAAAGCAGTTACCACAAAAACTGCCTGCCTTTGTGCTGTAAGATTATTTTATTTATCTTACAACCATTACGCAATTAAAAGTGACAAACCATGCACTAAATCACTGATTTCGTGAATTTTTTAAAATCCTGAATATCATTATGAGTTCTGGATTAAAATATGCAGATAAAAGCAAAAGGGACAAGATCAAACAGGAATAAGTAGGTACATCAAAAAATGAGGTTTATAAGTTTCATATTTTAAAACGTATGGGAGGCAAAAGATAGAACAAGAAAAATCTGACAAATTTGGGCAGTAATGATAGAAAACTTAAATTGAACAACTGTTTACTGGTTTTTATTCCTTCTTCCTGCTTTCCAAAACCACATAGTATTCTGTTCTCCGGGACACAGTCTTTGGGTAAATCTGTTCATTTTCTGCTCAGTAGATCAAAATAAAATTTAACAAGTTTCAATTTATACTTACTTTCCACAGTGCAGCAAGGTGAACAACTACTGGTATTTTTGAAGAAATTCGTATCAGTAAATGTGCAAGACCTAAATATATCTGTGCATTTCTATTTAAGTATATAGAAGCACAATAATAACTTGGAGGGGAAAACCCATCAAATTGCTAAAGAAATCGATATGTACTACATTTTCACAGCGAAGGGCCAAATTACATCAATGTAGCAGACTTCACCTTTTTTATGTGACGCCATGCATCCACTGGAGGATAAATATATACTAGTGAAAATTTCTCAAAAAGTTCTTGGTCTTTTTTACAGTATCTGACTAATCCTTATAAAATAGTGCTTTTTTGCATTTGAATTAATTTATCTTCTGTCATTCATCATCAGTAGCTACAGTAGAAAATGAATACTTGAGATGCCAAATGCTGCCATTAATTTCAGTATTGCTTGATAAAAATAACTTGAAACTTGAAAAGAGTCATTGGAAATAGAAACTTTTTTTTACTTTACATATATATTAAAAAATAATGCGTTTATAGTATTTATTTATATATTTTACCCCGAACTCCAAAAAAATCACTACTTTTCTCCCCAGCATACTTTCCAATTCCTGCAAAGAAGGATGAAGATCCTAAGTAAAATGTTATCATTTATGATGCAAAACATTTTATACAGAGTAAACAGAATTTACCTCTCAAACCAGGACAGCAGGGGAAGATAAGAATAAGTGGAAACGTCAGGAATACTGCCAGAGATAGAAAAGTGAACACATTCATTAAAGAAGTTATTTAGCTCCTAGATTAAGATACCAAAGAATAAAATTAACAGAGGATCAGCATCCCTACAGATTACTAGGATTTGCAGAGAGCAGAATGAAACACTTCTAGACTGGCTAAAACTATAGGATATCCAATGTAGCCACCAAATTTTGTGAAAATGTTCAATTTTTCCTCTGTGATACAAATCAAATCTCCCCCCTCCCCCGGCAAAACCTTGTCTTTCAAGGCCTTTTCTGGACCTGCTCCAGGGGAAGGGAGAAGTGCAGATGAGCTAAAACAAGTAACCCAACTTATTAAAGCCACTGCAAGACTGGATGCATATGGAAACAAAGTCTCCGTTCCCAAGTAGATAGACTAGATATGTCAGTACGTTTTTGCCATCTCTGATATAAAACCAGGTGTCAGCAAAACCCAGTATTAATTCTTGCAAGCCCCTGCAGGAACTCTGCTGTTTTCCTCTGGACTGTTCAACCAGCACAACCACCCGGAAACTTCTCGTAATCAAGAAAAAAGGAGGGGAGGGCAGAGGGGGAACGCCCCCCAACCCCTCACTTCTGTTGTGTTCAAAACTCCTACCAAAACAACTGAAACAGCTTTTCTTATTGGCTAGAAGGACCTTGCAAAAAATATTCCTGGGTCATCACCGCTGACCCAGGGTTTGTCCCTTGTTCCAAGACGGAATGACAGGATCCCTTCCCTGGCGTACTGGTGCCATCACTGGGGGTCAGGAAAGAAGTAGTCATTTTGTGGCCTGGAAGTAAAACAAAACATACCCGCTTTTAACAGCAAAAGCAAAACGAGGCGTGCTTCTACAAGCTGCATCTTACTATGCCTCAGGAAAACCTGCCTGGTTTTTTCTGTTCTGTGTTTTTCTGTGAGGAGGCATCACGATCGGCATGTGCGGGGGCTGTTGCCAAGTGCTCCTAAAACTTGCACTCCTACACCTCATACGTGTGTACCCGTGCTCAGGCACGCGTAAAAAAAAAAAAACAGCGGCAAACCGTGGTAGCCATGACCTGGAGGAAGCGCCGAGCACAGTCGGCCACCCGCTGAATCAGTTTATGGAGCCTGCAAAGATGCTCTCCAGCCTCAGTGTGGGCAACAGCGAAACATACAAAAAAAAAGGAGCTCTTTCAAAAAAAAAAAGAGAGAAAAAAATATTAGAAATATTTTGCCTTCAGGCAGATCTTGGTTCCTCCTTCCACCCAAAAAAGCTAATGTGTTGCTTTTGTAACCCATTATTATCATCCTTATACACCAGTATAGCAATTTCATGCCTGTTCTAGACAGTGAACAAATTGAACTGCTGAAACACACCCCAGCATATGACCAAAATGCAAGCTCTCGTGCTTCATTCAAGCTTCTCAAGTACAACTTCTGTTTTCCNAGATCTTGGTTTCTCCTTCCACCCAAAAAAGCTAATGTGTTGCTTTTGTAACCCGTTATTATCATCCTTATACACCAATATAGCAATTTCATGCCTGTTCTAGACAGTGAACAAACTGAACTGCTGAAACACACCCCAGCATATGACCAAAATGCAAGTTCTCGTGCTTCATTCAAGCTTCTCAAGTACAACTTCTGTTTTCCCGCATTTCTTTCTCTTGCTTTCCCTATCTCCCTCCATTTTGTTCCAGATTTCCGATCTCCAATTTTTAGTAAATTAAGTTGGCGGAGATCTCGCTCCTCCATAAAAGCACTCCTCAGTCCGCAGCTGCAGCAGACTGACAGGTTGCGGCCCGAGGATGCTGGATCAGCCCCGGAGTACTGAGCATATCAAATTTAGGTCACCCGTGCCGCTCCGATCCTAGGGAACGTGTTTTTCCACACTTGGCTGTTTTCCTGCTGACCTGCATCTTGAACGAGACGACAGTCCCAATGCAATTTAAAGAACACAGTCAGCACCGGAGATATTTAATGCTGAAGATGTCAGGAAAGGGCCAAAGTGATGGGGAAGGAGAATTAACATTCCCAAAGTTTGCTGCTGGAGCCTGAAGGCGCAAACGATAATGCTGCAGGAAGGCGCATGCTTTGGCTGGGTTCGCTGCCTGCGCGACTGGGACACGAACGGGAGGGACCGATGGCAGGCAGAAATTGTCCCCATGTGAGGAAAAGCGGAGCTGAGCCAGCAGCACACACGATAAGAGTTATCTCTGCCGGAGGCTGCCCGCTGCCGCACCGGCACCTCGGCTCAGCGCTGACAAACGCCGGGGGGGAGCCGGCGCTGAGGCCAGACCTCACTCCTGATAAATACAGCACTTCGGGCGCTAGGGCTGTCAAACCGGCAGCCTACCCACCTTTCTGCCAACGAGCCAACCCGGCCGTATTTGAGAGAGGCAGAACTCCTTAAGAAAGTAACTGCTTGCTACAGGAAGGCAAGAAACATCGCCGGGTCCAATGCTAGTGGAAGGTGAAAGGGGGAAAACCCCGACCCTTGGGGGCTGGAGGGGGGACCTCCCCAGCACCCAGCCTCCCGCAGCCGCTGAAGCCATCCCAGAGCAACGCAAGTGGGGCAAGCTCCGGTGGCTCCTCCACACCCGCACCTACTCAAACTGCTTTCTAGTTGTTGGACTCAACATTTGGGTTTTTTTTCCTGTAGTTCTTAAAAAAAATAAAATAAAAAAAAAATCAGGATTATACACTCAGCAGAATAGAGCAACTAGCATGTTTTTACAGAAGAACAGTTCCTACACTGAGGTGTTCAACTACACATGAATCCAGAGGGGAAAAGCTTAATGGATAGCAATACCTGGCATTTTAGCATGCCCCGTAATTCTTATCCTACTGGTTCAAAGCTGCGTCGCTCCCCCACGGGTGTCCCCGAGCACAGGCAGTGCGGGCAATCCAAGGGAAAATGACTTGTGAAGATTTTTGCCCACTGGCTGTAGGCTTAGCCAAAGATTAACAGAGGTCACTGGAGAAGCTACGTCTACTGAATATTCACTAGCAACTAAAGCAGCCGAGCTTGTCACTAGGCATCGCAAATGAGTCACAAAGGAGAAAAAACAATTTGGATGGGTCAAAGTATGAGAAGAAACTTTATTTTAAAGAGTTTTCAACAAATCCACAGATCAGTAGATGTCTGACCCAGAAGATGATTTTCAATTTTAGAAAAGATAGTAAGGAGATGTATCAGAAAAGATTCAACTTGGGGGGGGAGAAAGCACTTTATGTAAATGGAGGTAGGTTACATGAAAGAGCTGAGAATGAAATTATAAATGGAAGAAACCCCAGTATCATCTCTATGTCATGATAACTGAAACCAGACCTGTCATAATAAGTAGAGTTCATATTGTCTAATTTAGTTAATAGGTTTTTAGAGAAACAGCAAAGTTCATTCATGGGATACAATTTTTTTCTCTGATGAGAGATCTGCAGGAGAATCACTGCGACAGGCAGTCTTATTATAACTTTCACACATATAAAAGGCTAATAAGCAATTATGAATTACAGACGTTGGGAAAAAGAGCTGAGCCCTTCTCCAGTCCATTACCCTGTCAACTGAAGATTATTCTCTATCATCTCTTAGCTAATGAATTGCTAGATCTAGTACTAGAGACCACAAGTGCTAGAGCCTCTTCCCAAATTTTTGTAGGAGATGACTCCCTGGGTTTACGCATCTACAAAATGAATATTAAAGTTTTTTTATATATATATACATTTTTATTTGTTAATCCTGATTCTTGTTACAATCACCTACATCGAAAATTTCTTTTGTACTTCAATTTTATTTCTTGTATTTGTGCTTTTCTTTCCTCATGTCCTTCCAATATAATCAATCTCCTCCAAGGGAGGAAGCGTCTGCAACTGACTGCCCATTCGAGGTATCCACACAAGAGAAACACAGAGCTTGTTGCGATGCCAACCAACACCAATGGGGATCCTCCACCAACTCCAGTGGGGTCAGGATCAGACTTTCAGAGCCGCTACTCCCCCCCGCATTATGCTCAGCTGGACATCTTTTTACAGCCAATAGCTGTAATATCCCTCTCATTATATTTCAGACTCTTGCTGGTATTATTCCCAAGTTTTTTCCAGCATTACCCTTTTTGAATTCTCCCCATTACTTGCAATAGTTTTATTTGGGATTATCTTTTGTAAAGTTAATTACAGTTTTGCGTTTTATTTTATGTTCCTGACCTCTTTAGATTCTTTTGAACTTTAAATATTTGTCCAGACTTGTATTTCCAGCCCTTCCTAATGTGAATGTGGTTCATACAGCATCTGAATTCCCTCCATATCATCAGTCTTGTTTAGAAAGGACAAAACTAAAGTCTTTTGAAGAGGCAAAGAAGGACAAAGCTTTTGAAGAAAGACGCAACAGTTAAATCCTGTTTTATCACACTACCCATCAGACTACTTTTGCTGAAGCCTTTTTGACTTGAAGTCCTAAAATACTGGCACAAATGAAATATAACCTATTTTGAAGAAAAAAGTCACAACTCAGAATTAAAGTTATATAAGCTTAGACCGACTTCTTTAATAAAGCAATGGAAAGCTGCAAACTAAGGAGAAACGACAAGAGAAAACATCAGTAACAGACCCATGGATCAGAGATTATATTGCCATATTTGAGAAAAATAGACACTTCAAGAGATGCCAACCTACTGGGAATACTAAACAACATTGCTTTTTAAAATGTAAGCAGCAGTAGAAAATAATTCTTTGTAGAGTTACAGATAGTTTATCTTTAGCACCTGAGGAGTTATCTTTTTCTTTGCTAGTCTAAGAACAACAGGGTCTCTGCACGCAATATGCGAGAACATGAGGAAGAAAGGAACAACTTGCACTGAAAACTTTCGTTTGGATATAAATGACACTTTCCAATAGTTTTTCCGCAGTAAACAATGATAGAAGACAAAGGTGATGTAGACGCTATATGGTATGTTAATTCCAGTCCTGACAACAGCTCTGTTCTCGATCTATTCCTTCACTAGAATGCGAGAAAACATGCAACTTGTGTCACTGACACTCAGGGCAAAACCCAGCCTCAGCAGGCATGGCAAATATTAATGTGTAGGTAAATAAAAGCTTGGGACACTAGGAACAAAAATTGTGAACGAGAGCAGCCCCACAAGCCGTGTCATCGAGGAGCATCGCTGGGTGGATAAGGTACCACAGTAACTTCTTCTTGGGTGTTCAGGGAAGCCAGGATAAACCAGACACAAATACACCCTGGAGCGAGGAGGATGGATGCTGCCTTTGCGGAAAAACAAACAACAAAAAAATTATCCAAAAAACGTGTTTTTCTATAAATCCAACCAGTCTGTACTGCACTTAGTGCACAAAACCAAACCTTAATTGCCAAAGAGGACACTGGCACAGGGGCTGTGGGTAAGAGCACCCCACCTCTGTGGGAAAGGGCAGTCGCAACACCTCAGTGGTGACGCACCCAAATCTTCCCTCCAGGTGAAGGGATGGGGAGAGGACAGGGCTGAGCTGCCCACCTTGAGCAGTTCACAAACTGGCCCCCTGAAACAGCCTGCGGCGGGAGGTCTGCAGGAGGCCATGAGCAGGCATTTGGGTTTGGGGTGTGCAAAGAGGCACAACAGCCTCCGCTTTCACGTTCTGCACTGCAGCACGGCAGCGGGTGGTCGCTTCTGTCGCAGGCAGGCCCCAGTTTTTTCTTCATGCATTAGTCTCCTCAACTGGCGGGCAGGGAAATACTACACTTAAAGAAAGAAAAAAACCAACACAAAATGGGGAAAAAAAATCCCCCCAAACCCTCTGAAATCAGTTAGACTAGGGTCCGTGCTCCCAGCACCACCCTAATGCTATTTCAAGCTCAGAAAACCTTGAGATAATGGTCCTCTAGCAACCACTGATGAGAAAAGCCTCTTAGACCTCTGAAAAATACAATTAGTAGTAAAGGGAGGTGGAACTGGGAGAACTAAACAGGGTGCTCTGGTAGGACACAAGTTCTTCAACTAAAATATATTCTGACAACCGTGATTTAAGCAGGTAAAACCAGATAGACAGTAATTACTTGGTTTTTATCTCCAGATAATGCCAAAATGCCATTGCTGCCATTACTGAGTTATAAGGAGTGAGGCATGCGGAAATATGAAATTGTTCTTGCTAGGTAATGTCATTTAAACTTTAAATATTGATTTACTTTCGCAGGGGGGAAGGGAGCGGTGGGTGGCTGAAACACAGCTGGGATGGCTCAGCAGCACGTGTCACCGACGCGCTCCCCCGCGCTGTGGCATCCGGCTGGCACCGCACGCTGCAGGGGAACGGGGAGCACAGCCAAGCTGGAAAACACCACAGCTGTGGTCCCAGCGGCTCAGGCTCACTCCTGCCACCGAGCACGGAAACTTGGCCAAACGTGGTTACGTTTCACCCATACCGTTCCTCTCCCCTGCCTTCACACTGTAAAGGGGAGACGAGGCTGTGCTCCTACCCGCTCCCTCCCCATCCCCACCAGTGCTCCACTCTGCACCACAATGCCCCAGGAAGGGGCCTGTGGGTGCACACCCCAACATAACTCCAAGATCTGGTCTACAGCCCATCCCAGCCTGAGACTGGCTTTCCTTAGGTATCCTCCCAGTGCTGACTGTGACCTCTCTGACCTAAAATCAGGCCATTTTGGCCCAGCAGCACATCAGCATGACAGTGGACATCAAGCGGCTGGGCAGGGTCAGACTATGAGAGGCGATGCATGGTGAGGAGGACGGGTCGCTGCAGGCACCCTCTGCACTTGAATAAGGCTGCGGGGAACCGTACTCCAGTGGGAACGCAGCAGCAAGACCTTTCTCTCTCCTCCAAAACATCCCTTGGGTTATACTGGTGCAACTGCTTTGTAGTGGCGCAGCAGTATCAGGATAGAGAATTGACCCAGGACAAAAATAATGTCCTCCCCTCAAAAGGATGGCAGGGCAGGGGGAACAAGGAAAAGAAGCACCATTTATAGTCTGGCTTCATTCTGGATGCATTTAATTGTGAGAAACATGGATGCTTTCCTGTAGGGTTTTTTTTTTTTTTTCAGTTTTTCTTTAAAAATCTTAATATTAACTATTTCATTTAATGTAAGCACCTGCATCGGATGTACCCTGCTCACAGCGCTGGCTACTCCTTATAAATTCATACCTGCACAGCATGAATGGGAAAGCTTGAAATCCTGGCACAAATACAGCGTGGTGTTGTTTTGGTTTGTTCCACCCCCCGACCCGCAGAGGAGCACTGCACACAGGCACACTTGCTGAGTGTTCAGATGAGACGATGCAGCAGCCTTCAGACATTGGGTGCAGTTGTTCTGCTTCAGTCAATGCTCTCTAGAGCTGGTATGGTAGATGAAACGTCTCCAAGCTCTGGGTAGTACAGAGACACATGAGGATATGACTGCTTCAGCTGCATTCTGCTTACAGGTTTAACAGTAATCCTCACGAGCAGAAGAGATACAAATGCCGGGGTTTTTCGTTTGTTTTGGGTTTTTTGTTTGTTTGTTTGTTTTTCTTTTTAATAAAAGCTCAGAATCTAGAAAAGCCTAGATTTTGGCCAAGCTGGTGTTGCAATCTAATCCTAGCTGTTGATTTCCAGATCTGTCAATTTAGTACCACTTAAAAAATAAGATTAAACCCTACCTCTGCCCCAAAAAAAGGATTTAAGAAGTTACAATGAAACAAGAAGCATACCAAGTCACTACAAAGCAGATTTGGTTACATATACTCCTGCAAAGGAGGTTACTGTTCAGTCAACTCTGTTTTAACTGTATTTCTTGATATTCCAATCTTCTTGTCACTTCTTTTCCGGTAAAAGTCTTCTTTAGTTAGACTGCAGAACCATTTCAACTGAGATCTAATAAATACTGCTTACTTCCCATGCTAAGATTGGCTTTGCTTAACATAACTGAGTTAGGTAAAGAAGTGACAAATCCACTTGTGCACACATATACTGATATGCAACAGAAAAGCATGTGGTGTTTTCTACTGTGAGTGAAGAAACACTGCCAAAAATCCCCCGTCATGAGATCCGGTGAAAAGACCACAACTTACNTGGTGGAAAGACCACAACTTACCAGCACCCCAGGCACGCACACACCTTGCTAGTCCCACACAACCACAGTTCTCACCAACCTCAACAAGAAATAAGGAGCCTTAGAGGGTGTTAGGAGAACAGGTTCAAGGAGTTCAAGCCTACAAATCACCCTACTGTATAGGAAACTACCCATGATAGGGAGTATAACAGGTGATTTTGTTCGCCTTTTTTTTTAATACAGTAAAATAATGGAAATTATAGATGTCGTAAGAAACAGTGACACTGACACATCTCATGGAAACAGGCATTTGCATTCCCAGTGAATATTAGCATTTCATCCTCCCTGCTGCTGGCAATTTAAATTTTTTTGTTGTTTACTAATTAAGAATAAGTACACATACTTAGTATAGTTACATAGCATATCAATAGCACATGTGAACCACTAGCTTTTTTTTTTTTCCCCCCACATATGCAGAAAAAAATGGCAGTAAAACTCCTCAATATAAGTGCAGCTGATACAAAGCAATACCATTGGAAAAAAACTGTGATCACACATGAATAAGATGATGCAGAGCCTGTGAATATCCCAGACTTGGAGTGTGATACACAGTGCATGTACTGGGTGCAGGAACCCCATACCCTTAATAACAGCGCCCCGTAGCCAGGGGGCTAAGCAGTTCCATCTACCACAGCTTTCACAATGGGACCCCAAAGGTCCAATTCCAAGAAAGAAATAAAACAAATTAATAAGAAAAACAGTGCAACCATTAAGGTAAATGAATATTAATTTGTTTCTGGTCACAGATTTTTTTTTATAATATAAACAATGTGAATCCTAATAGAAATTTGGGGGGAAAAAGTCCACATGTATCTACAGGGCTCATCCTAAATATTTAGCAGTTACTTTGACAATAAGTCTTTTCATGTTTTGGTATACTAGTGCAATGTTAGTGTTCTCAAAACTAGCCTGAAGGGTTTCTAAATTAGTAAGTCAATGTTACCATGGTAACATAATGTACTACCAAAATGGACCACTTTTTATACATCCACTATAATCAAGTTAGTGACCATGCAAGTCATAAAAAAAAAAATCTTGCTTTTTCAGTTTTGGGATTCTGGGGTT
>RSEF01000002.1:123936716-123953449 GCA_003993805.1 Himantopus leucocephalus | reverse complement strand
GAACTATGGTCAGAATCCAGGTATGGTAGTTTTGTGATCCTCCTCTAAGTGGCCAAAATACCAGCCAAACCTGCTCCTCTCATCTCTGGACAAAAACAAAAACTAAGATTTAGTAATTACAGCAAAACCATACTGCACATAAGTAAGACAAAATGTTACTCTCATTAAAGCACTATTTAAGAAACTAGAAAATCATAAAATCCTTAAAGTCAGGGACAGAACACCAAAGGCTTGCAGAAATAACATCCTGCCACCCTTCGGCTCCTCGAGGCTTTTAGACGTGTAGCATTTTCCTCGTAAATCCCCTTCACTTCCAGTTATCAAACAAGACGGATCTAGCCTATGGATTAAGCATTTGCTCAGACCTATTTCTCCCTCTAAGGCCATAACACCTAAAAAGCTGTCATCAACACTTGTCACCAAATATTCACTACACTCAGAGCTAGAAATACATTCAGCTTTAACAGGGGCCAGCAGCAGTTTGGGAACATTTCTCTTGGCACAAGAGCGCATTTCTCCAGCAGCTGAGCAACCCACGGTGTCAAATAGTTTTTCCAGGCACCATGTTAAAGCCTGAAAAATACAATTTTGTTTTCCATTAGTTTTGGTGCATTGCTCCTCCATGCAGTGTTTCAGCCTGGTCTGCAGGAAGATTGTGAGCTGGAGGCTTCAGTAACATTAAGATTTAAAGCCTGAGGGGCAAAGTATATAGTTAAAGGATGAGACAAGGGAATCATATACTCAATAAAGAGGAAAAAGGCCAAAACGAAATTAATNCTCAATAAAGAGGAAAAAGGCCAAAACGAAATTAATTTCTGTTCTCCTTTTCACTAAGATTTGGATATCCCAATCCTTAGCATTTTATTTCTGGCCCAAGCGGTTTGTCACAGCTCCCCCAGGGGGATGTCTGTTTGCTATAGTCACAACAGGCCAGATGTAAATATTTTGGGGGAAAAATAATGAGAATTCTCTCAGATCCAATCCAAACACAACTGACACCTTTTACACTACACATAGGAGAGAGAGGGACTCCAGCTCCCAGCTGCAAAACTGGAGAACAGATGTTTCAGCTCCAGTGTGGACACAGGTGTGAGGACTTAAAACTAGAAAACAATAAAGTTTAAAGGGAACAGTTGTCCAAGTAAATTGAGGGCAGGGAGGGAGGTTGGTAGACAACAGATTTCTGACATCCTGGAAAATTCTTGAAAACAACACTGTGCCTATCAGATCTTATAAATCAGTTACTACATTTTTACAACCAACTTACCACCATTTTGAGGGTGATATATTATTGCTAGCTTATGCTAGCTAACCTAGAAGGACTACATGACTTACCGAAAGCTGAGGCCAGAGGCAGTGCTCTGGGATTACCGCACAGCTCTGCCTGTTCAGTCAGACCGGCCAATGCTTTATGCAGTCCAGTTCCCCTCCTTCTGGCCAGATGTCACCTGGAGAGGGAAGGCTTGGTGACAGCTCTAACGCCTGAGAATAAGAAATCTGTGAAACTTTTCACACCTTCTCCCCATCTACCAAAAACCAGCCAGACCACAGCTGGGAGGAACTGTGGCTTTATTTAAGGGAAAATCAATGGCTTTCAGCTGGCTTTCATTTCTAAGACTGTCTTCTCAAGGGAGTTAACTAGAAACATGCTTGGAAATCAAAGTCTTGTGTAGGTCCCTGTAATGACAGGGAAGGTAATTGTCACCAAGCCCCAGAGGTGAGCAGTGCTTAGAGGTGCTCCCCCCAAGGGAGGAGTAGCGATGGCACTAACAGCATCCACCCCAAACTGTGCAAGCTGCTTTTCTAGTCCTTCTCTCACCAGCAAGCGTTGCCAGAGCAAGAGAAACTCTACCATGCACCACCGCAGCAGAGGAAGAGACTTCCCTGGGCATTTGACAGTGCCCCAAACTGGAAAAGACATGGAAAGAACAAAAATTCCTACAAAGAGTTTTTTAACCAGAGTAAACAAATAAATCGATGAGCATCTAAAGAAAAGAAGAGTTTGCTTTTTTCCTCCAGGTGAGCATTCAGAAGGCTCACTGCGCTGAGTAACAAAATTTCCCTCTCCTCTAAATGCAGCATTGAATTTCATGACATAAAGCTTCACATTTTTCCTTCTTGCGGCTAACTCTCTATGGCATTAAATTGGTTAACCGTCCCTGACAGCAATCCTTGCACTGCAGGTGGCACAGAAATGTCAATTTTAATTTAGCACTGTATATGCAATAAAAATTCAAAGCTCATGTATGGGAGGAAATTTTAGAAGCCTTTCCTGAGGAAAGAATCAACAAAACTTGTATGTGAAGGAATAGTGTCAAGGTGTGTAATATTGCCCGGAAAATCAGTCTCTACTGTATATGTTTATTATACATGTATAAATATTATACATGTTTAGATATGCACACACATGTTTATTTCCAACATTAAGGACATTACGTTACAGACATTTACAGTTCCAAGGCTGATTTAATCCTCTTCATGCTGTTTTTGTCAAGCCTCACAATGTCTTTCAGAAGTTGTCAGTGCCAGCTGAACTATGTCGTTGAACCAGTTTCCAAGACGAATTCAAATGTTCACGCGGGAGGGGAAAACTGAGATTCCAAGTCAGCTTCTAAATTGCAAGATGGCAGATATTTCTCTTCATACATAGTCTAACATTTCTGCCAGAGGATAAAACAGCAGGGGACCTGATAACCCATGCTAACATTTTGGACCTTCCCGCAATGCCACATTTGGCTGAGGACGATCATCAGAATTGCGAGGTGGATTGAGTCAGGTTTCCACTATGTAGGCAGCCTTTTTTCTAAAGCACTGCAGGTCAGAAGTCTCTTTAGTAGGCGGTTTTAGGCCAACTCAGAGTTGCACTGCAGAGCTCTGTAGAAAATCTGTCACAACACTTGACCTCAGGAATCCAAACCTGGGTGATCCTCAGCAGCTCCAGGTGCTAGCGTTACTGTGAAATGAATAACAAAGATCCTGTTCATTAATTCTGTGATGCACAGAACAGGACTTTTCCCATCAGTTTAAGTGGCTTATTCATGTGCATGAGACGTTTTGTCAACCAATGCGGTAAAAAACAATAGCAATGAAGAGTGGTGCCTGTTATGTGAGGTGATGTGGTTTGAGATTTGCCTGCCACCACGTGCTTACCTGAGCTCTGAGCTGCCAGGAGCGTCTGTTTCAATCACGCTTTTTTTTTTTTGTTTTGTTTCCCTAGCAATTGATTTTCTTTTAGCAGCTTTTCTAGAACAGCAAACAGGTTTTCTTTCTCTTTGTGCTGCTCCTTCTTGCCTGACATCTCCTCCTCTCCTGGTTCAAAGTGTTCCCATGAGGGCTGACAGCAGTTCCTGTCCAATAGGGATTCTTGTCCCAGCTCTTCAGCCTCCTCAGTGTTCAGGGGTGCAGCGGGCAGGCTGTACAGCATTAGGCTGAGCAGATGCTCTAGACAGTACACCCAGGGTGCCCTGGGTGGAAAGCTCTCAGCCACACCTATCTTCCTTCTTTTGCTGGGCAAACAGGTAGCATCTCCAGCCCTGCTTTTAACCTCGTATGACTGCATATCGTAACCTATGTGAAGGCTTTTGTCAGTCTTGCAGATCTCTTCCCTCTCTCCTTCCAGCAGTAAATCCAAGATGTCACAGTTTGGAGTATCTTTCTTTTCAGCAATGAATTTACAAAAGCCTTTTTCTTTTTCCTGGCAGTGACTCAGCCCTAGGGAAATAAAATAGTGGAAGTAGACTTTGAAAATTAATCTTCAGAGGTCCTTAAAACCATGATGATCATCAGATTTTTGCCTTTTTTTTATTGATCTTTGTATGTTTCTGTGTCATTGTCCTTAAAGGGTAAAAGACATGGTTTGCAAGATATGCCTGCAAACTTAGCATGCTCAGGTGGGAAACTCCCAGATATGAGTCTTGGGGCTACTCCAGAAGGTCCCTTTCTGAACACCCTGCTCAGCTTGGAGAGCTTCATAGCATGCCAGTAACATTAAGTAATGAAGAACTCATTTATGCCTTGCTAAAGGCATCTCTGCTTTACAATCTGGAGAGTGAGGCTGGCAGAGTTTATTGAGTCTTTGTGTAAGTGTATTGGTCTCCTGGTTTAGCTTTTCTGTTTGATTGCTTCTGAATGGGTACAAAAAGTCAGATGGACTAGGAAAGTGGAAAAAAAATACATAACACACTCTCCTGCAATTGAAAGGGAGGCAGCATCTGATAGTAAAGATTACAGCTTAATAAGTTGCATTTTAACATGCTATCATATCTATGAGTCCCTCAGCTAAGGGCTTGAGTATCAAACCAGTGACTCAAAATCATGCAAACAAACAGACCGTATTTATAAACACTGTTTATAATCCCATTGTGCAAAGTGATTACTACGTTGCACAGAGGACCAGATGCATTCATGAGTGAGCATCCCAGTCTGAACAATTCACTTCAACACAAGTGCAAACTGACAGGCCTAATTCTGACCTCAGGTTGGTTTACATTGATTTTGTTTGCGTGTCCTGATTCACATCACTGGCAGCAGAAGGAAGCTCTAGACTCACTACTTTCTTTCTCATGCTTTTAAAAGATTTGTGTAAAGCACTTGTAGAACAAGCAGGCAAGATTCTGCTTTGGGAATCATCAAAACCCTGCACCTCAGTTCTGCATCTCCAGGTGGACCATGCATGGACCACCCAATTTACCTTGTATTGTAACCTACTGTAAAACAGGATGAGTACATACTGGTCACAGGGAGAAATAACCACCTTCCACTCTCGGGTTCACTTTATTTAAAAAAGCAGCAAGACCTAGAAGACCTGCTTGTCAAAAGCCAAACCAAGACATCTGTTTTCCAACTGGTACATTTCAAAATCAAGAGACTTCACCACTGAACGAAGGAACCCTGCAGCAGCCTGAACTCTTTCAAATACATTGTTGAGTGCCTGGGGAGAAATGTTCATTCCCTGCTGGTATAAGTTGGTCTCACCCCAGCAAAGCAGCAAACATGAAAAAGGCAAAACCTTTTTCTCTCTGAAATCTCAGCCTAAACGCCAAACAAAAATCTACTTGGAGACAAAGCTCTGAGGAAAATGGGCTTTACCTGGACTTTAACAAAAACTCTTCTTGCCCACAACAAAATGGACATCATGAAACTAGCAGTAATAATTTCTTTAAAGATTTTACCCTACTTGCAGAACAAGAAAGCCAGCTGGTAAAACTGATGTGCTAGATGAGGACTCCTGCCATCATTTACATAATATTGTGCCTAAGATGACTATTACCAACAGCAGCAGTAGAGAGGTTCAAGTAGATGCACAGAGCAGATTTTTATAAACCGGAAAGCAAAAAAATGCACCTAGCATGGTGTTGCATTTATTATTTATGCTTTATATGCTTTATTTTACTTTAATATTGCTTTGCGTTTTACAAAGCACAACATTTACTTTACTACTTCATCACGCAGGGACACCTGTGTGCCTTCGCACAGGACTGCCTGCACTATCAGCCTTCTAAAAGGCATGCTTGACCCCTGCCTTAAATGTATACAACATAATGCTTTAATAAACTCTAAAAAATTTTTAGTAATCTCG
Source organism: Himantopus leucocephalus (assembly GCA_003993805.1). Lineage (NCBI taxonomy): Eukaryota > Metazoa > Chordata > Aves > Charadriiformes > Recurvirostridae > Himantopus > Himantopus leucocephalus. The sequence continues at coordinate 123,947,871 of RSEF01000002.1, read as the reverse complement.
GTTAGATTTCTCCTGAGCCCGGTCTCTCTGTGGCGAATGGGTCACGACGAGGAGAAACAAGGTGCAGAAGCTGCAAAGGCTTCGGAGGGAGGGATGGATGGCACATTCCTGCCCCCCACCTCTCACCCCCACCCCACCCCCAACCATCATACCCTGCCGGCCGTGCCATGAGCATCCCTCCCGCTCCCCCTCCCGGGTGCTGAACCCCCCAGCCCCGGGGACAAGCCAGGCCGGTGTCCCGTGGCATCCCCCCACGCTCACCCAGGGGCTCCCTGGTCCCCCCGCAGCAAATACCCACAGCCGGGGCGGGGGGGCAGCCCTTCTAATTAGCACCAGCAACCCCACTCGGGAGGGGTTCTCCCGTGCTCAACTCCCACCTTTTTCCCACATTTTCTGCTTGGAGCTTTACAGAGGGCTGGAGTCAGGGAGCTGCTAGGGAGCAAATCTGTATTTATCATAGATTTGCACTACTGCTGTACCGACATGGGCTCAGGGGTCAACTTGCTGCTTTACAGCTGTGAAACAGCTGTATGGGCATAAACAAGGAGGGATAGAGAAGGTGGGTAGGTGCAGGCATGGCCGATCTCCCTTCCCTCACCTCCCAGGGTAGGCAGGGTGTCCCCGGGAGGGCTGCAGTGGGGTGCTGCGGAGCTGGGGTGTCCTTTGTGGGTCGTGGAGCACTGAGCTGCTGCCCCAGGAGCTGCAGTTATTCACAGGCAGCGCTTTCCTCACATGGGCACCCTTTGCTTTCTCCCCTGTGGTCTCACCAAAGCAGTTTTCTTTCTGTGCTCCCCCCTCTGCAACTCTTGCCCTGTTTATACCTCTGGGCTATCTCAGCTACAAGAACACCAATACTATGTAAATTAACATCAAATAAGTTACAAGTCTACCTAAAGGCACTGGATCCAACAAAGCTTATGCTTTGACAGATCTTTATGCCTCTGGCTAATTAATCACTTGAATTCAGTGGCATTACTCAGTGTTAACACCAAGCTTAAGCGTAAGTCTTTATTGGAGCAGGACCTTGGATGGCCAGGCATGTTATATAAATGTACTAAATAACCTTTTAGCCCACTAAGAAAGAAGTTAAATACCACTGTTTCACTGAACACATACTGAGTGCTTTACAATAGAAAGATGACAATAGCATAGTGGTGGCAAAGAGGAAGGCATTGACCTTAAGTGTCTGTGAGAATCGGCAGATAAGTCCATGACCTGCAGCTTCTGAAGAAAACAGTATTGCAAACACAGTGCAAAATAAGCTAAACTCTGGCATCAGCAAAACAGAGATTAAATGCTTGAAAAGACAAAAAGCCTGTGCTGGCGGTACAAAGGGAATAAGCTGGACCATAATCAAACTCCAGCCTGGCCAAATACAGAGAAGCATTACTGCAGTCTGGTACAACCAGTAAGAGACAAGTTTTTCAACCCCCTTTTTTAATAATCAGAGGGATTCAGGAGTCACATAACAGATGATCAATTTTTTTCAGGTGAGGCCAACAGAGAAATATTAACATTCACATTGTTTGCAGCCTGACAGATAAGTGAAAAGTTCGTGAAGTAGTAAACCTCATCTGCAAATTCAAGCTGTTGTGCACCATCATGATGGCTACATAATATTTTCCAAATTGCTTGAGCTGCATGAGTGACTCCGAAGCAAGCTTGTGTTAAAGAGAATCACCCGGAATCATTTTTCTTCCGTAGGCCTTAAATGTGCTAGACGTACATATCAATTCACTTGGTGATGCTCATTTAATAGCTCATTCCTTCTTCATGAACAGGGCTCCTGGCCCAAATTGCGTGCGTGCTCTCTGCAAGACCAGACTTATGTAACTGCAGACAAAAACCCTTCCTCATCAAAGCTGTCACGGACTAAAATAAAGTTGTACGCCATCAGCATAAAGTGATAAGAACTAACAAGTGAAAGGAGACAGTTCAGAGGAGGAATAGTATTTAAAAAGCAGAGAGAACAAAAGTCATCAAATAGATGCTCATGGAAAACCAGACTGAATCAGTGAGGCAAAGGACATCTCTGCAGTTACAGACCGCAGGGCATTTATTTAGATGAGAACAGAAACCACCCGAGGCACCCCCGACCGCCTTAGGCCAAGGTGCTTGCAGTCCATTTCACAACGCAACACAGTTATGCTGATGAAATAAGCATACGCGAAGTAAGTATAAATTTCTGATTTCTTAATCTTAAAGGGAATTTACAGTTCTAAAGATCTTCCTTTCCCTCAAATGCACACCCCTCACTCTCTCCTTCACACTGGCTGATTTCTTTCTCTGCACAGAATAGGTAGGAAAACAGTGTTTCTGGATATGATTTTAAGGATTACAGTAGTCTTATTATTGTAACTACTCAAACGTAATCTCAGATACACTTCAGTTTGATGTCATTAACAATAGCTGTTCAAACAGCACATGCTAGTATAATAACGTAATCCATGACAAGAAGAAGAAAATAAATTTCCACCAGGAACAGTGAGAAATGAACACCCTAGGTGGGTTGCTGAAGCTTCAGCCAGCTCAGAGCTTCATGTAAGGGGATGTAGATAGAAATAAAATGGAGATATATTCATGTGTCATGCTTAGCTGACAAAGTGAGCCTTCCTTTGTAACATGACGAAAAGGTCACCATCATATCTGAGTTATGTACGCTGTGATTTCACAGATATTATATTATCACAGATAATTTTCACTGGAATATGTACTACCTGCCTTCTACAATGTTCCCTGTAATAGGAACAGTCTCACTAGCCGTTGAAAGGAAACGGGCTGTTATAACTGTCTAGGACCATACCAGGTGTAGACCGCTGCTTTCCACTTCGAGCCGCAGAATGTGACTCTGCTGAGCACTGCTGCGTCAGTCGTTGGTTGGGCCTTCTGCAGCCAGAAGACAGATCATCAGAGACTGAGCATTTGGTGAGGATTTACCAAAAGCATAAGGATGCTGAATAAATGTTACTTAATGGCTGTCTCGTTCCTTGGCACTCCCTCATTCAAGTCTCAAGGTGGTCAAAGAAATGTGTCAGCCCAATTGGACTGGTGGGTGGGAGTGGGATGGAAGACAGAGACCAGAGCTGAACAAAGGAAAAATCCAACAGAATATCTTCTTTCCTTTTTAATTTTCACATAGCAAAATAACAACAACAAAACCCAACCCCAGATAAACTTTTTTTAGGTCAGCCTTCAAGGTTTTTCTCAGGCAAAAGAAAAATCAATGTTTCAGTCGTGTTACTCTCTTGTTACCCTTTCTTTTAAACGTAGATCAATTTTAAAGGAAAACAGTGCTGTCTTGAAATGAAAATGAGAAACTTTTTATCTAGAAAATGTCAAGCTAAATAGGCTGATATTTTTCATTATTAAAATGTCTAAATGAATGCTGCTGCTTTTCCCCCGTTCTTTCAACTAAAAGTATTCCAAGTTCAGAAACAATTAGTGCCACTGACACCTGTACTACTCTTCTGCAGGGTGAAAGGGGTACACAACGGACCCTGAGGGCTCAAGAGCCCCATAGCTGAGGCCACCCCCAGCTCATGGGGGTTGCCCATGAGCCAATGTCTGTGCACAACAAGCCACTGTGACCCTCAGGCTTGGTGTGGAAAAAGGCAATGAGAAGGGGAAACACAACATGGCTGGTTTGAGCTATTTATTTATCTTTGCAAAGCTATCGGCAAGTGGAAGGAACATAAAAATCCCTACCTTAACTCTGACTCCAGAGTTGCGAAAAACAACTTTTCTTTGGCTAATGAGCTGTCGTTAGAGCCAGAATTAACAGCAGATCAGGCCCACCAACTTTTTTTCACTGTCCCTCTCCTATCCATGCCTAACCCTTCATTTCAGCTTCCGTAACATCCACAGTAACATTTTCTCTCAGCATCAGACCAATAGTGCCCCTTCTCCTCGCAAGCATAGCAGCTTGTGCAGATCAAATCACCTGCCCTGGATCAGGTCACGCAGCCCTTTTTAGACAACGGAATTGCCACTCATCTCCCAACTCCTACAGGATAAGGAGATTCTCAGTCTCGGCTCAGTCCTATGGATCCAACAAAGCAAAAAACCCCATGAAAAGGGGGAGAAAGCTTGCCAGAACAGACCTCTGCTACTTCTGCAGGGAGCCTGAGGGACTGCACTTGCAGTTAACTCACATAGGTGCTAAACTCCTGAATCTCCATTCCCACTCTCCTTGCTACCTACAAGGAGTGTCTCAAACCCCTTCTCTTTCTGTTGACTTCAATAAGAATGGCTCCATTTTGCAGCAGTGAGCGATGGATGCTCTGGATCTCCATGTTGTCTCATGGACCGTGCACAACACCTGTGAATCTGTGCAACTCTATTTCTTTACTTCAAAAAAAGAAGGTTCAAATCATGGACTTGCACACTAACTGAGCACTGCAGCAGCCTTTAATTTTGACATTCAGTTAACACTGACAAATTAGTTGAGTTCTTGCAATTTATGTGAAGTTTCATCAGAATATAGTCCAATATTCAATTAGGAACTTTTGGGGGTGGAAGGCACCATGCAGAGGTTTGAACACTGTGATCAATATATTAAAGACCAGAGAGCCTTTGAAGTCAAGCTGTTGTAATTAATCTACTTTATTTTGCATTTTGCTTCTCTCAGAAAAATGTTCTTTCAATTCCAGTATGTTCCCAGTATTGATAACTGATCCGGCCCCAGCATGGAGGGAGTGCATAAGCTGCTTTCCTGAGATGGCACTCAACCGTCTGTTTCTGAGATACTCTAATGAATGAGCTAACCTCTGAACAGCAACCTGCAAACAAAACTGGAACATATTTGCCTCTTTTGCAAATGCACCCTGATTATCCTAGGCTTATAGGTGTAAGCAATCCTTAGACTCATCTGCTTTCCTTACAGCACTTACTGATGTTGTACCAGCCAAGCCTTGGTCTACTGCAACAGGCCAGACTGGGAATCCATTACAACACAACCACTAAATATATGCTAGAAGAAGTAGCAGATGTGCCCAGTGGCTTGGGAAAAGTAGATGTTATGTTTAATTATGTGACATAGTTAAAAAGGAAGCAGAAACAAAATCAGGTATGCGATTAATGAAGGGCAGGAAACTTTAATTACATGTAAGTATGTAATATTAAGCAACTATTTTGCTCAGATGCGACAATTTGCTGAATTCAAATCACTGCTAAACCTGAACAGTCTGTCTGGATCCTGCACTTCATAATACTTAGATTCAGAGTGTCTGAAGTCAGATTCAAATATCTCCAGAGTACAAATAAATGGTTTAAACTTGCAGCCATCTGTGGTGAGGGTTATCATCCTTTGACTCTGAAGAGAGAGCAATTACCAGAAGCCCTTGGCAATTATGAAATGCAGGATGATGTTACTTTGCCACTGCAGGCTTTGGATAACATTAAATAGAACTACATGGCATTACAGTAATGGGATCCCCAAAGCGTGTCCTACGCTGTACTTTCAGCCCTCAAACTCTTCCTGTGCAGCCTGCAAAAGGATGCCGATGTACAAGAGAAGGAAGGAAGGGAGCACACACAGCCCCAGTGCCAGCACTCTCCCAAAGCCCACATCTCCCCCTTCTCTTCCCCCTCTGTGTAGGGGCTGGGCACACCACCAACACTGGGGTTATGAGTCTGAAGACATGAAATGGTGGTCTGTCCACAAATACATGGGTTGTCACTGGCTTCTGTGTATGAGGCCTAAGCGCGGCTTCTCCAGGGTGTCACTTAGCTCGGAGAATACACTGAAGATTGCAGAGTAAGTGAAACTGGTACATCAGCATTTCTGCCTCACCATCACCAGGGATGGTGGGTGGTTTGCCCTGGCTGAAACACTGCAGGGGCATACTGTGCTTAGTGTGCACCCAAGCATACAAATGAAATGGTACTCCCCATCCAAATCCCTCACTATTTTCCACGGCTTTCCCTGATTTTCCCTGGTGTGCATATGCTTGAGAGCTGTGCAACTGGATATTGAGCAATGGGGGTAAAAATGACTGTTGGATACTGCTTTGGTCACTGAGCACAACCAGTTTTGCCCTTGTGCTTGATAAGACTAGGTGCTCTGAGAGAAAACCAGCGTGTGATTATGCCATGTTTTGAAGGGCTGTAGTCCAGCTTCTCAAATGCAAAGTGAAAAGCTTTGATTGTACAGGCAAACTTACCTTTGACACTACACAGCATTGAGTGCTCTACCTTGCAGCCCTACCGCTCTTTCAATGGAAGGTTTAATGGAATCTTATTAACGTGAAAAAGTATTGGCACCTGAAGACAGATAGTTCAACAAAGGGTAATGAAAGTAAGTAAATAAGGAGACATGTTAGTAAGAATAATATTCGTCAGCACATTGTCCTTCTCCTGTCTACATTTTAGGGGCTCATTACACATGTTGTGTTTGCAGCCATGTACTTAATTGAAAGATTTTCTAATAATTGACAACAGGACTCTCTTCTGCAATAAAAAATTCATCTGATGGACCTTTAAGATTTATGGAAACTGTAAAGCTTAAAACAGCAGTCATCTTGAACTGATGCAAAATTCCCAGGACAACAGAGCAAGCCATGGTTATAGTGGAATTTTAACTAGCTCTCACTGTATTTTTAAAACATACACAGAAGTGAATACTGTATATTCTATGACAATAATTTACTTTTAAAGACATCTGACACAAACCAACTGGCCAAGAGCATTGCAATGCACCAATAATGAATTATCTTTAAGCGGCATTTTGCATGTAAATGATGCCAATGTGCTTTATAGGTTAAATACTTGGCTGTTGTAACTCCATTGCAGTCTGAGTGATTTCAGAGGATCCACACTTCTATACATGAGTGAAGTATGCAATGATATTTTTTTTCATGCACATCGACATTCAGCCATGGATGAACAGCTATCTACTAGTTAACAACAGTGCTTCATGTGACTTGAGAATACTTGTCTGATTGAAACCTGGAGGAAAATCAGATAGACTTGAATCATAAACTGAGAGGTTTGAGCCTGTATGAAGCTGCCTGGGATCAATTAGCAGAACAATTATTGATTCACATACTGGAGCACATAAGACAATTATTTACCTCTGGTTTTTTTCCCCTATAAATCTGTCCAAGAACAGACAGTTTTTGTGTATAGACTTGTTGTTGTGTCCTTTTGTCCCCTAATCCTTATCTGTCCCATCAAGAAACACTTCATGGTGGCAGTGAGATTCCCCTCATGCAGTTTCTTTGCATATCACAGTCCTGATATTCCCCCCACATGTGGCAGAAATCTCACAGGTCAGGTAAAAAAACCCACCCACAAATAAAAGTGATTCAGGACCTTGTGATTAATCTTCAAGCATTTTCTCTAGGATGGGGCAGCTAGCTTGAGTCAGTTATGAATTACTCACATCTGTTTCTGCGATAGGTGGGCCTGCCAGAGCTCTCCAACGCTTGGATCCAGAAGGAAACTTTCCCATGTTCATGGGTGCTTGGCTCTGGTGTTTTGGTTGGGTTTATGCCATCTCTTCTTTCTCTGACAGAATGTTGTTGCATTTAAAAATAGAAGACTCCATCTGCTGTATAGGAAACTGAATTACAGCTAACATCAATGTATTTCTCTTGTCCGTGCTCAGGGAGGAGATTGCCATTCAGAAAGTACTGTCACAGACCTACAAAGATGCAGACAGGCTGTTTGTTTCTCTTTGAAACTCCTTTACACTGAAATGTAGTAACAACAGAAGAAAAGCAGTTGGTCCTGCCCTGAGCTCCGTGAAGGTGGAGTTGTTTCCATGCAAGTAACCCACTGGGACCCGTATCACCCCAGGGGTGTGTGGCCAGGCAGGTCTGTGGAGTGACTCCCATTGACTTCAGGAAGCTCTGGATCAGGACTGAAGGATCTTCACAACTTTCCCAATATACCCAGTTTTCCACAGCTCTCGGCATGACCCCAGTGCTCCCACAGATCTGCCAGTGGGCTCACAGCCTGCAGCAGGCTCCTGCAAAGCCCTGAGCAGAGGCCCCTGCAGGAAGGCATGGGACTCCCAAGCAGTGGCCAGAAGAGACAAGCAGGTCATTGCAGGAAAACGTAAGGCTATTTGAGGGATGACATAGCAAAAGATTAGAGATTTCCACTTTGAACAGCCAATTCCCCAGTGGAATACAAATCCTACCCCATGATAGCATGCATACGTTGATGACTCACAGCAGCTGCTCGTTAATTTGCCTAAATATTTTTCCATTTTATGCACTCCCAGCCCTCTGACTCCTCTCACTTGTATACACCTACCCAGACCCCTTCCCACAGAGGCTGGCGTGACACTGCTGTGAGCTTGGGATGCTGGTGGTGAGGACCAACGTGGCCTTGACCATGCGGCAGAATGGGACAGCCCCTCTCCTGCCCCAGGCAGGCAGTGGTGCCTGACCCAGGGGGCCAAGGAGCTAGAAGGCGGTGGCACAATGGGATTACTGGGATGTCAGCAGCACGGTGGGTCATCAGGAATAAAAACTCTGATGTGGCAGCGGTAATATCCCCTCAACAAATCTGTTTAAAAAAAAAAAATTAAACCCCCTAAAAAGTACATTATTATAATACAGAACTCCAGAAAGACCCCACAGGAGTAATTCCAGCTGAAACTAAAGAAACCAGTAACTCTAGCTGAGATCAACTGGGAAAAAGACCTTAAGCAAACATATGATGAAGAGGGAATCTGAAGATCACAGCTTATTTTGCCGTGGAGTTTCAGAAACCTACTTAACGCGTCTGACATTTGGAACATGCAAAACTTAAGAGATTTCAGATAAAACAGCAAAATACAAGCAGTGAACTTTATCTATTTGTCAAAATGTCAAAGTTGTATTTTAATGAAATCCTGACAGTGGAGCATTTGTTTGGACCTTCCAGTGCCTTAATATCTACTCCTGATGTTTTTCTTCTGGTGCATATAAGGGAAGGGATGAGAAAGACTGTGCTTGTGTCACTGAGCTCATAGGGTTTTGAGTGTTGTGATCCCAAGTTAAAAAACATTAATTGTCACTGTATGAGTTGTCTCATGGAGTTCATAAAGGCTGTTCTCATATCTCACATATGCCTGAATGTTCAGATTTAACATCAGAGCATGCAGCCCTTAACCTGATCAGACTCATGAGAGGGGTCACAATACAACAGTCTCAGAACCATCCTGGCAACCCAGTGGGTCACTGTGCACTCACTACTTTCAAAAGCCTAGCTACAAGACCATGAGATTACACTCATAAAGAAATTTTTATATTTATGGGGCAGCAGCTTGCTCAAATGCCACTCAAGCTGTATTGCTTTTTGTTGGTCACTGTTCCAGAATTCATTGTCAGGAGACAGCATTTGAGGATTCAGAGTTTTCAAAGATTTATTAAGCAACCCAGAAAAAAGCCAACAGAGCTAACTATTAATAATCTTTAAAGTACATTCCAGAAAAAAATACTGCCCTGCTACAAGAATAGCATCTCCAAACTGTTTTTAGACACAGGATCCATCCTCACCAATTAGACTGTGTTTGATAATTTGGAGAATAAAATTGTTTTGTGATCCTATACGATGAATATCTTATACACAGATGAATGAGCTATACTCTCATGTCTGCTCTCACGTCAAGCTGTCAGATAAAGCACTAAAGTGGAAATAAAACAAATACCAGATTTCCTTTTTTGTCTGGCTTTAAGAAAAGTATACTAAGTGCCCCAAATAAATCCTCATTATGTTACTTTTCTTAAAATAAGATTAGTGAGAAAATAGTTTAGCACATGAAAAATTCCTCTTCCACTATAGATTAGTTGGCAAGCCCTGATAGAGAGACTGGAGATATTCTTTTTATCTGATGGAAAAATCTTTCTTCCTGGACTGAGCTATGGCAGCTTTATTCATTAGTATTTGCTTTCTTTTTCTGTTGAAAAACGCTGGTGGGTGAAGGAAGCAGACTATCTTTGGTAGGACATTATTAACTTAGACTTTGGGAAGCCACAGTTTGCTGCTTCCCACAGGCTGGGAAAATCACTGAAATCCACACTTCCACTGAAATAAATTCCCTGAAGGAGATGGGACATCATCTCTCCTTGCCACAGTTCATGATCTGGAAAATAAGGGTCAATATTTCGTCACTTTAAAGGAGGCATGAAAGAATGACACTAATTCACTTACCCAAGTAAAAATACAGATATCCATTAATGAATTATAGAAAGGATATCTGTCTCTGAATTGCGCCTGTTCAGTCAAACAAAAGTGTAGCTTGTAGTAAGTAGAATATTTACCACCTTGTACTGAAAAATATTTTATCACAGGCATAGTGAGAAAAAAGGAGACAGAAACCCGTGCTTGGAGGGTTAACTTTCCCAGGATGAAAGAAGGTTAGGGTCTTTGTGATCCACAAGCGTTTCTGTTTGGTGTTTGTTCAGTCATTAGTGCAATAGCTGTTCTGATCTTCACGGTACCACACAGCACCACAAATAATACTAGCAATGAACAAGGCTCACAAACAATTTGGACAACCAGATTCAGAGAGATCAGATTTTTAGGAATACACACTTAATATATTCATAGAGTCATAGACTCATAGAATCATTTTGGTTGGAAGAGACCTTTAAGACCATCAAGTCCAACCATTGAACTAACACTGCCACGTTACCACTGAACCATGTCCCTCAGCGCTACATCTAAACATCTTTTAAATACATCCAGGGAGGGCTGCACCTTGAATACTGTGTTCAGTTCACCTCCTTATTTTCCACATCTCTTAGCATAATTTCCAGGAAGATCTGCTCCATGATCTCATCAGGCACAGAGGTGAGACTGCTCGGCCTGTAGTTCCCTGGGTCGTCCTTTTTAAAAATGGAGGTTATGTTTCCCCTTTTCCAGCCAGTGAGAACTTCAACAGACTATCACGACTTCTCCGATATGATGGATAGTGGCTTAGCAACTTCATCTGGCAGTTCCCTCAGGACCCGTAGATGTATCTCATCAGGTCCCATGGATTTGTGCACCTTTAGGTTCCTTAGATGGTCCTGAACCTGATCTTCTCCTACAGTGGGCAGTTCTTCATTCTTCCAATCCCTGCCTTCACCTTCTGTGACTTAGGTGGTGTGGCTAGAGCACTTGCCAGTGAAGACTGAGAAAAAAGTCATTGAGTACCTCAGCCTTCTCCATATTCTGGGTA
>RSEF01000002.1:123908182-123936616 GCA_003993805.1 Himantopus leucocephalus | reverse complement strand
TGTATACCTTTTACATGGGCAGAAATTCTTTATGACATAGATTTCTTTTTCTTAGAGAGTGTTCAACCAGCTCTATGCAAAACATACAGTATCTAGTCCTCTCCTCTCCATCAGCATCTTTGAAAGTCAAAGCAGGTTCTGTGTGAAACAGTTTGTTGATTCTTGGAAAATGTCTAGACTGGGAGAAATGTGCCACTATTGTATGCACATATTTTCATTTGGGAGAAAAAGTAGTTAGAATTATTTTTTTTTTTTCATTTTACACTACACTCAGCATTAAAATTCTGTTCCATGCTGCTCAGTACAGAAAAGTTACCTTAAGAGGATGTCTTTAACTCACTTAGATGTTCTCCTAATTTCAGTAGCTACTGAAGGAATACAGTTTGTGATCTCAGCAGAACATGATCATCTTTAGTGGCTATAAGGAAGATGGGATTTTCCAGTAGATCTGAAAATCAGAGTTTCTATAAAACAACAAAACCTCTCATACCTTAATATATCTATTCATGCTAAATTGTGAAAAAATACAAAAATATTCTTCAAAAATGTTAGTGGAGTGACAAATTCTGGAAGAAAAAGAAGACTCCGAAAGGGCAGTGATCACAACAAAACATTTAAAAATTGTATTTAAGCACTTGCTTTGAGTTTGGTCCATTTTAAAAATATTTGCAGTGAGCTGTAGGAACTGTAGTGCAGGGTCTTCGTGTCTTTTCTTTCTCCTATGGACCAAGCAATCCTGACTGTATCCTCTGCTGAGCATTGTGCTTTTGAGAAAAAAGGGAGTACAAAGGGATCTAGACTACCTTCCCTACTATATACCACAGTAGCTCATGCAGGCACAGGTTAATTTTGAAATGATCTAAACCGGAATGCTGACCACAAATTAAAACTTAGGAACTAAATGCTGTCTTATAAACAGTGCTAGATCAAAATGTTATAGAAAAATTAATATTACCTCTCCCCTCCAGCCATTTTGAGAGGCATATTTTCTCTTCAGAGACACTTTTACAAAAAAAAATTGCTGACTAGCTCGCTTTACTGGAGAAGAGTGCATTCTGGCAACACTTTTTTCCACCCCCTGACAGTTTTTACTCTTGTGCCAGCAACTGGGGTCACATAGATTTATCCATGCTGGTCCTATGCCATCATGGCATTATAGATGCTAGAAGGCTAAATAAATACTGAGCCTTTTTGTAATAACCTCACCCTGTTATCTGAGTAAAATGCAGTTTACAACTTCATTGTAAATAATGAAATTAGCTGATTGCTGTGTTGTTTGAACCCCGCTGAAGAAGTCAGCTAGCGTTATCACAAATGCGGATGACTGATGAAACAAACAGTGGGAGAACAGAGATGACACTTCTGATTTTTCCTTTTATATTTTTGGATGAGGAAAAGAGAAGAAGATGTTCTCCAGCTGTGTAGAAAGAGTTCAAGTTGCAATCACTTTGCAATCATTTTGCGCAAACCACTGGATTCTTGGGACAGTTGGTTAGGATTCAGACAGTTAATGAAGAGCAAAGGAAAATTACTATTTTTACTAAAGACATACTTCATTTTGCTGGCTGGAGTTAGCTTATATTGCTGGGAAATGTGGCATACTCAATTTGTTCCTATATAGCGGGGGAGATAAAATGCTTTGAAGTATCACAAGCTAAGCTTTATAGTGGGGTGTAACTCTCAAACTCCCTTGGGAAAAAAGGGAGTTATGACCATTTGGAAAGTTTCTTATGAGTTCTGGTTGATATTATGAAATTGATGGGCCAGGAAGGACTGTTTGAAGCTGCCATCTGATTTTGGGACTGCATGCTATGTAGGATCATTGCACCTCCACGTTTTCATTTTTCGTGGAGGTAGCCTGATGGCTGAAACTGAGGGAATTTGGCCTGAAAATGCGTGAATTTGGAGAATGGCTTCTCTGTCCATGAGAAAGCAGAGGCATTAATGGGGCCCTGCTGCGTGGTGACAGAGTCTGGGGGGTCAGGGTCTGCGAGGAAATCAGCCAGGGGAATTGCAGACAGGGACAAGTGCAGCCCAGGCGCCTTTTTCCCAGAGGAGACCAAATGCCCCCAGCCCACAGGACAATGGTGGATGAAGAACAGTTGCATCAGGCCAGACTCATCCGATATCCTGTCCCTTAGAAAGGCCTCAGAAAAAATGGAAAGCCATGGGAAGTGTGTAATAATACTTTCCCACAATACTTGGAGTCACAGAGGTAACCTGGATTGCCTCAGGGCAAGTCTCCCCTCCGAAAATCTGCCACGTGCTGATGAAGCTCGGGTGCATATATAGGCTTCCATTATTTTTTATCCAGGTAAGCAGGCTGCCTACATACTTACGGTGTGAAGCTGTGGTCCCCGACCCGCAGCAAGTTGTTTACGTGGCCTCTGACATCGCTTGCAGAGACAGGAAATAAAGAAGTTAATTCTGACATTTGCAAGGGAACACGCAGGGGAAGGAGATGCCTGCGGCATGTTATGTGGTCAGCAAAAACGTGTTGCTCGAGAGTTGTGGGAGTCCGAAAGGAGACCTACTCGGCAGTATCTGCTGAAACTCGGCATAAACATGTTTCCAAACTTCCGCAGAGCTTCTCAGCTTGTTCGCTTTCACCTCCATACCTCCCTGCAGAGGTGACTGGAAGTGGAGCTCCGGCAAGGGATTTGCTTAAGCTGCTCAGCGGTCCGGGAGGTCAGCACCAGTGCTGGGAATCTGGTGGTCCTGGGCCGGGAAACTGTATTACTGCAGAAAGCTACCAGAGAGTTCACAAAGTGGCTAAAAGAGCAGGACAGCGTTACAGCCACTCAGACCGAGGGAACTGGCTCTCGCTGCGCTGGCACACAAACACAGCTGCCAGTTAAGTGGCAGAACATTTCATTCTCTCTCTCTCCATCCGGGTGATGGGAAGGTAGTGGAAAACATTTAAATGCGTTCAGAGCACTGAGATGAAGATTTGCACATAGTAATCATAAGTAGTCCTCTTCAAGGTGAAATCAATTACATTGTCTCTGGAGGAGACTGATGGTATTTCTTCCAAGTAGATTTCTGCCCTGCGCTGCTTCGTCTGCGTCTGACTCATGAATCAGACTTTGTACACAGTCTCATGAACTGCTGTTGCGCACCCGTGTGAGGATACTTTTTCCATGAGGATGTGAGAAAGGTTGAGTGTTATTAAAATTCAGGTGGCGCTGGGCCTTATCAACAGTTAAAAAATTTATCAAGCCACGACCCATCAATAATCACAGCAGGCAGCACTGCGGACTTCAGCTCAATTTCAGATAATAGCGATGTCACCACCGTATTAACTTGAAAGATAGATGGAAATTAGAATATGATTAATCATTGTTAGCCTTGCTTGGCTGATGCATGTTTGCATTTTAGGTAATGTATATGTATGACTTTGTTGAATGCACAAATACCTATTATGCATGTACTGCCACACAATTTCTTTCAGATTTGGTTAAATAGAATGAATCATTTTGAGAGGAGTCAGGCGGTATGAATACTTTGCATTGCCATCACAGACAAGAACAAAACTTAACAGTATCCCCACACATCATGTGTAGGCAGTTTTTAGCAGCATTCATTTCTACTATCAAAAGCACATGATAGGTGATTTAAATCATTGACATATTATGAAGATTCACTGTACTTTTTCTTATCTTTATTTCCATAGCTCTCTGAGTGAAGGGAAGGTGAAAGAAAGGCAAGGGTGGTATTAAGTGAGACCTCAATTTTTCAAGATAAATACCATTTTTCTGATAAAGAACTACACAATCAATGGCAAAAACCAGAAACCTGCCTCTTCATGCCTGCAACAGACTGGCAATGAATTCAGACTTGGATGATTTTCCATTTCTTTTTGGGTCCTAACATTACCCCTGGCAGGGCAGATACGTAAATATGTATTTGAAAACAGATATTTCCATGAGGCTGCAGCATCTATGAATTTTGAAGACAGGAAGTTTTTGTGGAGGTGAAAGATATCAAAAGCTGTTTCAGGCTTTGTGGTTTACACTTATACAGCCTAGAGATTTTTTCCAGCTGTCTGCATCTGATGTGTATCTTCTCCTTTGAATATGATTGTAGGCAAACTGGTTCTGATCTTTATATTATCAGTTAGCAAAAGCCTTTGAGCAGTTCTAAGGTGCTGTGTAGCTCTTCATCCAGCCTTCTGATGGAAAGCTAAAATATTTTGATGGAGCTTATCAGTGTTCTGTTTCAGGTACCTAAAACCCTACTCTACCTCCTGTTGGTCAAAGTTTTAGAAAATTAATTTCTTTGATGCAGCATTGTCTTGTCTTTAGGAAAAAGGAACATGTGTTTCAAAAGAATCTTGAAGAATGTCTGAGAAATATGTTTCAGCTGGAAATTTGGACTCATATAGACAAATGAGAGCTCAAGTCACTGGAACCACTATTTTCTTGAACTACGGGTCATTTTCTACTGGAATATGTGAGGTTTTAAGAATTTGTTTATTGGATGAAAACGAGACATTTTCAGTGAAAACATAATTTTTTTCAAATAAATGTGTTTTGTTGAAAACTCACTTCTAGGCTGTTCAGGGAGGAATTTTCTATTGGATAAATCTGTGACTTGTATTTATAGTAGTCCCTCATGCCCAAACCAACCTTTTCAAAATGGGCTCTGGTCTTTGACTTTCTCAACTACAGCCATACACACCTCTAGCTCCTGCAGTCACAGCAGTGAGGACCGGCAGTGATACTGGAGCCGTGAACACTAGGGACAGCCACATTCTCTTGTTTTCTATCTCAGAACACTCCACTCTTCTTGGTAATGACCCCAAAGCTTTAAAACTTATTATTGCCTTCCTGAACTTCAGCTGGGATACTCGTGAGAGGAACCACGTCATAACCAGCGAGACAGGAACTTAGAAATGCTGAGCTGTTTCATCAACCCAGAATCTTTATTTCAATCCACCAGTTTCTCCCCACCCAAGTTATAAAGCTGTTTCCTAATCCTCTCTTCCAAGAGCTGGAGGATTAAATATTGTCTGGAGTTCCTGACAAGATCAGTTATCATTTTTAATATCCTTGTTCTGCTAAATTTCCATTTCCTGGGTGGAGGTCTGAAGGCTGTATATTCTTGTGTAAGTGTATATGTAGGGGCAGATGCACGTTACAGTTCTTCAGGCCATATAGTTATATGTCTCCGTATGTGTTTAACTTCCCCTGATGTTAATGGAAGCTATGTGTGCCTTGTGGAAGAATGTTTTAGATAAATGAATGTTCAGCTAGGTGGACTTTTCCTGTTAATACATTTTATTGCATTTTTACAAGAAACATTTCTTACTGTGGGAAATGATCAGAAAATCAGCTTGCTTAATGATCTGATTCAAAACCCGTTACAGACTGTATAGTCAGTGGGTAGTTAACAGGACCAGAAATACCTCAGCTTTCTAAAACCATAGGACCTCTTTGTTTTACTCACATGTTGTATTTGAGGCAGCTAGTCTCAAAAAAAGAACATGCCCAGCAGAGTTCAACATCATGCACTGGATCTAGTGATTGTCATCGGTAGACGTGAGGATGGATGGAAAACCACCATCCTTAAAAATTAATGAATGCATCAAAGAGATTAATCCAATGGCAAGGGCTTAAATGCCAGGTTCACCACTGCAAATTAATATTGACAGTGTATCCATTCTCTTCCATTTGTAGTTTTAAACTGCAGTTCATTAATTAGTTCAACCAGTATAAAATACTATGCAGGAAGACAAAATGTATTTCTGTCATAGCCTCTTGAACTCAGACTGAGTCTATAGTTGTTACTACCACTGATGTGAAAATTGTCCATTTTGGACCAGTATTGTTCTTCCAGTGTAAAGCTGGAAAGATTCTTTAGGACTCGGAGACTGCAAGAAAAAAGAGACAGGACATAAGGGAGTTGTGTCATCGGGAAGCTGTGAAACAGAACAGGTTTTTGTGAACACCCGGTGGTCAATATGAAATAATAGGGCTTCAGAAGTGGTTTTAAATTGATCAGAACTGTTTTTTTTTCTAGATCTTTACACTGAGCAGTTAAAAGAATGTGAGCTAGGGAGAACACTTACTTCATACCTGTATCATGAGCAAAACCATGATTTTCTGTAGACAATTGAAATTACAGGCAATTATAATTACATGCCAGAAAGAACTGGAGGCTGGCCGGCTCAGCAGCAGCATCTCCGCAGCGGTGGAGCTATGGCAGCAGGAAAACACTTCATGATGGAGCACATGGAGCATTCCAGGGAGCAGAGGCAGAAGGAGAGGGACTCTGCCCACGTCCCTCTGCTAGCACAGGCAGCGGCTGTTGTGGCGTGGGCGAGGTCTTCAGGCAGCGCAATGGTGGCCTGAGCTCTTCACCCTGGCATGAGGCTGGTGCCACTAGTGGTCCCTGCTAGTTCACAGGCATACAGAGCTCAGCAAGCAGGTTGTGAAGCCCTATGGTGATTGTTGATTGACCTATGCCATGTGCAGTGCCTGAAGGACAGACTTTGGGATCTGGACATGCTCTGTAACTTTCACTCAGATAACATCTCTCCATCCTATCTCCTCTCTTTTGCGATCTTCAACACTCCACTTCTACTGCTATGAAGTTATGGTACAGACCAGGCAATATGGCATTCCTGCCCACAACATGTGCATTAGGCCTAGCTAATTACCTGCTCCTTCTGGGGTCTGGCACTGGCTTCCAAATGTTCTTCAACTGGGACCCTGCTTCTGGTAATGAACCTTACTCTTGTTAGCCTATTACCCCAAAATATGGTGGGACTTGTATATCCTTGGGAGCAGCAACCATTTTGGGAACTACATCTTTGCTTCTTCACCCTGCAAAGCCAACCATGAGCCCTGTTGGATCCAGTCCATGCTTGCCATGTAACTTCTGTGTCCAAAGCAATATATTCACTGTGCATTGTTTACTCTTCTATGCCCCTTCGCATTCAGAAGCTGTTTTCTTTCATTTCTTCTGTGTCTTAATTCATATGCTTTTCGTTAGTCACTTCTGTTTTCCTTTTCATTTCTTATATAGTGGATTCCTTTTCCTTATAGCTACTGCTTTTTTAATTGTTGCTTTTCCTTCTTTCTGTACTTTTTCTTTTTTTTAAAATGCATATTTATCTTTTAATTAAATCACCAGGAGGCATATTTAGAGCCCCCAGGGTTCACTTTGAACAACGAAAAGGAAAAGGCTTACTCTGTGCTATAAACAAAATGTTAATTTGTATTAATTGAAGGAAATGCTCTGCCTATGATAGACTTGTTTCTGAATAATTAATCATTTCAGCCAGAAAAGTAAACATTATGGCCCTGAATTTTGTTTCTTGTCCTGCCAGTGTCAGCCTGGAGCAGTTCTGCTGATACGAGCTGAATTACTCTCGTCTGATATTGGTTCAGCCAAAAGCAAGCTCTGGCCCCAAATCACCGTGTGGAAAGTACATTTTGGTCTGTGTTGTATCCAAACACTTTGTAGCACTGTAAGTGCTCTCCCCCAGCTCTAGTGCCTCATTTATCAGACGAATGGTTTCCCTCCTCATAGCCCAAACGTG
Organism: Himantopus leucocephalus; assembly: GCA_003993805.1. Taxonomy (NCBI): domain Eukaryota; kingdom Metazoa; phylum Chordata; class Aves; order Charadriiformes; family Recurvirostridae; genus Himantopus; species Himantopus leucocephalus. The sequence continues at coordinate 123,929,070 of RSEF01000002.1, read as the reverse complement.
GCGATAGCCGGGGAGGGGAGCAGGGGTGGCCGGGGCATGGGAGCTCTGTGGCTGAGGAAGGGGCCTGTAGCAGTGGGGGGAAAAAAGCAATTGTTGGCTGGTAAGATCCCACCTGGGATAGCTGGGGAAGTGCCCAGTGGCCAGCAGAAGCCTGTGGGGAGGAGAGGTGTAGGGGCATGTGCCACCAACTCTGATGTGCCTTGGCTCCTCGGGGTATTGGCCTAGAGATAACTCTGGCAGGTGTGCTTCTGGTTTGTAGTACAACCCCTCTTCTGCAGTTTGAAATAGGAGGAATAAATAGCTTCTGCTGCTTTATCCCTCCTCCTTGTGAATGCTGAATCCTTAGTCCTTGGATCTTCATGAGTATGGTGTGGAAGAGGGGAAAAACAGTGAATAAAGTTGAGGGAAGGGAAGGAAATAATCCTTCCCTGACAAGCTCATGGCTGAAAGGTAGGGACTCTTCCAAGCTCCATTACAACTTTATTTCCCACTTCCCTGGACCTCTTTTACTAATTATTGACAATCTGTTAGTTCTCCTCTTGCATGTGTGACCCTGCAAAAGAGGGGCAATCATACACACCTTTATATTGCCTGCTGATCTAAAATTGAAACAAATGCTGCAAAGCCAAAATTTACGTTGGCCATTATGTGCCAGTGTCACACACAGAGAAGGCATATCAATACAGAGCTAGAGAAAAGAGGAGCTATCTCAGGTATATAACAGGTATTATCTTGTGTGATACTGTTATTTAACGTTTTCCACAGTGCATGAGAAAAAGCCACTGTCCACTGGATATAAATTTATTCAAAGGTTCATGAAATTAGGCAAATTAATGGGAGTGGCTCTTAAATGCAAAGAGGCATTTCCAGATTCCTGTTGATTGAAGGTATTGAAGACACATGACAGAGGCCATTTCCCTCACCCACATAGTCCTTCCCAAAGCTTCCACCGGCAATTTCCAAGCGGCACTTGTCAAAATAGCCCTTTGGTTTAACCCGTGCCCAAATGTGTGATCTTACTCATAGCTGAGTATTTCCCATGAAACCAAGAATCCTCAGTTCCAGTTTGTTGCATAACAGCACAAGTTGTCTTGACAGGACAAGTACAAGGCAGACGAGAAAAAATATTTCAAGTAATTTCTTTATATATATTTATATATTATATCATATTTATATATGAATATATAAAGAAGGAATAAATGGTTTTATCCTTGGTCCTTTCCCAAGATTCTGGGACTTAGCACATTTGCCAGTTCTATTTCTAGTCTGTACAGATTCTATAGCCCACTTGTCGCATTAGTATCCGGACCCTTCTAACAGTATTTTCCATAAATTCCATGAAGATCAAATCACTCTTGGGCAGTATCTACTCTCAAGCCATGCTTACAAGCATCAAAAGAGCATAAAAAAACCCCAAACCAGGAGTCTTCTAACACAGGGGTGCCAATGAAGTGAAAGGCAGGTTAAAAATAACCATTAGTTTTACATATAACAAAAGGGGAACAGATGCATCTGTTTTAGAGTGTGTAAGAAATCTTTGAATGAAATTACTTGTTTCCACCCAAATGATATTACAGTGATGAGGTTTTAGTTTTTCTATGATATAGAGTAATATCAAGATAAGAAAGTCTTAAATATTATTCAACTTTAATAGAGGAAAAACTCTTAAAGCCTATCAGTCTTTACAAGGCACTTATTTTTTCTGTACATGAGGTGATTCTTAATAGGGATTTGAAGAAAGGTTATTAGAGTCTTCTCTCCCTGGAATTAGAAAACTATGAGGTCTTGAAAAAAAAAAACCTGACTTAAAATGGTACTCACAGATTCAGAGACTGATTAGAAAAATAGATTTGCAGAATACTGTTATTAATATTGAAATCAGTAATACCTCTAAAGAGTTATAATTCCTCTCTGCTAACAGGGCTCTTAAAGAGATTTATTTTCTCCCACTGAATAATGTGAGTCTCAAATATCTAAAGAGTGATTATTTTCACAGTGAATTTCTAAAATGTAACAGTCAGGAGAAAGAACCTGCTTTTATGGAACTGCCCTTTGAGATATAAAGTTCAACCCTGTATTAATGGACCTGTGCACACTTTTACCAGTGTATACCTATTGGCATCTTGTAGTGTTTTAGAAATCTGAATGATCATGTATTTCTATTTACTTGCCAGTTTTTCCGCTAGATTCTTCTCGTTAATTAAAAAAAATATGTCCCAGAGGAAAAGAGCTGTTCTTCATGCTGTGCAGAGAGCTGCTGACATGCTGATGTTGCTGTAGTCTTACTATTCCTCCAGGAGAAGAACCTGAAACCTCTAACCTTTGACTTTGAGAACCCAGTGAGGTACCCAACAGTGCTGCTGGCCCCTAACAAGCTGTACAATGTGGTGAGAAACACCCAGGAGCAGAAATCCCACTGAGACATTGACCCCTGAATGTGCTCATTCAGCATGCAAGAGCTGGCAAAGGCCTCAACAGAGAAAAAAGTGTCTGCCTGTGAAGGTAAGAGTTTTTTCTGTGAACCCTTTTGATCTGGTTTAGAGATGGGACTCACCCAAACCTGTGAGCCTGACTCTGCTGCCCTGCAGGTGAATGCCTGACCTGATGATGCCCAGAGCTGCTATCGATATGCACCAGATTCAGAGCCACAGGTTCTGCCTCAGTTTGTATCTCAAAGCATGTCTAGAAACAGCTATTGAATAAAAGAACTTTTTCTCAAGTATACAGCTGTTCCCTGGTCTGAATTTTCTAATGATTATTTCCAGACTTTTCTTACTCTTCTCTGATGAGATGGTGAAAAATGGATTGAGAGCAGCCCTGAGGAGAAGGACTTGGGGCTGTTCGTGGATGAGAAGCCCAACATGAGCCAGCAATGCGTGCCCACAGCCCAGAAAGCCAACAGCATCCTGGGCTGCCTCAAAAGAAGTGTACTGTGTCCAGCTCTGGGGCCCCCAATGTAAGAAGGACATGGATATGTTGAAACAAGTCCAGGGGAGGGCCATGAAGATGATCAGGGCCTGGAAAACCTCTCCTATGAAGATGGGCTGAGACAGTTGAGATTGTTCAGCCTGGAGAAGAGAAGGCTCCAGCGAGACCTTATAGCAGCCTTCCAGTACTTAAAGGAAAGATTTCCAGTACCTACAGGAAAGATGGGGGGGGACCCTTTATCAGGGATTGTAGTGATAGGACAAATGGTAACAGTTTTAAACTGAAAGAAGGTAGATTTAGATTAGATATTAGGAAGAAATTCTTTACTGTGAGGGTGGTGAGGCACTGGAACAGGTTGCCCAGGGAGGCTGTGGATGCCCCATCCCTGGAGGTGTTCAAGGCCAGGTTGGATGGGGCTTTGAACTGCCTGGTCTAGTGGAAGGTGTCCCTGCCCATGGCAGGGGGGTTGGAACTAGGTGATCTTTATGGTCCCTTCCAACTCTAACCATTCTATGATTATATGGTCACTTGTTTCCTTCAGTAACTTTATCTCCCACCCTTATGCTGCATGGATTTGCAGAATGTTCCTTTAATCTTCACCTCTCTTTTCTCTCTCTTTTCTCTCAGTCCCTCTCTTTTTAGCTCACTAATTCTTAGGCTGTTTATCACCTTCAGAAAATTCAGGCTTCAAATCCATCTCTCCCACACCTTCCTTCTCCTGTGTCAGAGCATTATAGATTAGATTGGTTCAGTAAGCAATTGAACCTGATGTGTGTTTAGAAAACTAACTGTGCTTTAATGTATTTAATTAAGAAGTCCCCAAACCCTTAGCTGAATCCTGACAGCTGGACATGGTCTGAAATACAGTAAATGAGTTTATTCATGTGATTGCTGCAAGAATTCCTGAAACGTGACAGAGAAGACCTGGGCGGGTGTTATCCATTCACGCTGGTGCTCCTGAGCTGCCTTTTTGGCTGACAATGTGCCAAATCATACTGCCTTATCTTAGTTTCCCAAAACCATTTTCTGTCTTAAATTCAGTTTCAGTAATGATCACCACAGTGTCAGTGCCAAGCTGGATACAGTTGGCTACTTATATGTTAACCACAGGGTCATATAAATATTGCTCTGAGCTACTCAACATACAGAAGAGGTTCTTCAGATCTGCTCTCATCCATGCAGGTGCAGAAGGCAGCTAACTATTACCATCTGCTCTCTGGAACTGAGTTTGCAGGGGGAGCCAGAAAACAGACACCTGTTTGGAATAGGATCGCACAATAAATCATTGCCAAATTATTTTGCAAGAAGGGTAGGAGTGAACAAGAACCAAAAGAGGAGGCAGACGACTCATTCCTCACTAGCAAAAACAAAAAAAAAAACCACCACCAAAAAAAAAAGTATGGTAAGAGGGACAAAACTGTTGTAAATGATATGTACAGTGAGGAAATTGGAAACCCATTTGTAAAGTTCAAGGAAAGGCAGATGATACTGCTGCACTTTCCCTGAGGTCTGTGCTGGTTTACATTGTCTACTGGGGAAGCGCTGTTTGTTCAACGTTGGCTGAACCATGGGTAAGTCTACATTGGGCTATTAGCTTTTCATACAGCGCTGTATCTGGTTGTGTTCCTGACTTTGGGTTCCAAATCTGCTACTGTTGCTGCAGTTTCACTGCACAGGTCACTTCTGCTGAGTGACTTCTGCCACCTCTCTTCACTCTTGCAGGAACATGCGCCTCACACCTACCAAATGTCCCCTTAGCCCCACTGCTGACTGCATGCAGCTCAACAATGAAAAGGCGCTTTTCTGCAATTAGAAACCAGACTTGCCTGCAATCCGTTCCTGGCTGCTAGATGAAGGTGAAATAAAATTACTTATCATTAGGACCCCACTATTTACTTATAATTAGGACCCCCAGCATCTTGATTATAAGATTTATCAAGATTTGAATCTTGATAATAGGCTCCTTGTTTATCAGCTTGGATCTGCTCGGATTCAGAACACCACGTACACATTTATTTACTTTTAAATACCTTCTCACATCAGTTAAGTTTGTGAAAACGAAGCACGTGCTTCAGGCAAAGTATTGTGCTAAATGCTGCCTTAGACACAATTTCTTCTTTCCCGTCTCCGTGTTATAAATCATGCTACGCCTTATCAGTCACCGCTACTTCTTTGATTTTCTAAAATTAAATTGAAACAAACAAGTGCCTCTCCAAGACATTGTGTCATTGTGCTCTGTAAAGCATATAGAGCAGATGTTTTCCTCTATCTAGGTGACCTTATCCTTCCATTTGACTTCTGCTTGTTGACATAGATCTTAATTGCAAATCCTTCTCACAGCAAACAGTGATAAATCTTCAAAGGAATGTAACTATAGCTCTAAATTACAACGCATGGGTGTATGTTTAATACCTCAGGTTACGCGCTAGCTCAGGACAGGCGGTGGTTCAGGAGTGGAAGTCACTGACAGAGCAGCAAGGTTATTTTGAGCAAGTTTCCTCGTGTGTGCTGTTCCTTTGGTTTGGAAGACACAACATTATACCGCAATTTAGGCTTGATATCATAAATACAGCCTTAGCTTCCACTCTGATTCACTCTCCCCTTGCTTCACATTTTCCGGGCATTTCCTGCCAAGCTACATTTTTTTCTCCTTAGCAGATTGCTCTCTGCTATCTCCTGGTTTCTCTTACACCAAGTCCCTTTAGGCATCATATCACTTCTTTTGAGCTATACGTCCCTTTGAACCGTGGAGGAGCGGAATGGAAACTACAGTTCTGAGGAACTGGTAATTTGGCGGGACCTTGCTCGTGCCATAAATCAAACTGACAATAAATCACTAGCTATTATTTGATATGGCTAGAACTGAAATGCATATTGACTTTGGAGGAGTCCTCTTTTCCTTCTATCCTGAACAGTCACGTGTTTCATTTTTTTCTGTCCAAAAATGAGGACTGGCAATATTATCCCTGGGTATAGGAAATTAAAACGTCTTTTCATCTCGTGTTCTAAATATTATTTCCTTAGACTAATGTTTTCATAAGGCTTTTTTATTGTCCCACAACCTACTAGCTACTTAGAGAAGTGTTTCTCTTACTTCCTCCTAGTATATTAATTCTGCCAAAAGAGAAAAATTGGAAGAGGGAAAGTTATTTTCTTTCTCATTAACAATGTAACGCTGGCATCCAGTTTGAAAAAAAAAAAAAAAGGACTTATTACAAAGCTGCCTGTAGTTCAATGATATAAGTAAAAATTGGTGTTTATGCATGTATTGCTTCTATGTACCTCTAATACTGAGATGCTATAAAACCCACTTGGAGAATTTGTTATCTCACAGAGTAAATAAGAAAATGAACTGGACCAAACAAATTGGGCCAAGCTTCTACATCTTGAAGGTGAAGCAGGAATGACTGAAAGCTTCCTGGATTAAGAAGACCTGTTGGGTGAGCAAATGGAGCGCGTCCATCTGTGAGAGCAAGGAAAGGAGGAAAAAATCCAAGGTTCCTATTCTGAGTCTGTTTTCAAGCCTGCTGGCTTCCTGATACTGAGGGTGATATTTGGGAATCTGAGCCAAATAAGGTTGAAACTTGAACCTGGAGAATGAAAAAAAAAAAAAAATGCCATTGAGCTGCAAGTCCAGTTTTGTTGTGCTGCTGAGATGTCTCTGTGTTATCAATCTTGGACCTCAGGGAAGCTGCAGATCCGGAGCACATTTCATCTGGGTTGGCAGCGGCAGCCTGGGTGTTCAACTGCCCGTGACAGGTCAGGAAATGGAGTAATTTCACATATTAAAGATCTCTGAGAACTCTGCTAGCCTGCAATAGCCCAACTTAAGGGATTGCCCAGAAGCACCACACGTCAGTAGTCAAATAGCACAGTAGATCAGCAATGACTTTTGGCATGACGCAGGCTGGTAATGCCAAACAGAAGGAAGGCTGTGCAGCAAAACTTGGTTCCAAGATTGGGAAATATTCAAAAACATAATTGGATTGTCAGAAGTGCAGTGTAGAAATGTTTCCTCTGCATGGCTGGTTGTGTGAATGTTATTTTTGGTAACAGATATCATCATTTATGGCATTGTGGAGCATTAAGTTTGCAGATGCTGCTAAGTGATGAAGTGGCAGCGTTATCATTTTGTGTAAACTCAGCACTTAAGAAGTCAAGATCTTAATAGCACTGGTGCAATGTCTTCAAGTGCTCAGTTGTCCCACAAACTCTGCCAAGGTACCTCTCTCCTGTTCTGGTGTGGGGAATTCCTGTAAGAAGTAATGCAGATTTGAATAGTACAGATCTTTGGGATATGGAGAAGTGGATATCCAGATAATACAAATTGAACCTTGCTCCTTATGCTCAGGGGACAGTTTGAATCTACATACAAAAGCTGTTTTAAAAAGCAACCAGAGGATTATTAGACTTTGCAAGGAAAGACTTAAAGGCTATCTGAAATTGGCTTTTTGACACCTGTTTAATTTCAAAGGCTGTATTTCATTCTATTCCAGAAAGATACTCAGTAAAGCCAATTCTGTATTCCCAGCCAAGCCCAGTGGAGTCACTGGAGAATTTCTTTAGATTTCTCTTCACTCTGTGAAAAATAAATGAGTTCTGTTTGCAAAGATTGCAAATACCCCAAATTCCCCGCTGTAGAATATTAATAAATAGCTATTTTTACACAGAAAACTCTCAGGTAAGTGGGACTTTTGTGAGAAAATCTTCAAGATTTGTTCTTTTATTACTAGCTTTATATCTTCTGAAATCTGGCCTCATTTGTTCTTGTTGAAAAGAAACAGCAAAGTGCTTCAGCGTATTGAGACTGAGCAATCATTTCATTTAGCTGTTTTACTGTCTGAGGTTACGTGATGCTACCCAGCCTACAGCAAAGCCCCTGTGGTTTACTGCTATCCCATGGACTTTGCCCAGTTATCCTGTCTGCATATAGCAACTGCCTTTGCCAGTAGTACCAGACTATGTGGAATATTAGCTGTAGTGTCACCCTTGTGCTACAGAGGATGAGGTTTAACTGAAGTTTCTTCTATGCACCCCATTATTACGAGGTCTATGAGTCAAACGTTTGGTGTTCTCTAGATTTCCAGAGAAAGCCATTTTCTGTCTTGACTAGTCACATTTATTTTTGCCTTTCTCAGTACCAAGGTCCATAAATTTGGCCCAGCTTCTTTATGCAAATATAAAAGAAACTTTCAAAAAATGTCACCTGAGACCCAAATCACTGAGCTGCATTAGGATGGATTCTTGTGCTCAAATGCAATTTTCACTTAAATATAGAAACGGCAAACATTTACTTTATAATAAGTTATTCTTTTTTGAAAAGGGGAATCAAAAGAGTTCTTTGAAGAATATCTGAATATAGAGTTAACCAAGAGCCCAGAATGGATTTAGGAGAAGAAATATCCACCGGTTTTGGAAAGTACAAGGTATTTATAGCTGTCTAAAATACCTTATGAAATGTTCTGGTGTCCTTGGAAAATATATAGTAAACGCTTGGGGATTTTTTGGGGTGAGACAATAAAATATTCACTTTTAGCTAACTTGAGAAAAGCAAAGCCCTTAATCCTTGTTTCCTGCTGGCAGTTCTTTGTCATGCTGCGTTATGAGCAAGTGCAAAGATGGTGAGTCAGATTTTGTAAATGAGGGGTGAGAAAAATGGGAATCATATTTTTAGCAAAAGAGGAAAACAAACTGAGACACAGAAACCATTTAAAGCAAACCTGCTTTCAAAAATACTGGCTGTAGGAAAAAATGAAGGGAGCACAGATTCTGCATATCAGGCCTACAAAACCTGCTGAAAACTGTAGAAGGCTGAGAGAAAGTTTTCTTATCCTGATGTGGGCTAGTCTGGAAAAAATAATTCTTGTGTCCAGAAAATGTTAAGAAATGGATTTGTTTTATCAACACACATAATTTAATTGCAGACTGGAACAGGTGTTAAAAAATCATTTCAGCTGGGTAAGATTGTGATCTGGGATGCTTAGCTGTCCATACTTGTAAAAAAAAAAAAAAAGTCTTATTTAGTTTTGTAATTTGAAAATGAGTGGCACGGTTAAAAATTGTGATACGCTAAAAGTAAGACCATAAAGCTAGCAAAGAAGTACGATTATAAGTAAAATTCCTAAAACTATACCTAAATAGTTGTCTCTGTCTTTTGGTTCAGGGCATAATGATTTAAATCAAATGCTAAAACCACACATTCTAATGAGAATTTATATCAGAATCCAAGCAAATATGTTATTAGCCACTTATGTTAGATATGCTAAATAACTTTATTATGGAGTTATATTTACTGGATAATTTCTGTAAGAGATACTGATTCTTGTGGGGGAACATCCATTAAAATATGCTGATCTGGAATTAAGTACAGCTTATATACTAAAAAATGGTATAACTTTTGTTAAAAGGGAGAATACCTTATGCACAGTTAACCAATTATAGAGTTACTTTTCATATGTTTAATTTTTATGTGACATGACAAATGTTGCAATTGTTATTGATTACATTCATTAACTTATATCAAGGTTTTTAATAGTAATTAGAATTAAATATAGAGAAAGCCACACTGTCATTTTTTAATTAAACATAACTACAATAAATATATGGGATAAATCCATTTTTCTGTATATCAGGCCATGTTTTACAGTTCATGATTTTTGTTTAATAAATACATTTTACTGCTGTTTAGGGAATTGAACCCTTTATTCCCCGTTGCCATGTCTTTCAGGATTTTCGTGGCACTGTATCTCAGCTTCCAGTATCCTGTTTTCAGTGATAGATTGGGAGATGAAAACCAATTTTCTTTGTCCTTGTTTTCTGGATGTTGTATGACGTAGCTATAGCACTGGCCTAATTTAAATAAGTGAAATAAAGATATTTGTTGCTCAAGAGTGGCAAAAAATAAGCTGTTGCTGAAAACCGCTGTATCACCTTAACATGCTTTGGTTTCAGGTTCTAAGCGGATCATTTGGCTCTTCACCGGTTTGACGTGCTTTGAAATTTTGACTGCAGATTTGGACATCTTGAATATAATTTTTCTCTAAGTATGTGTAATCTATTATAGACAGCTCAGGGTGTTTACAGGTGTAATATCAAAACTAATTTGCATTAGATCTGTTTTAAAGGGAAAATGACTTTTTTTTTGTAATTGAAAACACATTTTAATTTATTCTGCCTAAGTATTAACAGTATGGAGAGCTCAGAAGCTGTGGTGCATGTTGGAGAGAACTGCAGAGTACTCCAGACTGATACAAACCCAGTTCCATCCAAATGCCCATACTGTGCTCATCACGTTGGACGGGAGTCCCAAGCAAGTATTGGACAAATTAATTAAGAACTGTTCCCTCTTGGCATCTCCCATACTGTCCTCTAGAAGAGCAGCATGCAAAGTGGAAGGTTTTGTTCTGAACTCTTTCTATTCTGCGTATCTCTATATACAGTATACACACATATATCTATATTCTTCAACACATCTTGAGCTAGACAAGGCACAAATCTACATGGCTACATATTGTTTTAGACGTTTAGCTTTGGCCTCCCCTTTTAAATCACAGACAGGTAATTTAAAACTGTGAACACCTTAAAATAGCTACATAATACTTCTAGACCTGCGTACGATCTAATTTACGCTGGCTATTAAACAGGCATTATTCACCAGTTTTTCCTCATACTCTCCCTTTTCAGAAATCCATGCAGTATACAAATCAGAATCCTAAGATTAAATTTAACCTTTGAATATGTGTATGCTTTCGTACCTCTTGGTTTTACTTCTTGACCCTAAGGGGACCCTGTATATCACTTCCCAGGGAGCTGGAACAATCCTTAAGAGAGTTGGGCAGTGAGAACCTTGCAAGACAAAGTGGAGAATTGCCCAGGCAATTGCTGTAGGGACCATATGAATTGTTGGTACTATCCAAGCCTTTGCTTCCTGTTATCTGCTTTGTATTTATTTATGATGCATGAGTTATACAACTTGGACAGTCTCTTTCGATTACTTAATAAAACACAAATATGTAAATGCAGGTAACATCCCCAGCACACTGCTTTCAATTCTTATCTACTGCAGCACATTTCCTGGATTTTACTCCTTCCAGTGCTGCTGGTAGTAAGTGTTGATTCAAAAAAGAAAGCAGGAAATAATTCTTCATTTCAATAATTCATGGAAAATGAACTGAAACTATGATATCTGTGACACATGAGAGAACACATCTCAAACTGTGTTATTAGTGTTCAGTGCTGGGACTGTAGCCCTGGAACATATGCTTAAAACATTGCTAAGCCCCTTTGGAATACCATTTCAATAGAAATTCAGTAATCTGTTGAAATAAGTCAACACAGAAAATGATGATATAATTGGAGCTGTTTAATTGCCTGTTATGTCCTTTAGTTGATCCCCTGAAACAATGTTATTAGTATTTAACGTGAAATTTCTGCAGTAAAAAAGGTGAATTTATTGGGTGAAAGGACAATCTTCCATTTCACGAAATACAACTGGCAGATGGAAACATGAAATAAAGTGCCTCCTGCCAGCTTTTACTGTACCTGCTCATAAACTTTCCTGCCTTGAGACACTAAAAAGAGGTTCTCTGGGACACTTACCATTTACTGAAGGATCTGCTCTTCCTCCACCTTCACAGTGATGCAGGCTTTGTACAATTTTTAATATATTACACAGCACTTCAGTGAAAAGGGTGGTTGAGCAGAACAGTGTTGCTCTCATTGTTAACACGTGAGCATGCCAAAGCATGACAGAGGCTGCTGTGGTGTTTAGGTCCCTTAAAGAATAATATTTGACATAGGATTTAAGAGTACAAAAGGTTTACTGCTGCCTGAGTGGAACATCTATATTCCAGCTTGTTTTATTGACTCTCTCCCCACATTTTTAAACCTATGCCCGACTACCAAGCCCAGGCTTCCTCACCTTGCTCCTAGTTGTGGAGCTTTGAAAGGGCAGACACCAGCTCCTACGCACAAGTGTGGCTGTGCTATGAGAAGGTGCAGCCTCCAAATGCACCACATTTCAGAGCCGTGCCATTTAGAGCAATTTCCTTATAATATCACACTTTTATCTTTTCCACCGCTGTCTTTGCTCTCAGCACCCCAGTCCATGAGTTTATCTTGCTGTCATGTAATCTAGTTTTGTGAGTAGGTGCAGCTGCAGATGACTAGATGCAGGTTTTCTCCTCCAAAACCAGAAACTTTTTCTTCTCCTCCTGCACCCCATAATATACCTCTGTGAGAACCACAGCAGGCTACATTCAGTCCTGGATCCCAAAAGCTTTTCTCTGCAGAAAAATATTTGACAGTTCAGAATCATAGAATGGTTTGGGTTGGAAGGGACCTTAAAGATCATCTAGTTCCACACCCCCTGCTATGGGCAGGGGCACCTTCCACTAGACCAGGTTGCTCAAAGCCCCATCCAGCCTGGCCTTGAAAGTCCATTGTTTCAGATCATGGAGGGATAGAAAAAGAAGACTTAAACCACTACATTTTCTTCACCTCCTGGAGGCATCTGCAGAGCCATAGTGCTGGTCTTCAAGATTGTACTGCTTGGAAGCAGTTTGTAGATGGGTGGTTGCTTCAAAAGGACCGTAAGATTTCCTTTGTGCTGTGTGCATAGTTACATGACTGGTCCTAGCCCCAGGTATTTACACAAAGCCACTGCTGCACATGTGAATACTTACTTTAAGTTCAGTAACCTGTTAACTTAAGCACATGATCAGGTGTCCCACAGAACCAGGCTGATGCCATTTCTGTGATGGTCAGAGGCTCCTATGCTGTTCTACTTCATCGGCAAAGGTTTGTAAGAGAGGATCCCAGTATTTCAATGGAGTTAACAGTATTTTAAGGGGCTGTTAGTATGTTTAAATGTGGAAGGGTTTCTGTAATAAATACAGACTTGTAGAAAACATGGTATGGAGCTTTATGTGAGTTTTAGCACTATTCTTTTGGTTTCTTCTGAGTGGTGCTGACATCCTATTAAAATGTTCATCAAGGGTCCACTGCAAATGTGCACTGTTTAAAAAGTAGTCTTCTGCAGGCATTTTGGCTGCATATTAAATGATGCATTATATTAAAGTTAGTGGTGGTTGTTAGGCTTCCATTGCTGTGATATTGGAATGGCTAATACAGCCCGAATATTTTTTATCATCTCATTAAGATTCAACATTCCAGAGTCTCCTTAAATTTTTTTAGGTAATTCAGGAGCAAAGGATGTATTGTCTAATAAAATTTTTCATTTGCTGTGCTTTGTATTATGGTATAAAACAATGGTACAACACCATTAGTGCATGTATTTGTTGAGATTACGTAAATTCTATGAAAACAACCAGGGTTTTAAAATCCAACACAACTGTGTTATGGCTTTCTCATAAGGCTGAGCAGCAGATGTTGTGAGGTCTGCTTTACAACACCCCCCAAAAGGAGTATGAGCCGTGAGGGAACAGCTGCTGGCTGGGTGAAATCCCTGAGCACCCCCGCTGCCCCCACCAAACCCCCCGCACTCGCTCGTTTTGTGAATCCCTTTGCTCTTTCCACCACAGTGTTTTTAAGGCAGATGTAGAGCAGAGAAAGACAGGAAGAAGCAGCCCCTCAGGCTGATATTAAGACCTTCAGACTCCTTGGCCATACTTGATTGTCAAATTTTGCATATTTCTAGCAGTGCAATGAGACGAGGACCCTCCAAGGCAGCACTTTTTCTTGGGTGGGTTCTGTCCGGGGATGGAACATGCTGCACTGTGCTGTGACAAGGCTGATCCCCCTGCCAGGTTGGAGGACATTGAATAAACCCTTGTGAGGACAAGAACTGCCTGCAGTGTTTTCCTCACTTCCTTCCAGAAGATAATCATGTAGTGGTTTAGGTTGTTTCTTTTTCTTTTCTTTAATGTCACTTTTCTTTTCTTTTTTTTTTTTTTTTTAATCTCACATGCTACTGCTTTATGTTGATAAACACAGAAAGCATCACTGAGTGTATATTAAGTAGGATGCGCAAATGATGTCCACAATTCCTGGACTGCTTTTTGTGATGTGTTCAAAAAGTTGTTAACCTCCCAGACTCACTGAAGGGCTTATGAAATGAATATGGTTGTGCATGTATACATACATATAGGTATGCCCACATGCACCCCCCACACACATAGACATATTATTATGACACTTTTATCCTCCAGCTAAAGTGTAAGTTTTTTTACTCTGCATAATCTGGTGCATTCTCTACATCTAAATGCCACTTGAGTCAGTTTAAAACTTCTATGAGCTGTTTATAGTCTCAGGGGAAAAAGAGAAACTAAAGAAAATATACTGTGAACCTGAAAGACACTCAGCAATTGCTTAAATTCTGGCTTTAAAGAAAAGGAAATAGAAGCATGTAAAGCATGTGCGCCATGTCCATCCCTCCCCAGCCCATGAGTATCCTCCAAACCAGCATCGTACAGGAGTGTTTCAGTGGCTGCTCTCTTGCCCTCCTCCCTACCCTGCCAGGTACTTATCCCCTTAAAAACCTTTTCCTCCCTTCTATCCTCCGGGTCTTAGACCCTCTTGATCTTTTGAGCTCCCTTAAGCAGAGTGACATGACTCCTCGCCAAAGTGCTAAACCCCTGTGGGGATGGTCACCAGGGGCCTTCAGGTGTTTGTCATACAAAAGGGAGAACAGCAGCCCCAGGGTGAGAGGTGACCTGTCTTCTCTTGCTTCTGCTCAGCTCCTGCTGGGAAAAATAATGGGATGAAGTGGCTTTACAGAGAAAACACCCAGGACTCTACTTACAGCTCAGGCTTTGGTGAGTCGCTCCGCACGGTGTATAAATTTTGACCAAAATCAGTATTAAAAGATGTACTCATGTGCAATACTCAAAATCAGTTTTATGATTCCAGGTAGAGCTCATATCTTTCCATTTTTCTGTGTAAATGAAGATGGGATAGTGATATAACCCATACGCTCTCACTTAGCCTGGGGTGGGCTGTAGGCTGTTTAGTTTACACGCCTGACACAAGACTTATCTTCACTCTCGATTTCTTATAGCCTATAAGCTTTTATTAACATCTTTAATGCAAGTAATCCAAATCTGATTGAAATTTTGGGAAAAAATAGAATTAAATGGGAGCAGAAGTAAAATAATTGTAGAACATGGGTTTACTTCATCTAGCAAGGAACGAGAAAACGCTGTTAATGGTCTGCTATGCCTTTTGCAGCAAAGGTGGTGCTTTTTATAATGTTATTGAGGAAAGTCAAGTTCTTAAGCAAAGCAGCGCTACCCATTAATATCTAGGAAATACTGTTCAAAGGGACATGTTGTGAAAAGTAGCTCTCCTAAATCATCTGGTGTGCTGTATACAATTACACAGATGAGATGTATATATCATAGCATTAGCATTTAATTTTGGGAAGATTTCCATAATTAACTGCCAGATACTTGAAACTTCATTTTTGTTCTTGAAATATAACTGGAAAATCCACAGATTAAGAGCTAATGCTGTAATCATACAAGTAGAGCATATATATGAGCTAATGTATTTGCTTTTTCTTTTTTTTTCCTTCTTTTTTTTTTCAGAATTAGTAACCTGAAAAGATAAGGTTTTGCTTGTGCTTCTGAAACAGCATAATGCATATGTCTGTGTTCCAGATTAATACAAGAGACTTAACATTCAAAANTTTTTTTTTTTTTTTTTGCTTTACATGTCTTCACTGATGTATTCAGTCGTTTTTGTGACTCCTATTTGCTTATGTAATAATTTGGTGCTGAATGAATTGTTCATTTTGAATGGAGAACACAATACAAAGTGAAATATATTTCTGAAGGCATTTTGTGCCCAGAATATGATTAAGAACCTACTCAGACCCCTGTTACTGGGTAGCTGGGTCACGCTGTAGGGGATGGATCTAATGTAATTCATTATTTTTCAGAAAGATAAGCTTGAAGTTGTGTGTGCATGTGTGTATATGTTGATATTTCCCCCTCCCCACCAACTTCCTGGAGTTTATTAAAGCCACATGGTATAGAAGGGAGGAAAGAACTGGTACATTTTTTTCATTAGGTGGAGGAGAGTTTTGTATTTTGAGATTTCTGCACGTAATAGATTTTCTTAAATTTTCTCATGGCATCTTTTGGCAACTCATGTATTTTGAGATTTCATTTACTTTTACAGCTGTGCAATTATATTCTGGTAACACATGATGGACAGCAATTCTTGACTCTAGACAGTGACAGTAGAGGATTAAATAGCCCAGCCAGTTCCTCCTCGATATCTGGATTTTTTTCAATTAACTTTAAACAGACTAGATCAGGACTTTCAAATTCTAGCATTGAGATACTCTTTTAGTACCCTGCATTCTTCATTAAAAAACTAATAGAACTGGAGGAGGTCTGAAACCAGTGTGTTACCATTTCCATGGGTATCAATAACTAACACTGTGAAGAAGAAATGGTGCTACAAAAGGGAAGCTCATGGTAAGCATCAAGGAAACTACTTGCCTGGATGTTCTTACTGGGGTAAATTTCCAGAGGAGAAACAGAAGTTGAAGAGTGCTTTCCCTTCTTTACAAGGGCAAATAGAAATAGGCTATTAACTTTCTATTAAAGTCTCTTCTCAGACTGGGTGTAATTCCTCCGTGTCACAAGGTGCCACGCATCAAAAATCAGAGGGCTGTTGCTTCCTTAGACTGCCAGTCCTTTCCTGCCCTCTCAGAGCCTGTGTTTTGTATAGGCTGACACTAGGAGCTGTATTGGTTGGATGATTTCAGTTAGGTGAGCAAGCACTAACTTGGCATTTACTTGGATAACTTCACCAACTGTGAATAAGATTCCTTCTGCATTGCAAAGCCTGAGGAGCAGACAGGGGCAGCAGAGGCAAAACCTGAAAGATCATAACGGTATGACATGGATTAAAGCAGACCACTGCTTTATGGGAATGTCATGGTTAAACAATGGAACCAGATGAGAACAGGTATTCTGGTTTATCCTTTGGCCACTTTTCATCACTGCTGTCTGATTGATGAATGCTGGAGGAAAACAAGATGCTACAGAAGGAGCCAGGGGGTCCTTTCCTCTGAGGTCTAAAGATGCAAATGACAAGATCATGGGGCAACTAATTTTGATTTACTAATAAGCACTGAATACTGTGCTGGTGAAGAGTAGAAGGAGGTTCCTGTCTCCTTTTTCTGAGTTTGGAGACAAAACCACATTAACCTGAAATGCTCTTTCTTTGAAAAAAGAAAAAAAAATATTGTTACAGGTTTCATTTATCAAAACAGCTGCGACAGAGATGCTTTCATAGAAAACAAAAATGTTATTTGGAGGTGTTTGTTTTCATTGCCTTTCAATGATTTGTTCTGTACAATGTGTGAAAAACAGGCTCCTGTGTTTACAGTCATACAAATTATATCGGCCTCTATGTGCTGTCTGTTCTCACAAGCGTTGTTTTACTTTGTAGCCTCCTCTTCAGTGGGCCTGAAATGCAGAACTCAAAGAGGTGGAGGGGGGGGTGGGGAGGAGATTGCAGAGAGGAGCAGCTCTCGCTGTACAGTCCCCGCGATGCTGCAGAGCATTGGCACTGCGGATGCTTGTTTTACGTAAAACAAAGAACCGCCGCGCTGGAGGAAAGGACACGATGTGCTGACCAGTGTGGCAGGAGGTCGGACTCGCTGGGTAGCATAATGAGTATTTTGGAGACTGAAGTGAGGTTTCTAAATATGAACTGAAGAGCTCACATGTGTCCTCCCTTTCTCAAGCGCTGAGCACACATTGCTTTAATGGCTGTTGCTAGGGCTGTAGCTCTCTGAAAGGGAGTTAGAAGAAATAGCTTAGCCAAAACTTGGTTGGCAGCCAGAACTGAGGAAAGCAAAGTGTCCCCATGAAGGGGATTTGGTCCAGCGCTTTGCACTTGTGATAAATTTAGGAGTCACTAGCAAAATTACCCTGCTGGCAAGTAAATTGGTAGAGGGTAAGCACCAGTAGGTTCTTCCGGCTTTTTTCCCCTTACCCTTAATCCAATGCTTAAAAGCTCGAGAGATTTGGATTGGTTTACTTTGGGGTTATTTCAATGGTCATTGTTCTCTGTTGTTCTTTTTTCAAGTCTTAGCAGAACAGACTGGTGTTAGACCCTTCTCGGCTTGGACTCCACTTTGTCCTCCTGTCCAGGGGTAACTTCAGATGATGGCGGCTCCACCGTAGAGCCGCCCATCTGCTGGGACCCAGGCAGGTCCAGGGTGAGGGCAGAGCACGGGCACAGCTCACATTCATGCTGGTGATAGTCTTCTCCTCACTAATGTTAATGTCCTTTAGGGAACTTGCTCTTCTCCGGACAGCACACAACTTTTTGATTGTGCAACTTACCTTCCTAACAGAAGAAACTTAAACATATGAACTTTCGATTAAAGGGAAATCCTACTTGCCATTGGTTTGGAGGGGTTTGTCGGAGCTGTGGTTTTTGCCACGTGTTAGGCAGGACCGGGAGCAGTCACGCTCAGATCACAGCGAAGCCTGTCTCAACGCTTAGTATCCTCCTCCTCTTCCCCTGCTGTCACTAGAATAATTGTGATCAAAACTGACTCAGAAATCCATTCTTCTATAGTTTGCCTCAATACTTTAAATGTTAATTACTTAATCATTGAAGAGACTTTTTTTGTTCTCTTCTATAATATAGTTATTTTTTTAAAAATCCATGAATTAATTGTCCTAAGAACTGACTTTCTTCTCTGCAAAGGAAAGTAGATCAATTTGTCTCCCTGACTGTAAGATTTCCTTGCTTTCTAGTGCTGCAGCTGTCATGATACGCACGTCTGTTTTCTTAGGATGACATGCACTGGGAACTCAGTACAATTGCGGTTGTCATTTTTCTACCCACCCAGAAACACCTGGGGTACAAGTTTCTCCTCAAGCATTTAATCCCCAGAATAACATGCGATCACCATGTAAAATGCCTTGTTTTCTGTAGCTAACACTCTTCCCTCAGCTGTGTAAGAACTGGTTCACCCTTTCTCAGCATTATGAATGCAGCGGATAGGGCAAGACACTCTCTGGAAACATGAACAGAGGGTAAAATCCCATGGTGTTGTCGTTATCCTGACCTTTCACAGCATAGCAACAGCTCCCAGCTGAAATAAATGCAAAGATAATTCCACGCTGTAAAGAGTCCCTTTTAACTGCAGTGAATTCAGTTTTCATGATCTTTTCCGGTCCCCAGACACAGAACACATACTTGATTAATTCCTTTTAATATAAGTTGGGGTGGCAGCTTTAAGAGACCAAATCAGGTTTTCAGATGGTTTGATCTGGCATAACTCTGAAGGTGAGTTCTGCCCATGCCAAACAACAGCACGACAGCTAGGAAATACGTCCTGGGAACTTTTTTTCATTCTAAAACACTTCTGTACCCCTATGCCCAATTAAAATCCACATTATTGAGATGCTGTCCTCAGCCAGGGCACTGCTTAGCATAGACAGGAGCCAGAGGTGGGAGGGGAAAATCCTGGGGAAGGCTTGCAGGGCTGTCCCCCAGCCTGTATGGGTAGGTAACCCTAACAAAACACGTCACCATGGGGCAACAGCAAGTGTGGGTTGTACCCCGGGGCCCTCCTGGGCTCCCAGGGTGGCACAGCTCCCAGCACTGCCTGGAGGGAAGAAGGGTACAACCAGACTAGATACAAGAAAGAATTTTTTTACAATGAGGGTGGTGAAACACTCACACAGGTCGCCCAGAGAGGTGGTAGATGCCCATCCCTGGAAATATTCAAGGTCAGGTTGGATGGGTCTCTGAGAAACCTGATGCATTTGAAGGTGTCCCTGCTCATTGCATGGGAGGTTGGACTAGATGACCTTTAAAGGTCCTTTCCAACCCAAACCATTCTATGATTCTACAATTCGATGTTCACTGCTTCCCCAAACCCCACAGCTGGTGAATGGTTCATCCCTTGGGGGCTGTGACCGCCTCCCCCCTCTCTCCCCCTCTTAGGTACTGTAATCAACACTGTCAACAACAGGGGGGCTGCTTGCAGGGGAGCAGCAAATTTGGTCTCTTTAAGTGCCAGGTACAAAACTTTCCATTCTGATTTCACCAGCAAGATTACGTTAGGTCGGTTCCTTGCCCAGGTAGCTGCAATTGCCTCACCTGCAAGTTACCTTAGTTTAACATTTCAAAACCTTTCAAGCATGTGTTTTGCATTATTCTCTTTTCTTTTTCCTGAGTAGAAATTTTGTCTGTAAAATATTGGCTTAGCAAATCAGGAAGTTACACCTAGGTTTCTCCATAAAAATAAAGCTTTCATTTTGAACTTGGGCTTGGGGACTTAAAAGGTAGTGTTAATGCAGCATTTTATTGTCTTTATTGATGATCAAATGTTGCCACACATCATGCTTTTAAAGGAGAGTTTGTGGAGTGAGGCCCCTGTGGGATACCCATTTTAATTGATGGTTACTTATTCTTTCATTTCTTTCTATACAGACTGTTTTTTTTCCTAAAGTAATGCATATCTTTACTCTTACACAGCCATACCTACCATACAGCTTATAAATCTCCAATCCACTGCTGACTCGTTATTTCAGAGACTGAGAGGAACAAAGTCGGTTCAATGAATTATGTCAATACATGGTATTTCAGAGACTGACTAAAACCAATTCCTAAAACAAGCTGAAGAGCAGCACAGCCTTGATCACTAATTTGCATTAGAGAGTTTCGGTGAAACGCTTGCAATGAGCCTGGTGTTCCCACTTGCACAGTTATTTAAAAGTCAAAAAATTTCAACCTAAAATTGCTGTAATGGGGAGGGAAGACTGTGGTTACGTCATGAGATGGTTTCACTACTGACTGCTCTTTGGATTGCCCAAATCATTCTCATTGTATCAATGACTACTTGGCAATTTTTTTAAAACATGGTGACGTCTGCTGTGCAGAGTTTTTTCTCTAGGTATGAAAGGATAAAAAAATGGCATTTCATCTTTTTTAATATATATGAATACAGAAAGGTGTTT
>RSEF01000002.1:123893568-123908082 GCA_003993805.1 Himantopus leucocephalus | reverse complement strand
GAACTCCATTCATATGGGATTCTGAAATTTATGCAAAGCCAAATTCAAGTGGTAGGTTCGAAGGACACCAAGGGACCTTGAATACTATTGTGGAATAAAAACTTGTGGATTTTATATGGAAATTTTCTTTGTGATTTGATGCTTGATGCTATTGGTGAGCTCTCAGACGGACTCTGAGCAACACCAGTTTTATTGCAAATAGTCTTGCCAAGGGAAAAAAGAAACGATCACCCCTGCATGTTTGATTTATAATTAACAGGAATAAAACTCAAATCACAAATGTAGCTGTCACATCTAGGCATAGTATAAATATTTTACGCAGTGCTTCTAAGTTGCTTATAATGTGTACTGTAAAATTTGAGTATTATAGTAAATGAAGCTATTAAACCTTTGAACAAGAAATTCTGGACTCTCACATTTATGGAAACACTGGCGTGTTTGAACAATGATCCTGTAAACTGCAGCATGTAACAAAAAATGCTTATCTCTCTGCAGAATGTGCAGGAATATAGATGTCTCATAACATTGGTAAAAATGAAAAGCTGAAGGTTGAAAAGACTTTAGATAAATTTTAGTCTTTGAATTCTGCTCTCTAATATATTCAAAAATTATATTTACTTTTTTAAGGTGTAAGCTATTCTTTAAGAAGGGAAATCATCCAGGTTATTCTTAGATCACATTGTAGATTTAGGAGCTTCATATGTACTGTTTGCAGGCAGCTCTTCTGCACCTTACCTATGGAAAGAGATGACTGTCACAGAACTGCCATTATACCTGTTTATATTCCTGTTGGTCACTTATCTGAGCAGTACATAGATTTGAAGGACCAGATATCACAGGACACCTCAGCTCTAAACGCGTGGAAAACTTCTGGGAAGCCGGATCACTCCTTTGATGCTGGTGAGGAGCCTAAAACACCGCGCGCCGGCTACTGCAGCGAGTTCCCAAGTCACAGGGTTTCACCGTGCTCAGAGGAAACTTTGGGTGTCGAGCAGCCTGATTTCCAGAGGCAGGAGTTATGTGTGTCACTTCAGCCAGCCCGGCTGAAAGTGCCAGTCCTGCTGTGTAATCTGTGTGTCTGGCAGACAGCATACGTGATTAGTATTGATTAGTGGAAGGTCTGAAAGATATCTGCCCGAGAGTGGAGCAGAAAAGAGCAGTCAGACATCTGCGCAGCCGCCTGCAAAATACCGCAGAGAGGATCTTCCCATGTCCTTACCACGCTGCCTCAAAAGTTATGGTGTCTTGCATTAATGGTAATTAGAGGCTCTGCCTAAAAAGCCGTAAAGTGCCCATTTCTGCTCCCTTCCTTCTCCCTTCCCAGGACTGAACAGATACTGCAAAGCAGAGTCATAACATTTCATGCAAAAGATGCTGCAGCCAATAACAACGCGGAAGGCGGCATTTTTAGAAAACCTGAAAGCCACTCAATTATTATTGTATACAGTGTATATATAATATATTAATGTACAGAGTGTATACATAATATATTAATATAGAGAGTGTATATATACTATATTCATGTATATAGTGTTTCAAATGGGGGTTCCCGATGAAGTTCTTCTTAACGACATTACAGGACAGGAGGAAAAGAACAGTGAAACCTGACATCTAAACAGGCCTACCAGGAAAGGCAGGCAAATGGGGGAGGAGGTAGCAGAGGAGACAGTAAAGTGTAAGATTAGTAAATATTTTTCTTAGCTTGAAGCTAAATAATATTTTTCTCCTTTCTCCTGCTTTCCCACCCCAGGGTTAAATAATA
The DNA here is from genome assembly GCA_003993805.1 of Himantopus leucocephalus. Classification (NCBI taxonomy): domain Eukaryota; kingdom Metazoa; phylum Chordata; class Aves; order Charadriiformes; family Recurvirostridae; genus Himantopus; species Himantopus leucocephalus. Next base: position 123,906,320 of record RSEF01000002.1, on the reverse strand, counting down.
AATGATTTTGTTTCACTGTGAGGACAGTTGACTACGAATCTGAAAAAACTCCTTTTTCACAATAGAATTTCATGTAAATAGAGATCAACTCTTACAGGAATCCCTTTGTCCTTCATAATAATTTCATGACTATTCTGGTCAAACTGGAAATGTCAGGATGGGAAAGGGGGACTGGAAGTCAGTGCCTTCCTTGCAGGATTTCTCTCAGTCCCAGTAAATGCTCTGTAGGATATTTGTGTTGCTGAACTGCACTGCAGTTTCTATCTTTTCCCTCTTTTGTGCAACAGACTTCAGAAAAACATGGAATATTGAACAGTATTTTGTCTTGTCCACACAGAAAGACTGTACAGTGATGTGACCCTCCCAGCAGGAGAATTGGAGTAAATGAATGCCAAATCAGTGCAGTGGTCCCCTTCAGAAGGGTCGTGGTTCTGGGGTCCCACCAGGGCCAGCACACCCAGCCCTGCAGAGCAGGGAGGCAGGCTGGAGGCAGCACTGCAGGCGGCTGCTCTGAAGGCCAGGAGAGCCTTAAAAGCCTTCTGCTCCTTTGAAACTTCTGGTTGTTACTTCTCACTCCCTTTGGATCTGACCATTCCTACCTGCGCCGTGTGGACTGGGAATTGTCCATGGTAAAGCTGGTTCTGTGCCTCTGCGAGGGGACCCAGTTTCCTTCTCAGCATCCCAGTGCCGGTGCCGGGAGCACTGCAGGGCTGGTGCTAGCAGACAGGGTTCTCACCTCTCCGGGTCAGAGAACGACAGAAAAGGGACAGTCAATTAAATTACACTGTTTTTCAATGATTGTGCCCAGCACTTCTGAGCTTAATTCTATGTATAACTAAATGTCTAAGGGGAGTTCCTATCCTACCTCAAGACTGCCACCCTAACTGCAATTGTGCCCTTTAGCAATGATTTTGCTGCCCGTTTCCTCTTCTTTATCCTCCTTCTTAACTTAGGAGGGCAAGATTTTCAAGCAGTTTGCTAGGCTTAAAAAGCAAACGCTTCTTACATAAATGTGATAGGGGAATTATCCCTAGCCAGCAAAAACCACCACCAAAGTCCTCTTTTAGAAAACAGGCACATGGTGGATGGAGCTACTACTGTGCCGCAAGGCTGGCCTTCTAATTCTATGTATAGGGACGAAGAGTAGGAATTGGGGAAAATTATGAAATGTAGAATTACATGCAGAAGTTTGCAGGGCAAGAGAAAATGGTGTAACTCTTCTAACAAATAAGTCAAATTTGGGATGAATTTTTTATCTGAATAAAGATCAGTTTCAGGCTTTTAATATGAGGATTTGTATTCTTTCTGATGGGGATTTGAACACCAGAGTATTATCCCTAAACACCAGAGCATGGTAAAGAACTCAGTGTTAATGAGGTTTAGCTGGTCATTCTTGGATCTACTAGTAGAGTGGGTGCAAAGACGAAAGAAGTGATGCCTGGCCTTGCATGCCATATCTTTGCACCCCAAAATATGCATGTCATATTGGCTGACAACGCAATCAGACACAGAGCCATAGCTATTTATCTCCTGTGAACACTAAATTACATAGCTTTTAGCCTACAGATGTAAAATCACCCAGCAATCATGATAATACATGATAATATAGCTCTTGCACTTGAGCAAGCTTGGAGTTCATTAGCCTGTATGCATTCATGGAAAGCATTTCATCAGGAAAACACTTGCAGTAGAGAGCTAAGTACCAAACTAATCCATATTTTCAAACATTTCCAAAGGAAGTGGTTTCTGGTCTTTAAGCTGGAAATTGAGAGATTTCTAGGAACTTGGCTGTGACGACAAGCAGGAAAGGTGCAACCTATTCTTTAAATACTCTGTGAATTGTTCACATCCCACCCACTCTCGCTCCCACAGAGTGTAATCTGAGAATCGTCATACAAAATATGATGTCGAAAACAGATGTCTGCATCTAGACCTGACCTTGAACACAGAAAGGAAAAAGTGTGTTTAGCACAGTAGATTGGAAAAGAAATGTGAAAGAAATTTGTGTTCCCTGAGGGGAATACAATCTGATAGAAGGTACCAATACAGAAAGAAAGAAACTCGTTTACAAGCAAACTGTTACTTTACAAATGGCATTCTTATAAAAGGAGAGAATCAACAAAACCACTCCAGTTGTCAGTCTGAGAAGAAGGGCCTGGTGGAACAGTCCTGGTATGGTCTTACTGTGTTTCAGTAACAGAGATGAACAGCAGAAGACAGTCTGCTTTCAATAAACTTAGTCCAGTCATTTCCATTTAATTTGAAGGTGGAAAGCCTGAGACGAGCAGAAATACTTACAATGCACATCTCTACATCTGAACTAATCATCTTGGTTCCTTTTGCAGTCATTGGAGAGAAATGGGCAATGAGTGATGTAGGATGAAACTTCTATATTACAAATTTCTAATTCTGTTTGTAGTTCAAATTTGCATTACATTTCTAAAATATATGTATTAATAGAAATTTATAATAGAAACAGAAGTTTTATATTACACCTAATCGTACAGGAGATAACTCCTGCCTTTGCAGTGTCCTGTTGGAAGGGAAGAAGAACAAACAAGGTTGTTTTTTTCCTACCTCTACTTACGTCATTTCAATTTTTGTTTCTGTAATGAATTACTGCAGAAGCACTGGCAGACAGTAGATACTAAATCATTATAGTTTTTCCTCATGTGTTTCATAACAGAGGCTGTGACAAAGTTAACAGGCAGCATATTCCACTAATTGCTATTCATAATTGTCATCTCAGGCTTGAACAGTCCCACTACGCAGAGTGGAAAGAATGAGAAATTAAATAATCCGAAACAAGAAGCTTATGGGCTGTTGATTTGCCTTCTCATTTCATTTAAATCTGTATGCAATGCCAGAATAACTTTGCAAATTTTCTCTCAGACCTACCATCAATACATCCACTCCCAGGGCTCTGGTTCCTCCAAAATCAAGAGGTGAACCTCAGCAAACTGACCACGCACACAAAAAATCATTCTGTAAAAGTCAGTTCTGCCCTCCAGTCTCTGGAGAGTGGCATTGGTCTCGGTAGCACGCACTGTGGTTAGGAAAACTGCAGTGCCTACGGACTCCAGCCCAGAGCCTCTTGTGCTGCATGATGCCACAAATGGGTGAATGTCTCTAACTAAAGGATCAAAGAACCAAGGTATCCTTAGACTATCAAAGGAGTTAGTGAGTAGCAAATAGTGAGATATGAAGGAAGATACCTTAAAAATATCAGTCTGGTTGTACTTAGGACAACACTAATGTAAGCATCTCCATTGCCAGAAATTTGTTGTCATGAGCATTTGTAGATTGGCAGATTTTTCAGGAATGCCAGCCAGTTTGTGGCTGCTTATAGAACACACAAGCACTGCAGAGATGCCAGAAGGAGACCATTGCGCGCATCCTTGTGTCTGCCCTGCGTCCCCCCTGAGGTGACACACATATGCAACAAAGCGAATGAGGCTTCAGGTGGTCATCTCATAAGCGGAGTTTTTCTAAATGAAAGCACCAACCCTAATAACTGGTGCTAGAAGTATGGAGAACCTACTTGAACTTCCATTCATACAGTTTCACAGTTTTGCTGAGCATTGCAAACACGTTAAAAGAACTAATACAGGGGACAAGATATCTGCTTGTGCCTGAGACACCAATTCATCATCTCAGCTTTTGTTAGGTCATGGAACATCTTCTTCTAAGGAATATAACAGTGATGACACAGGAAGCTATCAGCATGAAAGAGTTAGTGTCAGATACCAGTGATGAAAGAACGAGAAGGTAAAATATGAAAGGAACTGTTGGTCTAACCACTGCAACACTGGAACTGTCAAAAATGAAAGAGCATTCTGGGAAATGAAGAACGGAAAGACTAAAAGATGGGACCAGAATAGTCAGGCTAGAGCTAGAAAATATGTCAGGCAAAAGATGGAACCTGCATGGCCTTGCACCATAAGCTGATGGACTTAGGTTCCTATAGGATCGCATCTGTGACAGTGTCTTGTCTTGTTCTTCCCCTTTGTGGGCTGTTTTTCATTCTTACTCATTTATCCCTGCTCCTTCCTGCATAAGAATATACCTATCACCTTCTAATCCTTTTGTGAGAGCTCAAAGGCTCCTCATATTGGAATTGCTTCTAAATATTGAATTCTGGACTAATGGTACCGTTACTGCATTGAAGGGGAATTCTTGCAGGAACTTGCAGTGACTTGAGTTCACTTCACACAGGCAAACTGTTTAATGGGAAAAGTCAAGTCAGAGCTTATTAAGCAGTGTTTACATGGAGTTCAGGACAAATAGCGCAAGTACTACATATCAGTACAAAAATATGTATCACTTACGTAGACTCACCCTGGTCTGACTTTATAAATTGTTAATAAATAGTGCCAAGGCCTACCAAAATACAGAGTCGGCTTAATGATAAACTAAAAGCTTTCCATTTCCTTGCCTTGAAATAACAACTCCCATGTGTTTTATACAGTTATTACCTTCGGGGAATTTAGACTTTCGTAAGTGCTTTGGCTATTTACTTTATTTGCTAATGGAGTTAGCTGAGCTGTAATGCGAAGAAAGTTGAAAAAGCAAAACCGGTTTGTGTTTAGAAGTGTCTAGCAATTTGCAAAGGAAATAGTAAAAGTAAATTAGAAAAAAAGCAAGTCTGTTACTTCTAATAAAGCAGGGAGATGCGTTCCCTCTAATTTAGCTGCCAGCCTAAGCACGTTCCCAGAGAATTTTTAGCTGAGCAGCCCAGTTTGCCGGGTGTAATTGTTTAAATTCCCCCCGGGGGAAGGCAGGTACGTCTGCAAACCTGCAAAGAGTCACCTTGGACAGTTTGCCGTTTCCATTGTTTATTCAGGCAATTTTCGGGTCTTGGGAAGACAGCCCAGTGGAGCTGAGCTGTTGCCTTTCAGAGCGCATCTGCCGCGTGATAGACCCCATCGTAAGCTCATCCCCGGCTGAAGGGGCCTGACCCTGTGTCCGAAGAGGTGCTGGGTCCCCAGGCATGGGTGCTCTGCACTGCCAGGGTTCACACAGTTGGGACATTAAGACCCAGGAATGGCTGGGGAGAGACTCACCCTGTCACCGTGGGCAAAGTGGCCTGGGGAGAAGACCCTGGGTTTGGCTGGCTTGAATATACCTTTCTTATGAAATCTTCCTGGGATAAAATCTACAAACAGCCCCATGAGGAGTGAGTGAAACCATACATGACTATGATCACGGGGAGTGTTTCTCACAGCTAGTCTGACACCCCAAGGAGATGCTTGCGTGGACTGGACTTTGATGCATCTATTCGCATTTCCTTCCTTTATTCTTGGCGGGATGACAGAGCCTCTGTAGATTTTGGAAAGAGGCAGGCTCACTCCATCTGTGCTAAAAGCTAACTCGAGTCCTCTCTCAGGCCCCTCCGTGGGCTGCCCCAGAGCCCTGGGAGTTTGTAACGCGGCACCGAGCCCCTGCTCATAAACCTCGTCCCCAGGATTTACAGTTCTGGCCCAGCTCTGTGCTGACATCTCCATGCAACTTCCCTTTCTCTCCCTCTCCTCCGGCTCAAACGAACGCCTGCCCTTGATATACAGTGTAAGCATACTCCTGCACACTATACTGACAGTATTTTACTTGTGTGTGAGAAAAACAGCAATCTGACTTATTTTTTTAGTGGCATTACGAGCACCCTAGATGCCGTCCAAGGTCAGAGGCTGAGTCTTAGTGCAGAATCACAGATATTCATTATTCTAAAAGCCCTGTTACGATCCCATCTGCTGTTTGTTTGCTGCAGCGTTGTCAGATTTTAAACTGTAAGAGAGGAAAATAGAAACTGCTGTATGAAACAAGGCTGTTTCATGGGCTGAATTTCATTAATGTAGTCTTTTAGAATGGGTTTAACTAAGCCTTGTTAGATGTTTTTGTCAAATCAATTATTTAAACAGGCACAAGACGCTAGATACCAAACGAAGAAAGCATCTAAATCCTTGGAAAACTAACTGTTAAAATAGCTCCCTTTCTTTTGCTGTTTTGCTTCTGTTGCCCATGCTTAAAGGGCTGTATGCAGCAAGTTGTGTAATTAAAATGACTTCATGAATTAGAAAGAGAAACTCATCTGAGAGAGCTCATATAAGTACCAACCTTGTTTCTGTCTTCTGATAGACCTGAGCTTTCAGGGCAGATCTGGGGCATGTCCATCCCTGAAATAATTCAGATATGTTCAGGAAGATGTTGGCAGCAGGAAACAGGACTGTCTGGCAAACATCACCGTTTTCCAGCATCACTGAAATGCAAGAACTCGAATTAAGGGACAGTGCTTTGTCTTTCCAGGAAAACAATGTACAGCTTTAAACAAACTAAGTAAAAAATGCACTGTCATCCAACTCCTTTATTTACTTTAAATCCTCCTGAGGCTAAGGCAGTGACCTGAGTGGACAGGAGTTTATTTAATATTGGAGTGAATCATTCTTTTCAATTGCCTTCAATGTAAGGGAATGGGGCTGCAGGAAAAGCTGTTGGTCCGGCCAGCCTGTAAGATCCCAGAGCTGAATGGGAACACGGACTGTAAACCAAAACGTGTTAATCTTGAAAATCTTTAAAAACCCCAAACGGAGAAAACCAGAAGAGCTGGCTGAATGCCAGCCGGAGTCAGGCTGAGGTGCAGCTGAAGCAGCAAAGCTCTGCTCCCCATCTCTCCCATCCGCAGGCGACCTTTCCAGTTTGCAGAACTGTGAACCCACCTAATGAGGAGGTTCAGTGCACGCTGCAAGCTCTAACAGAACATGATTGAATTTCCCTTTTACTGCTTTGCTGCTATTGCTGTGCAGTGACCTGTGGAGTTTGTTAATAAACTGCTATAGCCATTATTGTTCCTCATTACAATAGACTTTATCAGTATCCTCCCCCGCCTCTTCTCGTCAGCAGATTCAATCACTTTATCTTGGCAATATATTAGTAAATTAGTACTATAACTGAGACACTTTATATATTCAACCGTCCGAAAGACAGACTGCTTGCCTTCTTCTACAGGCTTGAATATAACACTGTTAAATACAGATGCTGTGCAGGGTTCACAAGTTGTGTAATTATTTCCACAAGCCGTTTTCTCTATTAAGTAAAGTTTTTAATTCTTTTTTCCTTACTGCCTTCCTCAGAGGGTAAGAATTCTCATAAACACAACCTTCAAATAATCATGTTTTTACTACCAGTATATAATTTAATTTAAAAGGAAGGGAGGGGGAAGTTTACAGGGTTCTTATTATCCAACTGTTACATTTCATGATTAAATGAGTTAAAGCAATAATTCAGAGAGAAGGGGCAGTGCTGAGGGCAGGAAAGTTTACAGTGTAAACACGTAGTGAGCCATGCTGGACAGCCAGGCCTCTTATCTTGTGAAAATGATTTATAGAAAATAACTTGATTACATTTTCAGCCCTACTACCGCTGGGTGATTAGATGAGAGCTCTTTGTTGTTATGACTGTCTACTTTAACTAAACTTAACTCCATCTGCTTTTCATTTAGCAACCACCACCTCTCTCTGGCGGGCAGCTGCCAGGTAAAGAACAATTTGGAGGCTGATGCTGCCGGGAGTTCGCAGCCCTCGGTTCGGCTCCCCGGCCTCCCACAGGCTCCCTGCCAGAAAGTCTGACATCACTTAATCCCTCAGCGAGGTCTCCTGAAATAGCTCCTCCATCTTTGCTTATTTAGACTACAAATTTCTCAGGCAGGGCCTCTTTCGCTAGACTGAAACTGGACATTCAGGCATTAAGGGAGTGCAAATACTATAGACAGGAATATTTGGTGTCGTTATGCTTATGTCATCTGATAACGCAACTGAAAAAGGTTCAGGTGTGCCTGAAGAACTAAGCTTTTTTCATTTAGGTCTTATCACTATCATAGGTGGAGGAGAAAAAGAAATAATCTAATGTCTACTGATTTATCTGACTTTAGCTTGTGGCAGGCTCTTTACAGCAAGGACTTCAGTACCTGCAACTGTGTTTGGAAATGGCATGTGTGGAAGAAATACCAGGAGAAATAAAAAAATAAGGACACCCTTTTTCAATCACTTTTCAATGCACAAACAATTGCTGTCTCTGCTTTCTCATGTACACATATGTAATAGCATTTCATTTTTATGCTTTCCCAACTGCAAGCGAAATGATGTAAAGCCCTTTGGACCTAATTCTGCTGTCAGAGGCACTGATGTAAGTCTGTGAGATACCCACAGTTTGCTTGCTGGTGGTTATGAGGACAGAATCTTCCACATGGGAGCTGTAAATGAATGTATATGTTCACTGCAGATGGGGTAGGTGTTCTGGAAGGGGAGAGAGATGCCTTAACTGGTAAGCTTGAGGGTTTGAATATTTGCATTTGATATGAAGGGGATGCATAAGAGGGCCTTGGGCACTTGTCATGGTTTAACCTCAGCTGGCAGCCAGAACCACACAGCAGCTTGCTCATGCCCTCCAGCTGGACTGATACAGAGAATCAGAGGAGTAAAAGTGAGAAAAAACTCATAGGTTGAGATAAAGACAGCAAAAGCTGTACACGCAAACAAAACAAAACAAGGAATTCATTCACTGCTTCCCATCAGCAGGCAGGAGTTCAGCCGTCCCCAGGAAAGCAGGGCTCCATCACACATAACAGTTACTTGGGAAGACAAACCCCATAACTCTGAATGTCCCCTCCTTCCTTCTTCTTCCCCCAGATTTATATACTGAGCACAACATCATATGGTATGGAATATCCCTTTGGTCAGTTGGGGTCAGCCATCCTGGCTGTGTCTCCTCCCAACTTTTTGTGCACCTCCAGCCTACTCGCTGGCGGAGCAGTGTGAGGAGCAGGAAAGGCCTTGACTGCTTAGCAACAACCAAAAACACCAGTGTGCTATCGACACCATTCTCATCCCAAATCCAAAACATACCACTATGCCAGCTTCTAGTAAGCAAGTCAACTCTATCCCAGCCGAAATCACAACAGCACTGCAATGGGGCTCAAAGTCAAATGTGAAGGTTTCCTGTGAGATGCACAAGTAGCAGAGAGCCAGAAATGGGAACTGAAACTGCAGAAAACAGGAGAATTCCCTCCTATAAATCCATGCACTTTATTCTGAGATAGAGACGTGCTTCCCCCTGCTCAGGGTTCACAGCTCAGCTTTGACCTGAACTATGGGCTTAGTTATTTTCCTTTTCGAAGAGAGAAAAGACATCCGATCCCTGCCAAGGGGAAGGAGAGGGCCCTTGCCACCCTTAGCGTAGGGATCCCTCTTGCACTGTACCCCAGCAACCCAGGCTCAGGTGACGGTTTTAAGTCCCAGGACGCCCAGGCTGGGTCTGCATGGTCAGATGCGCTCTCAGCACTCTGCCTCCCAAGGAACAAGAGAAAATATTCACCACGGAGGAAAGAGTAATCATTTGGCTTCAGAATTACAGCCACCACCCGAGGCTAAGGAAAGCTGGATTCTAGTCCTTTCACTTAATGATTAATAGAACATAACATAACTGTGCAGTGGGAACGGGGTAGCACGTAATTTATGCTTCAAAGCACTGTTTCTCAGCAGGCAGGTGGGTGGGGGGTTAATCTTTAGGCTTTATCCCAAGAGCCTGGCTCAGGAAACCTACTGTAACAGGGATTTTATACTTTGCTCCCCTCCAAGGGCTGAACCGTGAATGTTCCCTTCTCTTTCTTTCCCTAGAGGCACCATGTTGCTCATCCAATTCCTTCCTTTGGTTTCTGGACACTTCTCCCTCCCTTGCCTGGGAAGTGTTGTCCTATAGCTCGTCCTATAGCAAGCCACAGGGAATGAAGGTTAAAAATTTTAGTTAAAGCAAATCAAACTATGGGTGTGTACATCCAGCTGAACAGAAGGGGGAGGTTACATATTCATTAAGGGAAGCTGCTAAAAGTGAATGTTTTGTGGCTAAATAAAAGGAAATGTGTGCTGGGGAAATGCATTTCCCTGTTCACTCTGTTTTCAACTAGCTCCCTAAAATTTCTTGTTTCATCCAGGGCTACACCCTCAGGCCAGGATATTAAAGTTTCTAAAGACGGTGGAAAAGAAAGATAGAAATAGAGTCACACAGGCACTGCTAAAGTCTTTAAAGACAACTAAAAAATGGGATGTAGTGCAGGACAGGCAAGAAACCCCCTCTTCCCAGAACACTTCATGCCTCAGTTTCCTTCTTTGCCACCACCATGTACTGTCTTTTTTCTAAAGATTGTTACAGCTATTTAATTAAAAAACTTAATGTACGTGATTGCATCATGCACAATTTTGAGGTGCTCAGACAATATATTGGATTTTTACAGTAGCAGCTATGAAATATCACTGTGCCCATTTTAAACAGAGGTAAATATAGCTTTGGTGGCTTGCCAGCTATAGCTCTGGGACAGGAGATATAAGGCCCATTCACAGGTCTTAGGTCCTGTTCTGTACCTGGATTATCCTTCTTCTACTCATGAATGCAGAAGTTACAATGGGATTGAAGTGACTCTTCCCATCTCACAAAATATTGCCTCTGTTTCTTGAAAGCCCTCTGGTAGGTGTGAGAGGGAATAAGGAAGGGAGAGTAACTGAGGCTGAGGTATATAGGCTGAAATAGATCACATCTGCTTTGTTCCATTTCCACAGAAAAAGGAAACCTTTCCTGAACAAGGAGAAGCTCTTTCACCATTTGGCTATTTAGCCAAAGGAAGTTCCTCACTCCTGTGCAGTAATTGCATTTCTGTGTATCTATGCAGAGTTGGCTGTAGAGAAAGCACTTGCTGATGTTTCATTCTCTGGGTAGTAAAGGCTCAGGCTTGAGGGAAGCTCTCCAGAATGATGAAATGACTTGTGCTGGAAGAGGTTTCGTTGCCTCACTCAGTGTTCCCTTCTTTATTTTAGCTGAAGTGACAATGTGAACTTCATTGAGCTGCTGCACATTGTAACGATGCCAAGGAGATCTCCCCAGCTGCCCATTGAAATCACTTTCAGCAGGGTAACAAGTGGGATGCTATGGGATGGTTGATCTTCATGTGTTTGTCATGGAAACTAAGGCTGAGGCTAATCTCATTATACTGTCAGTCATTCCAAAGATGAGGTAACTCGATCACAGCTAGAAAGAACTTAAAGTTGATGATCAAGTCAAAATTAATATGATTTATTTTAATGACACGATGTAAGGATAAATAGTCTAGAGCACATGATTGGGGCTTAATTGTGGCAGGACTCTGCTGTATGGATCTTCTGCATTACAAAATAATAATTTGTAATTCTGTCATTATTTACTGCCCACACACAGTTAGAAGAATCATTCATTTCTGATATTCACAGCAAGCTGTGAAGGCAGGAAAAAAAGGGGAAAGAAAAGGAAGTCTGTTCTCTTATTCCTTAAGCTATGCTGCAGAACATGGAAGTTTGCTAAAAAAGAACCTCAAAATCTCCATGTGATGCTAGTAAAATCAATGTATGATATATAGAGAAAAGATACAACACAAGACCCTGACTTTTCCAGCCGGAAATCTTTCATATGTACATGGGAAAAGCAAGGTAGTAGAAAGGTAGCAAAATCTTATTCTGCCCTAAAAAGCTTTTTTGCTGATATTTTTCTGAAAAATGTTAAAACATCAGAGCATTGGCTGTTTCCCAGGCATCAGTCTAGAAACATCAATACAAAAAGGTGACTGGAGCAACTGACACTAGAGGAAAAAGAGGTAAAGTCTCTGACTTGAATCAGAAAGAAACACACTAGTTCTTTTCAAAGTACTCTGTCTCATCTATCAAATACACCTGTCAAACTTTATCCTTGGACACTTAAAAAAACAGGTAAGTAATTCTGGAACTGCTAACAGTTTTGTCATGGAGGAAAAGTGAGGTATAGGGAGGGTGGAAAGGGTAAACATAACGCATCTTAAAAGAGACGGGAGGCAAAGAAGCGGGAAAGAAAAGGAAAGGGAGCAGGGAAGTATAAACAGGCAGACAACTTCAATTTCCAGAAAACTTCAGGAACAAGTACTTATGCAATCTATATTTATCTGGAAGTAATTAAAGTAAGCACCAGCAGATACAAATTTGTTAAGAGCAAATACACTGTGTTTCCATTCTGTGACAGGATCTCAGGCCTTATGACTAAGGTGCAAGCTATAAATGTGCTATGGTTCGACTTTCATAAGATGCTAATTCTGCTTAACATGATATTATCATAAGTAAGGAAACATGATCCAGGAGCAACTTCTACAGAGTAGTGCAAACTGAATTAATATTAATTTTTATCATTGCTTAATAGCTCTGTCAAGATGTTTCCACCAATTTCATACTGTGTCTTTCTCTAGTCAATATGATCATTATTGACTTGTGTATAAATTATGCATAAAGTAAGGTAGAGCAAAAAAATTGAGCTGTTGGGAGAAAAGATAATCAAAGAAAGGTCTTCATGGAGTATAGCAGTCCTGTTCTACTCAGCATGGCTAATGACCCAGCTGGATACACGTGTCCATTTGGCACATTGCTTTTCAAAAAGATCTGGAATAAATGGATAACTGAAAGAATATTCAGAGAAAAGTAGAAAAGTCTTGTTTAACACTAAAAAAAGTGAGGAATGGGAGCAGAGCAATACATATCTTCAAGGATAGTAGGGAAGTGGAGAAACATGCTTTCACCACCTGCATGGTGGACAGGGCAGGTGTAACTTGAAAGACAGAGTGAAGCTAGATGTAAAGAACAGAGCAGGCAGGGAAGCCATAGGAAAGAGACGCTTGGAAAAGTTGTGTATTGGGTTTGCATGGCAAGGTTTTGGTAGCC
>RSEF01000002.1:123857217-123886050 GCA_003993805.1 Himantopus leucocephalus | reverse complement strand
CCAGGCTGAACAACCCCAACTCTCTCAGCCCGTCCTCATAGGACAGGTGTTCCATTCCTCTGATCATTTTTGTGGTCCTCCTCAACCCACCCCAACAGGTCANTTCCTCTGATCATTTTTGTGGTCCTCCTCAACCCACCCCAACAGGTCAATGTCTTTCCTGTGCTGAGGACTCCAGAGCTGGACACAGTATTCTAGGTGGGGTCTCACTAGAGCACAGTAGAGGCGCAGAATCACCTGCCTCAACCTGCTGGCCAGGCTTCTTTTGATGCAACCCAGGATGCAGTTGGATTTCTGGGCTGTGAGTGCACATTGCCGGCTCATGTCCACCTTTTCAACCACCAGTATCCCCAAGTCCTTCTCTTCAGGGCTGCTCTCAATCCCTTCATCCCCCAGCCTGTATTTGTGCTTAGCGTTGCCCTGACCCACATGCAGGACCTTGCACTTGGCCTTGTTGAACTTCATGAGGTTCACACGGGCCCACCTCTCAAGCCTGTCCAGTTCCCTCTGGATGGCATCCTTTCCTCTAGAGTATCAACCGCATCATTAAGCTTGGTATCGTCTGCACACTTGCTGAGGATGGACTCAATCCCACTGTCCATGTACCCAACAAAGATGTTAAATAATACTGGTCTCAATATGGATCCCTGAGGGACACCACTTGTCACTGGTCTCCAACTGGTCACCGAGCCGTTAACCGCAACCATTTGAGTGTGACCACCCAGCCAATTCCTAATCCCCCTAATGGTCCAAAATGGAGGGTGCAGGCATCAATTCCACTACCTCTTATATGCTAAGTGAGTGGTCTACCATTTGAGCTTATTTCCCCTACTTTAGACACCAGTTATATAGGCTGCAGCACAGTATCTTTTCAAACCAAGTAAATCAAGCACGATGGTGAAACAAGTGATAATAATAATAAAAAATTTAATAAAAAGTCAAAAGGTGATTGACAGAGGGAAATAAAAAAAGATTATAAATCAAGCAGGAAAAATAATGGCAGCTCCTTGAATCAGTGTCCTGCCTGGGGATGGGTCTTAGCTTCGAACACCTTACAGAACAGATCTGGGCCCTGGACAAACAGATTAAAAAGACAAATAAGAGTTTCTACCCCATCAGATGACAAAAGCTGAAGCTAATACTCATGGACATCTTTTTGCATGCAAGAATAAAATTTGGCAGCATACTTTCAATTGTGTTCACCCTCCTCACATGGATCATAGCTGTTGTAAATCATTAATGCGACACATTAAAAATACCACTAAAAGAAAGATATTCTCCTAGTTTTCTTCTTTGCTCAAATGCTTTTGCTGTGTTTGAACGCTTATATGAAGAGAAAGCACCTTTTTCTTGAGCAGCATCTTTGAATTACTGGTTATGGACCTTCTCTACAGGGAAATGCCCTTTGTAATTTGAATGGTAAGCAAGAGTAATCATGAAAAGGGAGAAGAGGTGCCTGCCTCACACAGAGAGTTTTCTCATTAATAACTACTTCTTGGTTCTAGCTAACTGCTTTTGTCTGTGCTTTTCCTGCAAGTCCTTACAGGTATCTTATGTAAAAACTTCTAACGGAATTGCTTCTAAAACGTTAACTCAAAGAAGCAATTCATAGACTCAACGAATCACATGATAATTCAGGTTGGGGAGAGACTCAGAGAGTCTCTAGTCCATCCTCCTATTCCATGCAGGGTCAGCTGTAAGGGCAGGCCAGGTGTCTCAGGGCTTTGTTTAGCTGGGTCTCCAAGGATGGGGATGGCACAATCTTGCTGGGAACCTGTTCAAATGCAAGCTTCCCCTCACAGTGAAACAATTTTTCTCCACATCCATTGCAAACTGTTCCTTTTCCAATTCATGCGCACCAAACTCAGCAAAAGCGCTTAACAACACAAAACTGAAAAGAACTGAGATCTTCAGCCTGGGCAACCTTGTAATAGCCATTTAGCACAGAAAGATCCTTTTCCACACCTACTACATCTGCTCTCCCATGGTCCCTGAAATATCTGCCAAGCCTGTCCATCACACTGCAGTGAAAGATGAAAGTTGTGGAAGTACCCTATATCACATAAACAGCAGATATCAATTATCTTAGTATCTTAGTTTCATGATCATGCAAGGGTTTAAAATGTATTCTGCAGCTCATGTCTTTTCTGAGTAGCAGTGTCATATTCTTCATGTCAATCATATGCTTCCTCAATATATTGTTGTCTTAAATCTCTCATTAGTCTATACATTTATGTGGTTACGTTTTTTCTTTTGATCTGCCCATGGACTAGATGCAAACTAACAAGTACATTTGCCAAGTAGCCAATACTAGGGAAATTTTGCTACAGGATGACCTGGCCATTTAAAATCGATTCCCTGTAAACAGCTTAAAACAATATCACAAGTTAGATGCGCTCTAATGTATTCCCTTGATTCAAAACATAGCAGCACGAATAAGTGTGAGCAGCTACATGCAACTGTATGGTCACATAGATGCTGGACAAAAGCTGAAGTGACAGTAAGAGAGATTTGACATTCACTGAAAACAGATCATCTGGCACTTGGAAGCAGTAAACAAGATTCCTTCACAAACCCACCAAAGTAGTGGCAACCAAACTGAGGAACGAGGGAGGCAGACTGCTAAAGCTATACTGCCAAAGCCGTACAAATAAAGGCAGTCATGTGCAGCTGGAGCACTCCCCGAGTATCGCATCCTGGCTCTCAGATGGAAACGGCTGCCAAGTGTTTGCTGAACGATGCTGTAGCCTTGCTTACAGCCTCCATTTATTTTGTGTTCCTAAGGCTGCAGGTTTATAGATCCCCAGCCGTACAATTTAATGCTTTGTGCCCACGCACTTTATTTTATATTAAGATGCTCCCAAGTACCTTCTTTCCAGGGTTTCAGTGGCTTTAGACTAATATTCTCCCTCCCTATTCCAGTCACTAGACAGTCTTAAAGTTGCTGCGCCTGGCCTCAGGGAGGTCCTGAGGGTAATTCGTGGAAAAAAAGAGATGGAGTAATGACACCCATACCACTTCCCTCCCTATTTATGTTTGGTTTCCCCCTTCACGAGAAGTACAGTCTGCAAGGAATGAGAATATTCCCCTCCATACCGAAATGTAACAGTATCCCCTCGTTACAGATAGAGATGATTTAAAGCCAGTGCAAGGTTCAGTTAACCCTTCAGAAGGAAATGTGTAACTCAGCAGGGAGCGGTAGTAGAAATAATTATGTACAGTGAAGGGAAAGAGAACCATTTTTTCCTGACCTGCGAGGTTTATTTCATACCAGGAATTACCGAAATTCTGAGAACATTTCACACATAGCTTAGTTTTTTTGAGTTTCAACTCCATTTCCAGACTGAAGTTGGAATAAAGTTTGGGCAAAGTTGTGCAAGACTGCACAAAACAGACAGCTGAGCATATGAAGATGTGCAGAACAATTCCTCTAGTTTTCAAGCTGCAGTTTCCCTAAGGTCTACCTATTTTATGTATTTTTACACATTCAAAATGCATGTTTGAATACGTGGTGGAAAATGTGGACGGTATTCAGTTATCTGAAGTGATGTTTACTGCCACCTGATATGGTCCAAGGTGTGCAGTCTCATCTCCAGCTGCCACTCCAGAAAGACACAGGTCTCCCACAGGTCCTGAGGGATATCTGCCACTCCCACACGGATATCTTTAACTGGCTATCTCCAGAGAGCTATAAAGCCATACTTTCCACAAAAAATGTCCCACAGCCGATGAAGGTTAATGTGGTTATATGCATGCAGGTGGATGATCTAGGCCTTCAGATTTCACTTGCGGAAAATTACGGTTAAATGAATGGGAATTTTGTTCAATGTCAGGGTCAGACCTTCGGTATACAGAGAACATGCACCCACTTCTGCCACTTCAACCTTCAGCATTTGGTCGTTGTTTAGAGATGGCTTCTGTGAACTGCTTCGTGTTTGCAAATCCCAGTCTTCTGATGGAAGATGTGAGTATTCAGCACCTTTCCATGTCAGAAACTAACTCCATTTATTTTTACTCTGTCAAGAAAATATTTTTTTCCATAACTAATCACCAAATGATGACTAAATTACACACACAAGTGAAGGGGACCATTCTGGTCAGCCATTAATAGTGAGTAAGTGCCAGCTGTCAGAAGTGTTCTAATATCCATAGGTGGTTATTACTTTTAAAATTATAATACTGTAAAAATACCCAGCAGGACATACAAAGCCTGATCTGCAGATGGTGAAACCCAGACTAGTTTCTTTGTCGACTCTAGCCTTTAATTCTAATTTAATAGGGCAGACACATAATTAAATTGTGATTAATATAATTTATTTAGCATTAAGAGGCACGTGTGTACTGAATATGAAATATATAAGCTTCTAATGACCAGCTGCTACTTAGCTTTATTGTCTTCCTTAGCATGAACTCAAATGAATCATATCCCAAGCTGAAATTGTTTAATACTGAAATTGTGACAGAGAAACACCAAAAAGAACACTAGTTCTGTAACACAATTTAAAAGCACCCCAGTTACTATCAAATGTATTTTACAAATCAGGGTTATTTATAAATATGCTGTGATGGAAGGTAATGTAAAAGATGGATTGAGAAGCCTGATATGAATAACTACTGTGATGAAATACCGAATTATCATTGTAGTCCTTCTCTCTGTAGACCAATTATTTGAGAGTGTGTGTGTGTGCACTGAGCTGGAACTCCACTCTGCTAGAGCTGACGACAACTTGGCCTGAATGCGAAATGACTGAAGTAGTCTCACCCTATAGATCTAATCTCATGTATGGGTACATGNTCTTGACCCAAGTCTTCACTTTTTTTCTTTTTTTTTTTTTTTTTTAATTTGAGAAATACAAACACCTCTTATCAGTAGAGGAGATGCTCAACAGTGTGCATCAGAGGTGGCATCACAGCTCTACCATCGTCTCGACCATCATTGAATCGTCTCCAGTTCAGAGAAATATGTGCTGTGGCTGTTTGCTTGATGTAGTACACCTTTGGTACCAGTACTTTGTTGGTATGAGTTTGGGGTTTTATGCAGGAGAAGGGGGGAGTGTGTACCCCTAAACTTCTACTCCTGTGGAAAAAAAATATTTGGAACCTGAGTGAATAGCCTACTTTCTTTTCAATGAGTTTAAATGAAAAAAAGAAAAAGCTATTTTCTATGCTTTGAAATGAATCACAGGAATCATGGCTCTTGTTATCTGAAAATGTAATACAGATCCAGGTCCATCTTTCCTATTCTGCAGCTTATACTTCGTGGAATCTGCTGTGCATACTGCCAGATCATAGCGGTACACACACTTGAAAAAATGCCATTTGTCATCCCAGTTATTGGAACAGAGCCCAATAGATGAATGTCAGGAGACCACCAACTGAGTGTGACGAAAAGCACTGAAGCTAAAGATTTCTGGGTGACTCTGTTACACTTGGCTGCCCTTGTGGAAAAACACCCACGTTGCTGCTAATATCCAGCTATTTCATTTCTATAAGCAGCATTTCTCTCGCTAAATATCTATTTATTATTCTACATGTGAAAGTCACTGGATTTGGGGATTAAATTATCACCTCTGCTTGCACCGTAAACAAGCAGGGACCTGCCTTGCTCACCTCTGAGCCAGTCATGAGGCAGAGAGCTGGAATGCACCTCCAGCCTCTAACCAGCAGTGTTTGCACATCAAGGATTGCTGTCTTGGAGAACCTGCTGAGAACAACAGTAAAATCACTTAGACATTTTTTCTTTTACCAAAGACTGCAAATAAACTTGCTGTGAAACCTGCTTTTCTCTTTCCCCACATAAAAAGAATAGTATTAGCAGAAGTTGACAGTTTATTTCAGGAAAACCTGCTATAATTACGTTTCCTACACATGACAAGCGGTAGCTGCCTATGCTGTTTTGTAACGTGCAGTAGTCACCGTACCAGGAGAGAACAGATGATCCCTGGCCTAAAAAATTTTCAGTCAAGTATAGGTCATGATCAACAAATTGAGAAGCAATGAAGCAATATTGCTCCATGCCAGTAACTTTATCATAGCAGAAGCACTGTTTGACAGGGTTTTTTCCCCAAGACTACCCAGCAAAGGACCATTTTAAGATGGCTTTTAGAGGAAAATTAATTTCCTTTGTATATGTTTATATATTGCATCTGTTGAGTGTAAGGGGCTGCCCAGCAGACAGCATAAAAATGTTTGTTTCAAAATTGAACAAGCAGATGACGAAAGGGCCAGTGCTCAGGGCTGATCAGAAGCAAAACCAAACAGGTAGGATGACAGTGGGCTGACAGAACGTCTGCAAAAAAGGGAGACGGAGAGGGCAGCAAGGTAAGGGTTGACACAGGAAGAGCTCAGCACCAGGAAAATGGCCATCTGCTCCGTCTGGATGATTTGCTTAAGAAAGTGTCATTGAACTGACTGAGATATGATGATAAATATTTGTGTTGGATAGAAGACAATATCTCAAATGATAGAGGATGTACATTTTTAATATATATCTTATAATAAATAGATCACATTTATTCTGAAATGCCAGAGAGCTTGCAGCTCAGCTGGGAAGTAAATTTATAAGTATGTGCAAGTTTAAATCTAGTTCTAAAAATACTTAGATTTTTAATTCCCAGCAAAATTAAATTGCACTATGTGTAACCAGCAATAAATGAATGCTGCAAAGTGATACCGGGAACCAGCTGGAAGTGGGAGCTAACGGACATTGCACTGACTGAGAGAAAAATGGGGAAGATATACCCCATGATGAGCCTTCAGGGAACAGACCTAATGCTTGATGCAGAGCAGAACTCACAAACAGGGTTAACAGAATTGCAGCTAATGAGACTTTGGTGCTACGATGATATTCAGCTAAGATTTTAAAGGAGAGGTCTTGGGCAAAGAAAGAGATTTGTAGGTCATCTGTATTGAGAGGATAATTGAATTTGTGCTTTGTTGATGAGATTAACCAGAGGTAAGATATAGAGATGAGCGAGAATGGAAGCAAGGACAGACACATTTGGGATCCCCACTGAGAGCTAAGGGAAGATAAGGACATGCTTCTGACGGATATGCTGAAGAGAGTAAGAAGACCAGGGGACACCAGAGTCACAGGTGGTGAGAGGAAGCGCAATTTCAAGAAAAAGACTAGGGTTGCCTCTGACAAAAATGTCTGGCATATATAAGGATGGAGTAATTTTCTCTAAAATTTTGATTAAAAGACATTGTTAAAGACCTTTTTAAATGTGGGTGCAGATGAATGCAAGGGGAAGAAGACAGCTTGGAGAGACAAGGATGGAATTGAAATGTGTGACCTGAGGTTATTCAGTGAGCTTAAAGATTAAAGGAAGAAAGAAGATATAACAGTAGCTGGGGGAGCAAGAGGAAGGCAAGAGTGGTTTTAATATAGGAAAGACAATAAACCTTGCAGTAGGAGGGGGAAAAACAATAGGAAAGTGAAAATATCATGATAAAAAAAAACCCAAAACAGTAGGGAATCTGGGACATGGCATGGATGAGGAGAAAAGAGCAGGAGAGAAATGTGGGATGGGAGGGAGGAAAGAGTTGGGAGGGGGAATGGAAGTAAGATGAGGAAGATCATGTTGTATTTTACTTTTTCTCTGGAAGATGTTGGAATCTTTCATGAAAAGAACAGTAGTTTTGAGAAACAAATCAAAGATGGCAAAAAAAGGAAGGGGACTAAGATAAGTGTCACTCTCAATAAGAAAGGGAACAGGAAGATGGCATTGATCAGGCAAATAGATTTATCCAAAATAGGTTTATCCAAATGGAAGGAAAAGGAGGATGGAAAGAACTGAAGAACTGAAGCTGGATGTGACTGCGCAGGAGGAGAAAAGCTCAGAAGGGAAAGAATAAAAAAGGAGGAAGACAAATACTTAAGTCAGAGGGAATGAAATCCATTGGCAGTGGACAAGAAGGGAAAAACCAGAGTCTGTGCTATGAACATATTGTATTGTGCCCATCATGACCCAGAAACCAAATCCACCTCTGTGCACATTTCTGTCGGACAATTATAATGAAGTTTTTGTGTTTCCATATCAAGGCTAATGTGTTGTTGTGATGTTGTCATCCAGATTCTTAAGAAATGTGCTGACACCATTTGTTCTTTTGGCATGGGCTCAATTGAGCCCTTCTGGCACCACTGGTAAGGACCACTTTCCATCAATGGGAATTAGGTGGCAGTTTGTTTATATAGAATGGTTGTCCAGGGGATAAAGCAAAAAGGCAGGATCTTTTCTCCTGCGGTAGGATTAACTCCACAGCAACAGAGTGGCAGAGATTGCAACTAGAACTGCTTAATTCCTACCACATAAGGGTCTTTGTTATTGGTACACTAGGTATTTATGTGGATGAAAAAATACTCTGTTAAATGTAATGCTTCCCATAGAGGGAGAAGTCATGGCCGCAAATTTTGCCAGTTATATTTATTTCCCACAGTCTGAATTGACAATGTGATTTGAAGAATAAAACTGCTGTAGGTTGCAGAAAGGAGACGTTGCTGTTTATCTAGAGATGCCTGTTTCAGCAGGACTTCCATCTACCGGGGACCCACTGCTGTGCCTGGTCACACAGCCCTTCTACTCTTTTGTGTAGTCTCAGTCACCTTTATCACATGTTTCTTTATTCCTAAAGTTCCTCAGCTGGGACACCAATGACCAAAAAGCACGAGGGGATTGTTCAGGCAGTCCCAAGGTGAACTCAGTACAGCAGTCATTCAACACTTTCCTAAAGCAGGTCATTTATGTACTTTTATTCAAGGGAGTTAACTGTAGGGACCCAAATGAAAAATCTGGGTTAAGGGTATCATGGAAGATCACTTAGATGAGTAACACAGACAAGAGAGCAAATCAGGCCCTCCTACTTATAGCAACGTATTTACAGGGTGCTTTGGGTGGCAGCACATAGCTTCAATACTTAATGATGAACAACCAAGGTGTTTTGAGCAGCAAGAAGTTCTCAGTTTCTGGAAAAGTATTGCAGGTATTGTAGAAAGATCTGGAGAATATAACAGTTTAATCCTTTCTAATGCAAGTACCTGAGCTGAGTTAACACAGACTGAGAAGATTGGTCTTGATCTCTTTGCTTTACTTCTCCTGGTTTTGAAAAGAGTGTAACAATGCCCAGTTCCTTTGTACAGGTGAGCCAAGTGCTAATTCATTCTCAGGTCTGTACTTCTTTCTGACGCTACTGTAGACTGTTATTAAGATGAAGAATTAGTCTAGACAATTATTTATTTTGAAATTTATGTCTTTGTATATCTGTCAATGTAAAATGCAGTGTCACTGCTAATGTTTGCCCCAGGCAAACTCTGTAATAGAGATTGCTTAACAGCATCAACAGCTCTGGATTTTTTCTCAGAAATGACATAATGCAGGTAGTTTTTTGTGTCAGGTTACTTTCACTGGTGGTCTGAACAGTGGTATAACCTGCATGTTATGTACTGTTAGGTGTCGTGTGAGCTCTACCATGTTCGTCTAACCACTCAGATTTTGCTGTTGTTGTTTTAGAAAACACGAAGCCCATCCAGGCCAGTATGTCCACGCAGAACAGCACGGTGCAATGCAGAAACGCTGGGTCCATTGAATGCAAAACTTGAAGCATGCTTGAAGTGTGAGAAGCCTTTGGGGCAGGACTATCATGTTGTACACTGAAGTATACCTTGGCTGAGTCCTGAGGCTGTGTAAAGGAGAGCTGGCCACTCACAGCTCCCTCATGAAAATGGTTGTCTGTGGGCCAAGGGGAGCCATCCTGCATGCCAGCACATTGCCACATGGCAGTGGGATTCAGGGAGGGAAACCACAGCTATTTAGGATGTGGCATGGACATGCAGCCTCACACCAGGGCTGTGTGATGAACCAAGGCCAGACATACTATTTAAGCCATTTGTGAAACCAGGGGATGGAAACTTCTAAAAAAAAGCAACCAAGGTAAAAAGGTGCCATGAGAAGCTTCCACAATGTCCAGCAAAATGAAAATGAGCCTTTCAAGTTACATTCATGAATTACTGAGTTGATGAAACAAACAAGTGTTTCCAATAGTCAGCCACAGAAGTACGGTACAAACCTGCAATCCTTGCGCAGTCAAGTAGTCCTAATAGTTTCCCTGGGACCAATTTGTATGACCAGAGGTCACTCTTTTATACAGAAGTGAACTCAAGAGCATACTGACAAACCATTATACCACCAGAATGGTCCCTTTGTTTATTTTGACTATCACATTTTCTGTGCGTGTATTGATTATTTTTCATATACATTTCATCTTCTGTTTAAGGTTGTTTTCCAAAAATTGTGGATGGTAATATTCTAATGTGTTCTGCCTTCTAGCAGATCTGTATCTCTTTGGTACTGAGTGCATTAGAATATATATTCCCAGGAGAACAAAGGGAGAAATGTGGATCATTAACAACTTGTGACTTTTTTTGCTCTTCCACCTTTCTGTTCTTACCCCTGTCCCCTTGAGTCTATCTACCGTGTCAATGAGTTATTTTCCGGTTGTGATCTGGAAGGCAGGTAGTACAACAGCCAGACCTCAGTCTTGCCTTGAATTTAGTATCACAGAATATCACCCTGGTTTTATGTCCTGGTTTGAGGTAAAACAGAACCGATTTTCTTTTCAGTAATTTTACTTTCCAGCTAAGCCTCTTCTAACCAACTGAACTCTCTGAAATTAACAGTGTATTTTTAAGACAGTAGTCCGCTTCCAGAGTATTAAGACCTGATGTTTATAATTTATGCCAAGGAATGGTATGCAGAGAGGCTCTTGCTTATACTTATTGCTATAACACCCAAGGGCAGCGAACTTTGTTATGTGCCCCGTTGGAGGGTCAGAAGCAGAAAAGTGTAGAAGGGTCTCACCTTCAGGGAGGAGAGGACAGGACAGGTGACGCAAAACTGACCAACAGGGGCTCCATCCCATCTGCTTCATGCTCAGGATAAAACTGAGGGATCAAAGGGGTCAGGCTCTTTCTTCAATGGCTGGTGTCTGAGGATGGGTCTGTCTGTTTGTCTGCTTTTGACCCCGATCCCTGCATTCCAGAATCCAGTTCCCGTCCATCACTAAGTCCAGTCTGGGACTTTCCCAGTGCCTGTCAGTGATGTGATTGTCATCCCAAAAGCTCAATACAGTTTTGTATATATTGTATATATTTCATTATTTTCTTTTTGCTATTTTATTAATATTTCATTAGGGTAGTTTAGTTTCTTTTTAAAATCATAAGTCTCTTTTCTTTCCATCCATCTGTCCCTGAAGGGAGATGCTCTCCCTTCTCTGAAAGGGAGAGAAGTAAAAGAGAGTATCTGTTTTTCATTCACCAAATCATGACACTTTACATCCTGGTGAACAAATGACTAAGGGGCAGGTGTGTTGGGCTCCAGGACACAGTGAGTGCTGTGCAGCTGCTCCAGGTTTATAAACATCCCCTTTCCCTTGTCTTTGACTGGAGCACAGACGCTTGTTTGATTCTGTGTTGTCCCACACCGTCTCCCCACTGGGCAGCTTTCCTCGGATCAAAGCCTCATTAAATCAATGCCTCTTTGTCCCTTGCTTCTACTCCGTCTGTCAGGTCTCAGAGAAGGTGTTGGTCCTGTCTACAGCCCACTGGTGAGGGTGGCTCACTTAGGCATTCATTTTAAATAACAGCAGGTCCTGCCCTGCTGAACATCTGTTCTCGTCAGCAGCATGAGCAGCCGTGGCAAGGAAATCAGAAGAAGGACTTCTTATAGCCAAGGAGCACACAGGGAGAGGGTGGGTGCAGCTCACACCAGGCTGTTTGGTTCGGAGTCACTTGGGAAGAGAGGATATTTTTGAGACATTTTCATGGGACCACCCACGCGATTGGTCATTTGTAAGCAGATATGAGGACAAATGACCTCATGTTTGTACCCCATTCAGTGTCCTGTGGCTTCTACATAAAAAGATGTGGATGAACAGTTGGAGGGAGCCTATGCTGCAGCCAGCTTCAGCATTTCCAAATAGCTCCATGGGTTAGTGGCAGCTTGAGTATAAATCAGAACAGCCTGAAGGCAGCCCGAATTTACAGCAATCCAGCCAAGCAATGGAAAGATGGAAAGAGAAATCCAAGGAAAGTGCTGGTGATAATCCCAGGGACTGAAAGATTTGTGTCAGACTCCAGACTGCCAGATTGGTCAGAATCTAGTTCATTTTGGTTGGTATGACAGGCCTCTACCTCCTTCTGGGTACCTTGGTGCTTTTTGGTAAGCTCGGATAAAAGAGATTCAATGCAAGATTAAAGGAGACACCTGTAAAAGGTCCTTGAAAGAGACGAGGGATGAATAATGTTGGAGAGGATTCTGAGAGCTAAGATGGATGATGGGAAATAAATTAAGATGGAAGGTGGGGAAGGATGCTGGCTTTGTGACTTGGATCCCTTGTGAAAGTCAAAAAGGAAAAATGAAAATGGAGAAGCAAGAAGAAGGTAGAATGGAGCCTTGAAATAACGTCTTTCAGAGCAGGTATGGATTGCTAAATAATGCATCACTAATTACAAAGACATAAGTGCAGCCATGCGTCTCCTCTTAAGCATGTCAATCGGAATTTAAAGGGAAATTCTCATACTGTAAGAAATGTGATAGTATGTCTATTTCTATCAGAAACCATGTGTATTGCTGCTGTTTCCAGTGAGAGTTTCTTTCCCAGAGATCAGCTCCTTCTCTTTATGTAGCAGTGAAGCCATAAACCTATGCCTATGAACTGGCAATCTGTTTCCACGGAAATGAATGGGATGTCACAAATGTAGCACTATGACTTCATTTCAAGATGGAGTACAAGGAGAAGATGGGCAGCAAAAGAGAGATCTCGGGTTATTTCAGGCTCTTACAATTGCCCACTGTAAATCTCATCTATGTGAGCAGATAACGGGGAAGAGGGAGAAGGTTGAACTGGACTGAGATATCCTTGGGCTTGCTCGGGTGGGAGACAAAGGTTGTGGTGATGATTGTTCTTTGTGGGATGGCTCCTCTTAAAGAAAGGCTTATTATTTGTGTCTTAGTTGAATGGTGTTTTCAATTTGTTGCAAGAGCTATGTACTCTCGTATTACAGTGTACCAGAACCAAAACAAGTGAATAAATTAATTGTGGCAAGAGAATGAAGAAGCTAAATGGGAGAAAGACTTCTTTTTTATGACACTGGAATATTTTTATTACTTTATCTCTATATATACCAGTCTTTCAAGCTGTAAATCATGAAGTAGAAGATCATCCCATTTCACACTATTAACTCATGCAGAGGGTTCAGCCTTCCTTTGAAAGGCAGTGTGACTGGTTTACCAACAAATCCAGGTTTTTTATAGGCTATTTTTATTCAGTTGTACCTTCTCTGGTTTCTTATTAGACTCTGTCTCTGACCTGGTGCTTACATTTGAAGCCAAGATGAAATTCCACAGTTCCTCTACTCCTTCTGCTTCAGTGTCCTGTTTATCAGTTGTGTTTACACAGCACAATGGACCATGTTTACTCTGGCAGTTCTTCTTTTGGAAGTCAGAAGCAAGGGGTATTCAATAACTAAAAAGATTTCTCAAAAACAGAGAATATCTATTTTGAGAAATTCTTCCTTTTGAAGTCTGCCAGATTTTTTTTTTTATTTTTTTTTTTTTATCTTTGAATCCCCAGGCATTTTCCTGTCCTGGCATTCTCTTTTAACAACTGTTAAGTGTTTGCTGAGAGGTAGCTTATCTCATCCCATTCTTCCCTTTCTGCTTGTTTTTTTGGTCTCTTCACATTTCCAGGTAAACTAAGCCAATGCAGTCGTACAGTGACAGCGAGAACTAGGTCAACACAGAGCGCTTCAAATTTTGTCACAGACATGGGAAAGGCTTGATGTTTACTTTCTTCCTCTGTAAGTTGTTAAAAATCCAGCTGGAATATTAGGCTGTGACGCTTCAAAATAAGTCTTTTGAATGTTGTCCTGTATCAGGTAGGCAAGGCAAGAGAGCAAGGCAGTGTGCTTACTTACCCAGCCACACCCCAGATTAGGAGTAAACTGACCTCTTTCTTGATGACTATTTCCTCTAGGGTTGGAGCACTCACTAAACGCCAAATATTTAAAAAACTTATTAACCATCTTTCCCTTGTTGCTTCTTGAAAACCGAGTCAAGCATTTCCAGTTACGGCCAGTGTTCCCCCATTGGGAAACAAACATCTTTTTGAATGATACAGTACACTTTGCTTTTGACTGGTAAGACCCCACAGCTAATCCCCATGAGCAAAGAATGACAGAGGAACGGAGAGGAAGCTGCATTATCTCTCTGAACGGAGAATTGCAAAGAGCAGTCTCTATGCTTTGCACTAGAGCATGAGTAGCCATAATATTGGGTCCAGGAGGTAGCAGGTGCTTACCCTCAAATCTTGAAGAATAACCAGATCTTTAAAAAATTTGGTAACTGAGTATTTTGTCCATTGGCAAGGAGAAGCAGCTCTTTGATATGCCTTTTTTATTTCTGTGACTAAAAGAAACCGTGAAGCTGATCAGATGTTTGGCTTTACTGCACTTTGCAAATGCTTTGAAGTACAAATCAGTCAGGTAGCAAATGTCAGATACTAGAAGTGCCAGTGTTTACCTGTACAGAAATCTAGTTACTACTCTCTGACAAAGACACAGTCAACCTTTCTGACATTCTTGATGAGAATTACATTTCAGTAGAGCCATTTTGGCTGTGCATTGTGGCAGGAGATCTTAGAACATTAATTATCTTCAGTGAAGAGGTATTATAATGCTATCACTTGCTAAAAATGAACTTAATAGGGAAGAGATTTCCTTTGTTTTCCCCATGGCTGTCTGCAGCATGAGTTTGCTTGACCCTGTGACAATTAATTGTATCCTAATTGACTCAAGATTAAGGTTTTTCTGCCTGTGTATAACCATTTCAGATGTGTACAGGATGCTAACAAAAAGAAACAGTGAAACTTACAGGTCTTCTGAATAGAAATAGGTATTTCAGACTCTCAGGTAATTACTTATACCCATGGTGAGCCATGTATTATTCACAAATAAGAAAGTAACTGAAGAGATCACAAACATTCCTGAGGAGATACTAGAACTTCATGCAAACATTTGAAGAAGCCCTTGAGGTGTACTTTCAGATACAAGACTGAATTCCAGAGTATTATTCCCAGACAGTCCTACTGCCAGGCAAGCGCTATAATCCCAGCACATCAGTAAAGATCAGAAGGTGCCCTTCCCTCCTGGCACCCTGCTAGTTAGAAGCTCGTGTGTTTCTAAGAGCCTGTATCACCTTTAATAGCAATTAGAGCTGGCACTGCCAACTATGCAGGCACACATGTAGCCCTTCAAAAGGGACAAAAACTGGGTGGGTGCAGACCATTAGGACAAGTGCGGTTGTAGTCTCTGAACATCCATTTGGTCAACAAATTACAATCAAAAACGTGGCAGTGACCGAGCACTGCTATTTTGTATGCGTGCATGGAACACTGCAATGTCTCAAGCTTCCTGATCACTGACTCCTACTTCTGTCTTTTTTTCCTGAATCACCAATTTCTTTGCAGGCCCCATTTTCTTTCTTTTTAGTTACTCTGTTACTTTCTGACAGAGGAAAATGTCTGCTGTCACACTGCATTTGTGATTGAAACCCCTGGCTTGAAAACTGATGAGCCGCTTTCCTTGCATAATTTCCCTCCCATGGTCTGCGCTGTAAATAGAAGGAAAAAATAGCAATCTATGCCCCATGGTCATGGGAGCCATTATTTTTCTTTATTTTTGCAGAATATCTGCAGATAAACAGCAGGAAATCTTTTACCATGTAATCATTTAAAATGACATCAATTTAAATATGACAGCATTGCAATGTTTTGTTTAACTGCCAACTGCAATTAAACATTGTGCATCTTTTATTACTCAGATTTCTGGGGTTGCAACAATGTATGGAATCCATCCAAATTTAGAGAGTACTCCATCTTATGAGACAGTTACAAAGCATCTTACCCTGCCTGGGATCAATTTTAAATTTGAGTCCAACCCCTAGTGAATTTTAATGCTGACATAAGTCTTAGACCATTCTGACTGCAATTTGCTCCCTGACTACTTTTTTCTCTGCGTTCTTTAATCCTTTTCAGTCTATAGAAGCACCTCTCATTCCTTAATTTAGTGCTTAAATTTCAAGTTGATGTAATGCTTTTCACAGTCTAGGGGTGTCCTACCAAACTCTCCAGCCTTCATTTCCATAAACCCAGTCTCTGATATGTGGTAGGTGGCAAATGAAGCTTGCTTTGCATGTAAACAAAGGGCTTAATCACTCACCAAAGAACTGTAAAAACAGAATAAGATGTGAAATAATACACTAGAAAGATCATTGCAAGGTAAACACACCAAAGCAACTACCTCTTAAAAGCTAAGATTAAAAAATAAAGCTTCTGAATCAGATTTTGTTCTTTTACATTACTTAGAAAAAAGACAACATCATTGGCAAGAACTTAACAGGTCATTTATTCTACAGCCTTTCACAGATGCCTCTGCTTGATGCAGTGATGGCCCAGACCCTCCAATATGTGCAAACTGTCATTTTTCCACTGAAACTAAAGGTAGCTTGAATAGGCAGCCACTGTCTGATTGAAAAAGTTACTATAAAATTACCCAGCCATTACACAGGATTAAAAAAAGAATTAATGGAAATTAAGTAAGAGAAGAAGCAGAAGGGCGTCATCAGACTGCCGTCAGGTAGGACATATGACTTGAACACAAAAGCTAGGAGGCTATTCCCTATCGATGACCTTCCAATGTAGTGGAAAGAAAGGGGGGTCATAGAGTGAGTCAGAGTAGACTCATGACTTTGCAGCTCTAAATGCCCCTTAGGACGAACCAGAAATAGATATCTTGACCAAATTAGGTGCCAAATATTCATACTCCCCAGAGAGATTTAAATTCTGCTTGTGGAGCCTAAACTGTGTTCATTTGGTGTCGAGCAACTTCACCAGTGAAAGATATAAATCTCCTCACAATCTTAAAAACACAACTTCTCAGCTTTTTTATTTAAATAATCCTACAGAACTGTCAGACTAACTCTCCTGGAAGTTTTGAATTAATACAAGTTGAGACACCAAAAAAAACTTTCTCTGAGTTATTTGTTCAAACCTTAAACAAAGAAACAAAATTCAACAGCCAGGAGATTCCTTAAGTGTTGTTATTGCCACATACGCAGCCACAGCAAATCCTGGCTGCCTGTATATTTGGAAGACTAAATGTTTGCTTCCTCTCGCTCTCTTTTTTCTTTCTTTCTTTCTTTTCCCAGAGTTTTGCTGCAAGGGAAGTTCTTGGAGGCAGTAAGCAACCAGTGTTGATAGGAATCACCAGCTGTGTGAACAGTTTTAGGCTGAAACTCAGGACACCAGGGGTTTCTTTTAATTTCATGTTTTAGAGCATTTAATTCTGTGTTTAGGCCATTGTACAACAGCCTTTCTCTGCCTCGGGCAATGGATAACTGACTATAATGCAGAAATCTTCTACATGACAAAGAAAAAAATTCAGATAACTCTTTGTTTTTCTAGCTCTCACTCCATGTTAATAAATTACCTTACATTTGCATTCTGAGTGAAGAGCTCAGCAGCTCTATCAGCTCTGTGATTTAAAAATCTGATCCAAAAGTAGCCAGGATGACTCTGTTGTTGTTGCTCATGATTAAGTGGCTGCTGTTAGAAAGTAATCTCACTTTGACTTTAATGTGTTAGAGTCAGTCCACAATGACAGCAGACTACCTTCCAGGGAAACTGCAGAGCCTTTATTTATTGATCTAGAAGCAGAAACAATCTAGCAGGTCGTTTCCTGCTAGCACTGCTTTCTTCCTCACAGCTAGTGGTAACAGACAGGAGAGAATCTCTTCGTAAGATCATTTCCCCTCATTATTGCTGGCATCGCTTTGCATCACCCTCCTCATCCTTTACGGCTCCTTTTAAGAAAGATGCCACTGGATGCCTCTTTAAAAACCAAAAGCGTGAAGGAAGGCAAGAATCGCTTCAAGCCTTCTGGGTTTCATTAACTATACAGGAGCAATAGGCCAGAAATCAGATTTTATGATCCAATAGCCACACTACTAAAGATCTTCTGTCTATGCTCAGCCAAGAGTTTTTAGATACTGATAGGAAAGTGAAATAGCCCTATGGATTTTGTGGAGCAGTTCCTATGTTTCCATACCCTCTTCCCCTTACCCTTAGTAGTGGGAGATTAGTGGTGTGCTTGTGAGTCCTCATGACTTCATTAAAGACTGGTGGGGCTGAGGAGAACCATGGCAGGAGATCCAGAAGCAATTAGAAGTGTAAATGAAGCTTCAGACTGAAGCTGAAGGCATTGAAATCAACACAAACCAAGGGACCTGGGGAGGCCTAACCACCACACACGGTCTTGAAAATCTTTCTAGTTTCAGATCTTCAGGTGTTCAGTTTTTTCTTTAGAACCTGTTATTCTCAAAAGAGGAGTAGAAAGCTGCAAATATTGCCAGTTCCAAACATCTATAACTGTGAGGCAAACGCTTTACTTGCCTTTTTTACTTGCTTTCCAGCTTTATAACTTTAATACTTCAAGCAGTGTTGAGCTTTGAATTTTTCTTTAAAAGGGCAGACTAGCAACATTTAATTTTAAAGCAAAGTTGAAGGCCTTTTCAATATATGACTGAATAAGCTGGGATTTGATTGACAGGACTCGCTATGGAGAGCCTGGCTGTGAACCCATGGTGGCTGGCCGTTGGAGGTCACAGGAAGAGGCCAGCTCAGCTGTGTATGTCATACTCTCCTTTCCCTTCTGCAAAAAGGGAACACGATTAACAAGGGCTAAAATTTAAAGAGGCAATGTACCATTTTTCCCAAAATGAAATTTCTGAGGACCAAGTTTTCTGACAAGGCCATTGCAGAGGAGGCATAAAGCCTGCTCTGAATGGTTGAAATCATCATTCCATCACTCGTTCTGAACATCTGCAGAGACGATTTGCTACAATCCAAACTTGGTCGCAATCCAAACTTCAGGGGGCAGACGGTCTACATAATAAAAAGTATTCTCAGTCTTATTGGCAGTCTCAGTGGAGAACGTGAAGAAGACCAGGGACAAAGAGTGATGCTGCTCATCATGTGCCAGAGCAGCCTCAGTGGTGCTGAACGTTTCCTACAGCAACATTTAGGGCAGGAGGTTTGCAAAACAACCTCCAGAACTCAGTTCCCAAGGACCAGGAGGGCTGCAGGTTCCTTACAGCTTCAGAAAGGGCTTGGACCTCTGTTCTGTATTTGCTCCTACTTCTCATGGATGCCAATGATGAATTTACAGGAGTTCTTTGTGGGGAGGGAAACAAGAATCCAGTCGTCCATGGCAAAACAGATGTCTTCATAGAAATAAAAGAGTTATCTCAAAGCTGCAAAAACATCAGGGAGAAAGAACATGAACATCACAAATACTGAAGAATTCAGGCACTGATTTTATCTGTGATACCTGTGAAATCTTATTGGTTTTAATATAGTCACACAACTACAACTGATTGGGAATATCCATCATGTTGACAGGGAACAGGACAAAATTTGTGTTACTCAAATCTACTCTGCCAGAGCTGTCGGAAGTTAAAGAAAGCAACACCTTTCTTTTCATCAATACAATGTACAAATGTTACAGCAGTACTCAAGGATGACAATCAAATTAAACCCTCACTGTGCTTGCTCCCACCCAGACAACTGTGAAGGCACAGCCCCTGCTGTAACAGCATCTATGGTAAATGCTCACACATAAGGTATATGTAAAGTTTCTTGCTTTTCATAGTGGTTGCATTTTGTGCTGTTTCTTGTGATATAGAAATAGTACTTATCCTGGATACACACACACGAAAAGTAAATGCTAAATTTGGCGAATAAATTCTTAATAACTCTTTCCAAGCTTATTTGCCAAGTACATTTGTGTGTATTTTTAAGCAGGGATTTGCAAAGGTGAAGCTAAAAGCAGACGTATGCTTTGTGGCTTTCTGCGACAAGACTAATCCAAACAAATGTTCATCCAAAATGTGTTTTCATCAAGGTATTAATAAATAAAAAGACCCTTTAGTCTGTGTTATTATGGGAAAGCCTATAGGATCATGGACATCCAATGTACACTGAAAAGGAAGTGTTCTTCAATGCACTTAGCACAGCATAAACCATTGGAGCTAACCAAGAATGGACAACAGAAGTTTTGATCACCTTTGCTGACCGAGTACATTCTGGTTTAGTCTGTCCGTATCTCCTCTAGTCTGCTAGAGCAAAATAAAGATGACACATTCTGCAGCACAAATAACTTCTTGTTTGTAATATGTCTTCTTTATGTTCTCAATATTTGCTTTGCATAAACATCTGCCACAGCTCAGCAACCATGAAACACAGAAGATATGGGTTTGCTGAAGACATTTATTGCCTTATGATACTGAGGAGCTTTTAAATAACATAACAAATGTTATAAAACAAGCAAGAAACTGGAGTAAAAAAGAAAAACCCTCAAATAAAAATTACATATTTTTAATTTCACCAGCTCTACTAAATAGATTAATTTAAATCTACCAGGTCAAAACCTTCAGGAAATAGAGGTGCCCAGAATGAAGGTACAAACCACCGCCATTCCAAACAAGCAAAGAGCCTGTCTCGCCAGAGCTAAACTTTTTGTGAGTTGATGTCGACTTAGCAAATAGTGATAGCTAAATTGTTTTAAAACTCAAAACATTATGTTTTTTATTCCTGAAGGCTTTGCCTGGAATATTGCCCAAATGTAATTTTTAAACCCAAACTGAAACAAAATGCTTCAATTCCAAACATTTCAGTACGTGAGTAATCAAAAAAGATGCCTACAATTCGTACAGTTCTACAAGCACAATGAATGATTTAAACACGTATAGAGATTTCAAATAATCTTTGTAAAAAACAATACCCACAGGCTCCAGATCCCGTAGTGCCGCTTGACCACAATGAGAGACACGACTTGAACATGTGGATCTAGATTTTATAGGAAAGAAGGAAATTGCTCTCGTCGTTCTGTACCTAATAGCTGTGACTTCATTGCCAAGCTCAGCCCTTTTACCCTCTGCTCTCTCTTGAGGACGGAGAAAAAACAGCTAGGTGGAGCAAAGAGGCAAGCTCTTGGAGTGTAAGAGCAATTTAGTGTGCTACTCCAGGAGTTAAAGCTGTTTGTTAAACATCTCATTGACCAGCCTTGCAGTTCTGTCCATAGCAACTGCCCTGGGCTTGGGGACGGCTCCTTAGCACCTCCCTGAACGTCTAGGGGTATTCCAGGGGCAGAGAAATCCCATCACACTGTGCTAAAATCTGGTAGGAAAAACTTGATCAAACAAGGTTATTATGGACCTGCCTCTGCTGTCTATGAAGTTAAAGCCCTATTGACATCAATGGAAGGAGGAACAAATATTCTGTATTCTCTACAGAGTGAAGAGCTCCCAACAAAGAGTTTCATGGTGCTGTAGCTAAGCAGCGGGAAATTTGCATTCTGTCATGGATGCCTGAGGGTTCAAGATTCTGCCTTTATCATGTTTAATTTAGCACTTGCAACAGGAAAACAGACAAAGCTACACACTATCTCTCCAAAAATAAATAACTTCTTCAGTGCCAAGCCCTGAGCTCGCTATAATATTTCCTCAGAAACTGAGATGATTATCAACAACAGCAGTGATTATCAACTCAAGGAATTATAACAATCATGCAGCGGTGTGAACTCTATTGTGCTGTGCAGTTTCCCTTAGGCCTGTAGGACTGACCTTTCCCCAGCTCTGGACCCTGGAGTGAGGAAAATTACTGCCTGATGGATAGCCTATTATTCTCACAAATGCCGTTACAGGGCCTGCACTGTCTCTGATGTCCACAGTCCATGCCTGCAGGGCAAATGGCACACTGGGGTTTTAGCGGATTTGCAGCAAACACTCATGCCAGACTGAACGGACCCTACATAGTGATCCACTGAAAGATAGCTTTAGTGAATCAAAGATGCAATTTGGGGGAAAAATTGTGCCCCGCTTTTTTATAATGCTCATAATTTGTCTTCAGTTACAACGGCACCTTAGAAATTTTCCTCGTTAACATTAGGGGCATGATAAAACTGTTGGCTGATATTTTTATTAGCAAGACTGGACTGTGTGAGACACTGCACAGTGCCAAATACTGTGCTGTAAAGACAGGTCAGGCAAAGGTGGTGTTATTGGTGCTATCACTTCTATGGATCCTTTGGAGAACTCTTGCATGCACTGATTATGGAAATCTAGGACAGAGCCAGGAACTGATTGGAAGCCTCCCGTATTCCAAGCCAATACGTCAAACAAGACCAATTTCTGCTATCAGTGCTTCTGTGATAAATATGGTGGTAGTTTGGGTGGAAACCAGACAGAGAAAATACAAGCAAGCAATGTTTTATTTAATCAAATTGACAATACAATCTGTTATCTGTCCATTATTAAATTAGGGCTTTTTAAGTTTTTTTAGCATCTGTTCTGGATTATTTATGTCATTTTAATTCACATAATTCAAAACAGTTTCTGTTCAAAACATAAGGGGCTAAATTTAACCTTCAGGCTATACACCACCAGGTATTATATATCTCCCTCAATGTCTTTGTGTGCATGTTCTCCCTCACCTACATTCAGTTTCCAGGTGCTGATCACAGGATGCCCTTTTCTCTTGTGTGGCATTATAATTCTTAGACGTCCCTTTGTGATCAAGTGGAAAAGGGGCCTATGTGAAATAAAAATCTTTAATGTGCACTTTCTAATGTGCCAGCTGGCGCTCTTGGAGATGCAGAAGGAATATACTTGGACAGTAACTTAAGGGCAAAATATTGCCCAAGATGTCAAGAGATTGACATTGTTCCTTTTTGCCATTTATCTCAGTACAGGACTAATGATTTGTTTTTCACTGTATATATCTTCAGTTCACTCCAGCTGAAAGCCTGTAGGTTTCTGTTCAAAGTATACTTTGAAAATGTTACCTAAGCCATGCACCACCTGACTGGAACTCAATCACAATTTTTTCATTTGTGAGAACCGCCAACATCCTCAGTCCTTCACACCGCACAGTCTGTTCTTGGCCATAGCGTTTCATTCCACAGCATCCTGCAATCGCAGCGCCACAGTGTAGGGAATCACACTTCTGCTGCTTCCAATTCAAATAAAGACACAATCCAGCAGACAGCTGGATGAAAAGAAAAATCTGACTTTTCAAGAACTTGGAAATCTCCCATTTAAAATCTTAACTCACTCTTCCTTCTTGCTGTGATTATATGGTACTCAACAAATGTAATTTTCCTGAATATTCTTGCCTGCCTTGTGAAACCCATGATGCAGGTACTGGCAGACACAGAGATCCTGCCACCCACATCGTGGGGTTAGAGGATCAGAGTGAGCAGAAATTCAGATCCTTCTTTTTGCTGTAGAGAGTGCATCTCCAACCTTTATCCAGGCCCCTGCCGCATCCTGGGTTTGGAATAATTATCTTCTTACTGCTGCAGGAGCACAGCACATGGAGACTGAGGAAACCTTTTCTGCCCAATAAAGTAAGTCTCCAAAAACAAGAGGAGGAAAACTCAGGACTGTCTATGGATTGTATGGGTGGTGGTTTCCCAGGGGAGGTGCACAAAAGACTGGATCATGACTTGCCTCAGGCCACTTACAGAGTGTGTGTATGGCCTCTATGTCTCTTTTACAGCCTACCTCTTGTAACGGAATCAATGCTTTTAAAGGAATCCCATCATTTTCCCTTATCTCTGGGGTTTCTATCTCCCCTTACAGACTTTCATGATCTGCAGGCTGCAATATTAAGTTAATGCAGTGAAACCAATGCCTATGCAAATGATACGTTTGAGAGCAGGAAGAGTGGTGGAAGAGCCATGCGTGTGGCATGAAGTGTGCAAGGCAGAGCTGGGAACTGTTGCCTAACAGCTAGGACTCTGTTTTCAGGTTACATAGCAAAATGTTGTGTCCAGCTTCAGCATTTCCATTCCAAATCTTTCACTATGAAAGCATCAATAATAGAAATTACTAACAAGATAAAATCTGATGTTCCAGGGTGGAAAATTAGCCATCTGTATGAAGTACTATCTTACTTCTACAAATAATGTCATCCTCACCTGCCACATTACTCTCCAGCTTCGGGGNAAGATAAAATCTGATGTTCCAGGGTGGAAAATTAGCCATCTGTACGAAGTACTATCTTACTTCTACAAATGATGTCATCCTCACCTGCCACATTACTCTCCAGCTTCGGGGAAAAAATGCTCTACACATCAGTCTTCTTTACTAAACAATCCTAGTTACACTGAAGAAAAGGGTGGAAAAGATGTGGTTGATTTCAATGGAAAACGAGCTTTATATTTTTCATAGCATTTCACTCATTCACTGAACCACCACTTCGCCCACAGTTCAGCTCTAATGAGCTGTAGGGCTATAATTCACTTCACAAAATCACAGGCGAGTTGAAGGTGGATGGGACCNTAATTCACTTCACAAAATCACAGGCAGGTTGAGGTTGGATGGGACATCTGGAGAGCACCTAGTCCAAACCCTCTGATCAAGCAGGGCCACCTAGAGCTGGTTGCCTAGGACCGTGTCCAGACAGCTTTTGAATATCTCCAAGGTTGGAGACTCTAGAGGCTCTCTGGGCAACCTGTGGCAGTGCTTGGTCATCCTCACAGTGAAAAAGCATTTCCTGATGTTCAGAAAGAACATCCTGAGTTTCAGTTTATGCCTGTTGCCTCTGGTCCCGTCACTAGGCACCACNTTCCTGATGTTCAGAAGGAACATCCTGAGTTTCAGTTTATGCCTGTTGCCTCTGGTCCTCTCACTAGGCACCACAAAAAAAAAAGCCTGTCTCTGTGCTCTTTTCATCCCCCCTTCGGGTATTTATATACATTGATAAGATCCCCTTGAGGCTTCTCTTCTCCAGGCTGAACAGCCCCAGATCTTTCAGTCTTTCCTCACAGGAGAGATGCTCCAGTCCCTTAATCATCTTTGTGGCCCTTTGTTGGAGTCTCTCTGGTAGCTCCATATCTCGCTTGTGCTGGGGTGCCCAGAACTGGACACAGTTCTACCTCTACACCTAAAAAATATTAGTACCAAATAATTAGAAATTTTAATTTGGCATGTTTTCCATGCTGTTTCATCATGATTTCTGTACATACTTCATGTTTTATATTCACTGATCCATTACNCCCAGAACTGGACACAGTTCTACCTCTACACCTAAAAAATATTAATACCAAATAATTAGAAATTTTAATTTGACATGTTTTCCTTGCTGTTTCATCATGATTTCTGTACATACTTCGTGTTTTATATTCACTGATCCATTACCAGATTTCATGACGTTTTTTCAAGGAAGAGTTAGGAGTACAGCCATTAACTGTTATTTTTTAATGATCATTATCTGAACAAATGTAGATATCTCATCTTCTAAGAGGATGAATTAGCATGCAGGCCAGATAGTATCTGGGTTACTTGTATCCCTGTCAANGAGTTAGGAGTACAGCCATTAACTGTTATTTTTTAATGATCATTGTCTGAACAAATGTAGATATCTCATCTTCCAAGAGGATGAATTTGCATGCAGGCCAGATCATATCTGGGTTACTTGTATCCCTGTCAGCTTATATGAATCTCTTAACTTCTATTAAAGCCTACAGCCGCTTTCATTGCCGCAGTTCTTTGTTGCGTTTGCATCTAGAACACCACAGGGAACACCCACTGAATTATGTATCTCTTAGGCTTTCTGGGTCAAATAGGAGCAAGGAAGTTGCAAAAGGACAGCATGCACTGAAGGAATAGTGTAATTGCATAAAGGTTCCTTGATTTTGTAGAGTTCACTGTATCTTTGAAAGTGCTTTCTTTTCTATTCATTTTAAAAAGAAGAAATATTTGATCTCATATTCCCCGCAGAAACAATAATTTTCAATACTGTTTATTCCACATGTGGTATAATCCACCCTAGGTTACACCCAAGCTTCATGCTGGAAGATGGTCAAATAAGACGTTGTTTAAAACATAGAGGGTAGATTCAGATTAGATATTAGGAAGAAATTGAAGGAAAACAAAAAGATGGAAAACATGTAAGTCCAAAACTTTTTATTATTAGAATAATTGTGTACTTACTCAGGTGCAAGCTCAGCCCTGGGTGGTCCCTGGGAAAAAATTGGCCTTCTTTTCATTCCTGCTCCCATGCTTGACACAGTGAAGCCGGCCAAAGATTGTTGCATGCAGCATCCTTACAGTCCTAATGTCTTTGTTCTGCTCTCTCGAGACTCTGCTGAGCTGCTACAACCTCTTTGCTGTTGGCAGCCCAAGAAGCACAATGACTCTTACTGAGCAGGGAAAATAGGGGGTGAATAACCCTCAAATAACAGAGCTGAAGTGAGGAACCAGAACTAAACGTCAGAGGAAAAAGGGGGCAAGTAAGGACAAGATTGAAAGAAAAATGGAAAAATAGGTTGGTCTCCGTTGCCAGTAGCAGGGACATAAGGAGTTACTGGAGAGGAGATTTTGGCTATGTATCCTGCTGATTTTAGAACCTTTTGTTCAGTTAATTGGCAGAGTAAATCCAGGCACAACAGGATTGAAATTCTTTTTCTTAGAAGGGACATTTCTCATAGTGAAAAAATAAATTGTAGAGCTAAAACTTGTGAAACAATCAGCATTTCTTCAGGTTAAAACAGCCAGCCTTTAACTCTTCCCAAAGCCCGAATACGTAAACAGGGAACGTTACAACTTCCGTCTTGGTTGCTTAGAGTAAGAAATTAAAGGCTGGCTTTTTTTAATCTGAAGAAATTCTCTAGTTTACTGAATACTGCTACTTCTTTTTGGAAAAGGTTTTTAAAAAAATCCACTGCTCCAGTAATGGGCCATCATCTAATTCTACACTGCAACCCTACCTCTCACTCTGCTTCTGTTTTTGCAGAATTCCATCAATAGGACCATTCTCAGGTTTGTTGAGCGGCCTCAGGAACAGAAAGTGTGGCATTCCATGGAATTGCTCAGCAAAACACCAATAATACGAGGATTAGGTTACTTTTATGAAATATACGAGCTCACTTCCCTCAAAGCTGAGAAAGACTTTGAATTGGGTCTTGCGCAGCCTGGGTCAGCAGACGGTAAAATCAGCACAACTTTAGTGACTATAAAGCTAGTTTCTCCCTAACCCAATCTTTTCCTAGCTAAAGCTACATGGGGAAACAGAGGGTGAATTCACAAATACTGAAGTTTTCACTGGGAAAACTTCATCTGGAATTAATTACATCATTTGCCCACACACTCACAAGCCTCTTCCTAATCACTGTTCTCCAAACATCATCTTTTAGTTCATGTTTGTGAGATTAATGAAATAAGCACATCCAGAGTTCATTTAGTAATCTCATGTCCTTTGCAAACTCTAGTAAAATTTTACATTTTCAGACATAAACTGTGCATGCTTTCCCCTTGAGAACAAGAAATGCAGACACGCCAACAGATAGTCAGTGTTTGAATTCTGATTGCAATGTATCACCATCAAGACCAGAGCAGAGGGTTCGGCTTCAGCTCCCCCCCTCATCTCATCTGCTTTGTTTGTACCTCACTTTCCTTGTCCTGGATCTGCAGAGCAGCTGTCAAGGCTGTTATCTGCTATCCGTACTCCAGGCAGCTGCTCCCCCAGCAACAGCTATCAACTGGTACCAGGCAAGAGCTGCCGACGGGTTCCTCTGGACCTGCTAACATCTGCAGAGCTCAAATTATTGCCATATGCTGGAGAAGCCCTCCCTGGAAGGCCAGAGAAAGGCCTGAGCTGTGTTTGCAGCACCTGAAGCTTCTCGAATGGTATCTGAGACCAGTTCCATGGGGAGGGAGAGCATACAAATACCATAGATATGGAGGAAGAATGTTTTCTTCCAAGTGCTACACTATACCCAGGTCTAGAGCAGCTGCCCTGAGGGCTATGGTGTGTGTTCTTCTTTAGAGCAGGAGCAGGGCAGCAGTCATCAGTAAGATATATTGCCCAAAGCTGTTCATTAGTGCTGTAAAACTTCTTTTTTCTCCTGCAGTAGGTTTTCTTATTGTCTGCTGGTTTCCTGCTGAATTATTGGATTACAAGCAAAT
The DNA here is from genome assembly GCA_003993805.1 of Himantopus leucocephalus. NCBI lineage: Eukaryota > Metazoa > Chordata > Aves > Charadriiformes > Recurvirostridae > Himantopus > Himantopus leucocephalus. The sequence goes on along the minus strand of RSEF01000002.1, from coordinate 123,857,968 downwards.
AAGCAACATGTCTATTAAAGGCTTTTGGTAGAAATGGCTTGGAATGTATGCATTCACATAAGATTTTGATTAAATATCACAAACCTAGAAGCAATTTTCATAAAAAGCTGTTTCATAGAAAAACTCTCCCTCCCCCCATTTGTTATGGTGAATCCAGATTAATTCTGTCAAAGCCAATAACAGTGATCTGGATTTATACCATTGTATCTGAGAGGAGAATTTAGCTCATAGTGTATATTAAATGATGATGGGTATACTATATACACTTTGTATGCAAATGAATTTGCTCTCTTACCCATTATTCCTCTCATATGATGTTTATTTGCATATTATTATTTAAATCAAATAGACTGTTAGCATCAAAGTTACAAAGCTGAAGTCCCCTAAACCAGAAAATGCCAGAAATAAGCTACCATTTTAATTTGTTTCTTTATGCTTTTCATGATGATGCAGTCGATGCAGAAACCCTATCCCATCCAGTTATCTGCTGGATACTTTAACGATTCAGTATTCAGCCTTTATGCACTGTTTATTTTGTTCTCACTAGTTCACTTAGTGGCTGAGGGGGGAATTGAACAAGAAACCAGAGAAACAATCCTTGAGAGGAAAACATCTTTGAAAAAGACAAAGTCCTCAGGGAATTACTGGAACAGATACGGTAGTTCTTTCTCTCTTTTCTTTGCTGGTAGACAGATATACAGGCAGCTACTTAATCCTTGTAAGTGCAGCATCTCATGACAAAGCTCTACCT
>RSEF01000002.1:123837261-123857117 GCA_003993805.1 Himantopus leucocephalus | reverse complement strand
TATCACCTGAAAACTTGGGTGGAAGCCAAAACCTACAAAAATCCACCTTTCTGGGCTTTTCTGTATGAATAAGCTGCACTCCAGCACATGGGACCATGCCTCTCCCAATCCATGATTAAAATCGTCATCATTCCCTGCAATATGAACATTGTATTACTGTGTTATTTTAGAGTATTTTTTAGTGGATCTTCGGTCCCGGGTGCAAAAATGGTAGTCCCTTTAAAGTTCAGCTGTATTTTACTCCATCTCGTTTCACCGTGGGTTTTTTTTCCTTTAAGAGGACCAAGGCAACAGCGAAAGAGAAAGACGATTCAGCAGGCTACTGCTGATACCAGCAGAATCGTGGTTCAAAAATGTGAGGCTGGGCAGCAAAACTATTCCTCTTCTTGCATTCCAGAGAGGAAGTTGATTTTCCTCTTCTCCTCAGTGTATAGTCCAACAGCAATGAGCAGAACTGATATTCTGAACAGCCAGACCGATATGGATGATACAGAGACTTCCTGACCCTTCTCCCCTTGCTAAGCCACAGCTGCACTGAATCTTGGCTGAGGTTCTGGCAGAGTCAGATTAGCTCTTTTATTGCACATTTCTTTTCCATGTTCCTTGAATTTCTGGATTCAAAACACCATAATATCAAGTAAAAGCCATCTTTTTTCCCCGCCCTTGATTTTCCAAGATGGAAATGGAAGCAGGAAATTTATAAACTTTGCAAACTTGCAAAAAGTGTCTCAGGAGATGCCAGATTTCTTCCATTTCTAATGATGCACTTAGAAGAGGGAAGTTTTCAAGTCTTGAGTTTACACAGCAGCTGATATTGTCCTGTTAAATTAATATCCTCTTCATGAGGTGCCACCCTGAGCAAAAAAAGTCCCTCAAGCACTGGCATTGCATCACAGAACCCTTGTCGTTCCACCTCTGTGAAGCTCTGGGAGCCCAGGTCAATACGGAATGAGCAGAATGTACCCTTAGTACTTTCTGAATTGTTAAAAACAAAACTTAGTTTTACATGCCAGTGAAGTTCATAATGTCAGTTTTGCCACTGGCAGAATATGTTCTGCGTCCACATAGTTCCTCTTGCACCCTTGCTTTCCGCAAAATAGCTCTGCCCAACAAGTGAAATGAGAATGCTTCCTACAGGTTTTAAAACAGAGGTATTGTGAAAAAGCGTTTTGTATTGTATTGAGATCTCAAGCCAGGAACTAGTATTGGCTTTTTTTAACGTTGTGCCATTCAGCTAACAGAAGTGTGTCCTCAGGACCTGCTGACATGTCTGGAAAGATGGGGCAGTGTGGCTCTTCTCCTACAGAGTCAGTGGTATATCTCAGCCCTGCACAAAGTTAACATCAACATATGCAGTACTGTCAATTTTTGTGCTGATGGGAAACTTCTTTTCTAGGGATTGGCACTCGGTGCCACTACATTCATAAAGCACGCTACTTTCACTACATGCATAAAGCAAATGTCAAAATCTTTTCTCCTACAGCAAGTACGTACTCATCTAAGTATCAGATTCTTTCTTTCTTTCACATAAACCAGCTTGAAAACATCAAATTTAAAGAAGAAGAAGAAACAAAACACTTCTTGAAAACATATTTTCACAAATTGCACTGCGGAGCATAGAAATGCCTTTACAAAAACATACACAAAATTCATTGCTCAAGGCGACTATTATTATTCCTGACTGTTACTGCTCTCTCTGGGGCATCTGTCCTTTAGTTTATACCTGCATCTGTCTTAGAGATATGATCCTAACAACTATTGTTCACTCCTACATACTCTGGATGAAATCCTATTCTCTCGGAAAGCAGTGGCAAAATATCCTTTGCCGCAGCCAAAATTTTTTCTGTAATTATAACTACAGTTTATTCCCTGTCTCTAGTGTAAGTTTCTCTCTGCATGACGCTGGCGTACTCCTTCCATCTGGCTCCTAACATATTAAATTTCCTACTTGTTTTTACAAATGTAAAGCCAATGGTTTCCAGAACTTCATTCCTAGATCACTGACTTGCACACAATTTGTCAAAACTTTGTTAAAATATTCAATGTCCCCACTGGCCTAAGGATGATAAATGGGATGTCTGTTCCTCATATTTCTTTTCTTAGGAAGCTCTAGAAACCCCATTTATGTGAACTGAAATCCACTATCAGAGACTAACCAAGAGAAACTTGTCTGGTAAGTGATACTTCTGTGCATTTGCTGATGTAGTCAATTAAAGTAATAACCTAATATCCGTGGGCTGGCTCCGTTTCAAAATACTTCCCAGTCTTTTCCCATGTATGACTGACTAAGGAATCTGGATGTAACACTGACGTGAACGTTACAGATGTTTTTTCTACATATCTGGCAGAGACGCATTTAATCATTGCTGATTAAAACTATAAGCCAACCAATTATTATCTCTAACTGCACCCCAAACATAACAGGATGTGTTTTTGACATATCCCTGCTACATGTCGTGCAAACACTGAGTGGCCTTAGGTTTTTGCTCAGTGGGAACAATTCTAAATGCGGACAGCACAAAGACTCCTTCGGCTGCTGCCCTGTGCCCGCTTACGAGCAGTATAGCATGCTGCTAAAAGAATGACACTCCAATGATGCTATAGCAGTGAATAACATTTGCTTTATCTCCATTACAGCACTGCTGTACGGATGTTTTAAAGAAAAAAAAATCATTCTTACAATGCGATTTGTTGGATTCAGACTGGAATTTGTGCCACCAGCTCTCTAGCTTCATTCCTTCATGCTTCATCTGCCCAATTATCAAATCCCCACTTGTACAAAGACACAATTCAGCTGTTCTGAGGGCTTAACTGTGCCCTCAGATACAGGGATGTGCAGAGCTCTGCATCTTGTAACATCAAAATGCACAGCAGCCAGTTTTTACTGGGTACACAGAGATGCATCCACATCTGAGTACTGAAGTAAACAAGTAAACACAATCCAAAAGATCATTTAAGGAGACAAACACGCATTCAGATGCAATGAACTGCTGACCTCGTCAAACCAGGAACATACACCACAACAGTACATAAACGCTGGGAAAACAGATGCTCTGATTTACTTGCACTGTCCTCCAAGAGTAGATATTCTGGATGTGCAAGTGCACCGTAAACTAGACTTTTATCCAACTTGCTGAATATCTGACATTCTCTTTCATTTTACGTAACCAGCTATTCCCTTTTCTCTGAAAGATTTATGTCTTCCACATCAACTATCTCCCTGTCAGTTCATCTCCCTGATTATCAGTCACTTCTGAGACGATCTCTATGATCTAAGATGTTTTATGTGTGCTTGCATCTTTTATATCACGTTATAAATGAGGATTCTTTTCTGTGCTGGAATGACCAACACGCTGACGCTCAGAAAATGTTTAAAGAGAAATATTACAGAAAAAGACGATGCAGGCAGAGCTCCATTCCAGAATGACACACCAAAACTTGCTTTTGGCCGGTACTGAGCCATGGGTTGTTCATTCTTTCCAGATGTCTATGGTGGATCGCACCTTTTTCTATGCAAAATAATGGAAGGATCGTTATAATTCACATCACTCACAGAAATGTGATTGATGCCAGTGAAAGGAGATTTTCTGGTCTTCAGAAAGGAAGGAACAGTTTCAGTCCAACTACTTTCTGCCATCATAGAGCCCCAAATAGCATAACCAGCACTAGCTGGCACTCATGGCAGTGACACGCATCACTTGACCAAGGGCTAAGTGACAGATGAGAAAGAGTGATCACCTGTCCCCCATTGGTACCTTCTCCAAGAGACCCATGCAGATGAGGAAGGGAAGACCTCACTGCCCTGGCATTGCTTCTGCAGGCAGGCATGCTTGCCAGGTTTCCAATGAAAGGTCAATTTCATGGTGCTCAGGATGGTTTCCACCTTGTCTCCTTTAGGTATCTGCAATTCCAAGAAAACGGAGATGTGTCCTCTCCTCCAGCTTGTCAGTGAAAAGAGTCAGGAGCCTCCAGGGAGCCATTCAGAGCATTTAGGTTGCAATTCCGAAATAGCCTGCAACAGGCAATGTCTGTCCCTCTGCCACATGCACGTATTTCCCCCGAAGGAACTAATTGTGGAGAAAAAGCTCATGAATGGTAAAGATGGGAACATTTGGCTATCAACAAGTAAAGAGAGGACTTCATTCCTTGCAGCTTCTTCAGCACTTTGAAGCACTTCACCCGACAAAATGTTATAATAAAGTGAAGTTAAGAAATGGGGACAAAGACTCAAAGGCTTCCTCTGACTGATGAAACTGTTTGTTAGGCTTTTGTAGCGTGTTTTAGCTGGGGAGCGCACAAGCAGACCTATTCTTTAAAAGCAGCCTTCATTTTTACAGACAGGCTGAGCTGTCAGAATTCATTACGCATGCAGGTAAAATCAAAATGCAGATCTCTGCAGGAATAAATACGTACGCAGCCAAGGTGCTAGTTTACTACGGTTACTACTCAAAAATATGTCAGATATGAGTTCATGGAAAAGCTCCTGTTAAAACAATAAATGAAAAATAATGGACATGCGGCACTGAAGCCTTCTTAAAAGGTTGCATGAAAGACTTTATAATTTCAGAAGCACTGAGTTTTCCCTTGGAGCACAGCGAGAGGTTGCTAGGCTCCTGAGAGAATAAATAAAATGGAGACGTTCATTTTTCATTCTCAGTAAAATATTGATGAAGCACCTTTGTCAAAATCTATTTGGCAAACTGCATGGTATATCTCGAATTGCTGCATTTTATGCTTCTGGACATGAAGAACATCATCTTTCAAGATGGTCTAAAATAATAGTTATAGTGAAACAAGAATATTGAATTTTGGTTTATTACAATCCACTAGGTAATAAAACTGTCAGTGTTACATTTGGACAATTTTACTGAGTGGAATAAGTACTCATAAAGGTCAGTGTTTTTCACACTTTTTTAGATGCTTGCTGACCATTTTCTGTTTTTACCACAGTTTTCAGCTTCATTGTCATAAAAACCACTGTCTTGAGAGAGCTGCAGACTTATAAATATTAACATGTATTTTCTGCTTGGATTAATAGGATTGACCGGTAGGTCAGTGTCCCAGACAAAGACCAAGGAATCTTTTTAACAAAAAGACTTGGGTCACTTCAGAGTGGTGCAAGTATACTAATGATTGAATTGTACCTGTATTTGATGAACACAAGGCGGGTGAGTGGAGCAGAGAGGCGATCGTCCTCTATGAAGGGGAGAAAGCAGAATCAGAAAACAGAAATCATTTAAGACTCATGCAGGGGAACTCCATCCCTATCCCCACGCAGCACTGCCACTACATATGTACATATGAATATACATACATGTGTATGGCCATTTGAAAAGCTCACTGCCCTAATTGCACTTCACTGATAAAAAGAAGACGAAGGAAAGAGCTTCCCACCTTCAGACCAGCCTTTACAAGCCCCTGGGCTGCAACCCGGCTTAGAGCTTAGGAAACCCTACAGCTGGCCGAAATGTTTAGGGAGCCGTGTGCCTGCCGGTCTCAGTCATCCCTTCATTTGTTCTCTCTTTCACTCAAAGCTAAGACACGGCGAGTCCCGGGGACTTGTGCACCAAAGCCCTTTTTGTGCAAGTCTCACCTCGGAACCGCTCCCAGGTCGCTGTTAGCAGCAGGCTCTCGACCGGCGGAGTCAGGCAGTCTGATCTGGGTCCCTGGCTGGGAGGCAAAAACATTGTGAACAGAAGAATAAGAATGTGCTCCTTCGCAATTAGGTATTTGTATGAAGAATAACCTCGTTTGTGAGAATGATCATGAATAGCAAATAAAAGGAGGTATGAACACGATCACACTGAACAGCTGTTCAGAACTGGAACAAATGTTGGCGAATACTCATTTGCAGTATTCTTCTAGCTCTGGATTTTCTTTTCTCCCCTCAAATATGGTCTCTACTTGAGTGGCTTAGCAAAATAAAGACAGATGGCAATGGATTATCTCTAACACTTCATTAATTGCAGTGCAGCCATTACAGTATTTCTAAAGCCCTCGCTAGAGCTTTGCCCGATGATTTCCTTTTAACTGAGTTGCATGCCACTTAGTTAGTAGGGACCTAATAAGAAATTGTGACTTATTAATTAAGAATGCCTATGTTAGTCATAACAGCATATAAATACATTAGTAAATTTCATGGCTGAATATACTGCGCATTTCGGAAAACTTTTTCAGTGTAAAATAAGAAACAACCAATTCTTGGAGACGCATGGCTGCCTTATGCTGCTGTGCAGTCATAGCACAGCTAGTGAACAGAATCAAGCCAGATTTTAGAGCCTAATTCACTCTGATGTCATTCAGCTTTCAAAATTAGGAGCCTAATTTCCTTTTTCAAAATTGGCTTAGGCACATACAGACAAACTGAGAGGTGATTCAAAGCCTAAAAATGCAGATAACACACAGGGAAATTACTAATGCAACCAGGTACTTAGTTCTAATGACCTCAGAGGCTATCTGGAAATCTCTTGGATATATTTCCTTCTGTTTATAAAAATGTGATTCATCCAATCCTGGAATAGAAGTAATAGCAGCTGACTTAAGTAAGCCACTGCCCTCACACCTGAGGATAAGTGGCAGCACATGTCTCATTTCTTTAATTCTCTTTCAGATAAGCAGCAGGTTGAAATATATGTGAAGGAAACATCTGTTGAACAGTTTTGAATAATCTTGTTTAAAAAAAGCAGAGATAATGTGCAGAAAGGGAAAGGACTATATTCTTAAAGGATCTCCCAATTCTGATAGAGGGCAGCTTTAGGTAGTAACTAATAGGCGCTTACTTAAAACATTGTCACATTTCCCTTTTTTTCTTAAAAATCATGAAGTGTTCGCAAACCTTGTCACTGCACATCAGACAGGAATTTTGCAGCACCAACATTCACAGTTCAATAGTTATCAAAGTTAACAGACATTCATCCAGTGAAAAGCTGGCTGTCTCCAGCAGCTGCACAGCAAGTTCAGCTTGCGTGCCCAAAAAGAGGATATCTCCAGCGGTCAGAAGGACAAGAACTGTGTGTCACATGGAGGTATCCAGACAGGAATGAGCTAGGGAAATTGGAGATGGAAAAAAGGTGTGAGCAAGTGAGATGTGACATAGGATTGCTAACATGAAGTGTTTCTGAGGAGGATGCTCCCTTTGCACTCTGAGTGCACTCTGATCTCCGAGGAGACGCCAGTGGTCCAGGCCAGCTAGAGACACTCTGAAGGTCCAGCATCACAGGTGATGTGTCCTCATGGTTCACTCAGCCAAAACCTGCCGTGCTGTCCTGTTCTCCTTCCCCAGGCTTTCACAGGCAGCAGATCCCATGGCACCGCAGTAGTCAGTGCCCAGACCCCACCATCAATAATTTGCCTTGCCCCGTGTGTAGAGGACACTATCCCCAACCCTCTTCCAGAGGAGTGGCAGCTCTTTCCCTGTACTGGCCTGAGCAAACTTCCATCCCTTCCTTCCCTTTCCAAGGTGGCACCACTCCACCAAAGTCAGCACAGGCTAAAGAGAAACTGTTCATCCTGCCAAGTGGCATCTTCGGGTTAATAGGCAGCCAGAGCAGAGAGGTATTACCTCTGCCTACGAGACAATAAAGTCCACCACTGGAACAGTCTGATCCTGGTGTCACAAAGAAAATGGCAAAGAAAAGGGGGTCAGAAAGGCCAATAAAAATAATGTGTGCTCTGGAAAGTCTGGCTTAGAAACTGAAATCTGAGGTGCTCAGCCTTGATAGCCTTAGTTTGGCTAAGCTATAACTCAGTGACAGTCTAATAGTGCCAACATGAGGAAAAAGATTACTGACTGTGGTTGGCTCTTGCATTTTGCAAAGAGAAAAGAAAACAGAAGAAACGGGGAAAAAAAGGAAAAAAAAAAAAGAAAAGCAGATGAAATAGGAGCAGCAGCTAAACAAAATCAAACCAGAAATAGCACATTCCCAGCAGCAAGGGTGCATAATTAGCCACTGGAACAGTTTGCCACTGTATGTGGTGAAGAAATTAAGTCTTCACAGGAAGGTTGGACCTGTTCTCCTCTATCCAAACAGAACTTTTGATCTTTATGCAGAAATCAGTGAGGTTGTTTCTGACATGCATTGTCCTGAACGTTGGAGCACATGATTTTTATATTTCCTTCTTGTCTATCAGACTATTTATGGACTACATGTTCTTTATATACCAGGTTGTTAAAAAAATGCAAGCGATGCTATGTTGACTTTTTGTTCTACATTTGTTGATATTTATTAAGAGGGTTCCCAAGAGCCTGAGTAAGTGCCAGGCCCCCCTCCGGTTCTCCCGAGCTGAGTTAGAGGATGAAATTCAGCTGTGCCTCCAAGGGGGTGTTGCAATGCCCAGTGTCCCCTGTCTCCCCGAGGGGAATCTGCTGCCCTGGGTTGGACATCACAGCACACCTTGCACGAGGCGTGCCGGGTGCCTCGGGTGGGATTCAAGACAGGCCGCACACCGAGCGGGGAGATACCTAAACTAGCTCTTAGAAAACGCTGAAAGACAGATGTTTACTGCTCCGTCTGTTTGGCCTAATTCTGGAATGCAAGGGAGTAACCAGTGCAACCTCTGGACTCACATCTTAAAACCAGCTCTCAAATTAGACAGTAAGGTGTTACTTTCAAAACCGAGCTAGGCTCGTCCTTGCCTTTTAAAACTAAGGAGCTGACAGTTCTGCTCATCAGCAGCAATTCCTCATCAGAGGGCACTTGGCCAAACACAGGACTGCTTCAGACCCTGGAACGTGGGCTCAACCCCAGCCTGTTTTAGACAATAGGTAACACTGTGAATGTGAGTACTTTCCAAACCTTGCACTGAATATATGGTGTCAAAAGTCTCACTGGACCATGAAAAGGAAAAGTAATTGGGAATAGACAAAGTTTGACTTTTGATTCCAATGGGAGTAGGATTAGATAGATAATTTAGCTTTTAAAGTACATGTATGGACAAATACATCAGCGTTTCCTTTCCTAATGGGCCATCATTAATTTTATCATGTTTTTTTCTTTAATCTGGGACTTTTCACATATCAGGTGCTCTCTATCACTGTGTTCAAATCACATCTTTAAAGTCTTATTTCAAATGAATCTTTATGGCTTATTAACTACAATGCATTTGTATCTCCTTAGTTTTAATTGTGCATATGCAATTTTTGCAAAATCTTCTGAAGGCAGGACACTGACTAACCACATGTTTTGAAAAGATTGAGTAACAATGGTAAATAGCAATAATTATTTCTGCTAGTGCTGGGAAAAGGCTGAGGGTTAACAACTTACTCAGAACAGAGACACAAGTGTGTAATTTTGTAGCAGCATAAGACTACTTTTCTGAGGTTAGCGTTCAGAGGTTGGTCTCACGCTGATCTTTTGATGGAAAGATTCTTTTTTGATTTATGGCTGAACAGGCACAAAGCAAGCATGCGCACAGTAACTTCCCATAGAAATTCAAGGGAGCGCTGAAAAATAATTTTTAGGAGTTTTAGAGGGTAAAGTTATGAGTAACTATATTAGTGACTCTGTCGTATTCTTTCCTTTTTAATTTTCAACCAATATAGGAATGTAGGAATTGTTATGCTAGAAATGCAGTCCAATACTCTCAACTACTACCCAGCAGATGTTTCAATGTAAGATTTAAGAACTTCTCAGTAAGTGGAGGTGGGGTAGTTGTCCCTCATGATTATGTCTCCTGCTGATACACTAAATATTAGCCCATGCATGAGATTTTCTAGCTATTTCACAAAACTGTTGTCATTCTTTATAATCACTTCAAAATCTTTTTTAAATTCCTGATTTCACTGTCTTTCTGTTGTAGTGAGTTCCACTTTGCAGGTTGTCTGTTTCACCACTTTTTTTCTGAACTTGCTCTTTTCCTCTCCCCAGTACAGTATTTTAGATGGGGCTGCACACTTGGTTACAGCATTATAACTTCTGCATGGTTTATCAGCCCATTCTTATCTCTGTGGCGTATCCTGTCTTTTATTGACTGCATTCAGCAGAGCCGTAATGGCGCTATGGTAAGAACCTGGCCTCTTTGCTGGGCTGATAAGGTTAATTGAGAATTCTCTAATGTCTGGTTAGTTCATACTTTTCTCTTCAACAGGCATGATTTTACATTGCTTAATACTGAAATTCACTTGCCATCATTCATCTGGATAACTGAGGTCTGAATTCCTCCTCAGCCTTCTGGTTCTTCTAAGTCACCTTGACTCATCTTTTCCCCAGTGATCACTCCTCCTTCCAAGCCACATATACGTATATATAATAAACACTGTATACCTAAACAAGCTGATGAATCATATCCTAATCTTAACCACTCTCTTTATCACTGTTTCTCCACCTGCTCTTCTTTTTGAAAACAGGTCACAGGAGGCTTCAGAAGACTACAGCCAGCTTTGCTAGGGACCACGCCGAGTCACCAGCACTTCACAGCCACCTCAAAGCAAGGCGCTCCGAAGGCAGACAACGATGAGCAGCAACACAGGCTGCAAGCAAGGTAAGGTGCGACCTATTATCAAAACGCACTGCTTTGCAGCATCATTACTTCTCCAGTTTACACCATAAGAATTGACAAATTAGCAAAACAAATCTGTGCACTCCTACAGATCCCTTCAGATGCTTTGGAGGGTTTGAGTGTGGGATTGAGGTTGATAAGATTATACGTTGTCTGCATCCATCTGATTTGGAAAAATGCCAGGAAGCAGTGTAATAGAAACTTTATTTAAATCTCTGCTATGACTGTATTTCAGTCTTTATCAGGCATTTCACAACAATAAAAAATGCATCATCATTTTTCTCACAGCACTGAAACTTTACCGGTATTTTGTAAGGCCTGTGGTTTCTGTTCCAGTATAAAACAGCTCATATTTCCCTCTTACTTAATGCTGACCTTAAACTGCTTTCTGCACTGTTGAACAGTAGGAGGGTTTCCTATAAGACCTGGGAAACCTACATGAACTTGGGAAACCTGCCTTTAATCTTTCACATGGAATAAATCTCCAGGGAATCATAGCAGATAGTTTTACATGGAAATCTAATTGCCTGAGGAACAACACTCGTTTTCCAGAACAAATAGGCTTTCAGAAGTATACCAGTTATGATTTTGACCAAGTTTGTTACAGCTAAANCGTTACAGCTAAATATATATCTTTATAGAAAAGTCACTAGGAAAGGTATTTGTCACTGTTATGAAGGATGGGGGAAAATCTTTAACAAAAAAATGCTCTGATAGATTTCATACAACAGACAAACACTCATTAAACATTTTGGAGGTACATCAAAGTTCAGTAAACCCCCTGTTTTAAGCTTTTTACATACATGGGCACTTTCCGCTTTCATCCCACCCTTTTTCCAGATGCATGAATACGCCGGAGGAAAGCTACGCACAAGAGCTGCAGATTCACCAGAGAAAGGGAAGTCGGTTTTCCCAGGAGTTTCAGTCCAGTTTTTCACATGAGAGTTGTGATAAACTCCAGACACATTTAAAAAATATTGGCACTGTATTAATTCCAACGACTGGACTGTTTGGGTTAGTAATGGATCGTCTGTGCTGGAGATGCAGAAGCTGTTGCTGCTCTGGGCAGTGTTTTGTACTGAGCTTTAGATCAGAGCAAGTGATTGACTCACACTGAGCTTACCCCTGCTTTCTCTGGCAGAGCAGCCTCAATTTTCATCTTGAATAACAACATTTCAGTTTATACCTTAAAACAGTGAGTTGAGGAGGCTGGCATGGCCCCTGCTGCAGCAGGAGTGAATTTGGGGCAGCCAACACTGATTCTCCCTCCTGCCTTCTCCTGCCTTTGCAGTCTGACACCCGGGTCCTTTCAGCATGCACGGATAGCTACGCGGTGGCTGAGCCGGGAAATGCTTAATTGGTGTAATACTGTCAGGCTGTGCTAGCAAAGGGTATGAACCTATCGGGAACATCTGAACATAGCATCTTTTCAAAATACCGAGTGACCCATACTAACAGATTGAGTTTATTACAATATTAAGACAAAAGAAGGGAGAATGGTCTTCCTGTTCTGGGAAACTGCTGAGTTTTTAAAAATTAATTTTCACTCCCAAACCAGGTCAAACAGTCAATACGGAAAATTTCCTCAACTCGGTCACCATTAGTAATAAGAAACAACGGGAATTATTGACACATTTCAGCACAAAAGTGTTTCATTTTTGTTTGAACATTGTGTAATTCTTTTTTCTTTCCCAAGAGTTAAATAAATTTGCTTAAATAACAGCCATCACAGCATGAACAGTTTGAATTTTTTGGTTTGAAAATAGAATTCATTTTTATGAATCAGAACATTTTTATAAAACCAAATCCCAAATAAGAAATTCATTAAAATCAGTCCTTTTTCACAAATAGGCTTGAGTCTTCTGAGTAAAAGCTTTTGATAAAAAATAAATCCAATTTCTCTTTGCTCTTTGAATAAGAGTGAAACTCACTGTTTCTCACATCTTTCTTTTGCAAATGTCAGAGAGCTCCAACTTTTATAACAACATGATTAAATCTGTTAGTTTTCATTTGCATAAATATTTTAGCAACTGTGATAGACTTCAGTCTCAATGCTTTATCTCAGTATAGGAACAGCTCGTCCTTGGGAATCTCTTTTCCTCATTTTTATAAGCTTGTATAGATATGCTGAAACCAGACACAGTAGGAAATGTGCCGCCAATGCGTTTCATGACCAGAGCAGTTTTACTACTATTGCGTTTGATTAGGCTGCTTTATTCACTCCAGTTATCTTCTTCAAGGTCAAAAAATCCGTCTCGCAACAGCTGTTTTCAGTGTACTTTTCCTGTATGCTAACCTATACCCTCCCAATAACACTAGGTCAAATAAAGTGATTAACCGTTCATAAACAAAATGGTGATGTATTATAACCACAGAGAGAAAAAGAAGCTGCTACTTCCTGTAAATGTAAAGAGGTGAGATTTTCAATAAAGTGAAGGGAAAAATGGCACCGTTCCCAGTTTCTCAAGGCTGTATGTATAAAGATCCATTTATCACCTCAGTGACAGAAGTTCTGGAACTCCTGTCATTAATGCTGAAGCAAAACACATTTGAATGTCATGTCAATAAATCATTTGCCAACTAGAGGGTTGAAGGGTTTTACAGTTGTTAATCTGGCTGGTCTGGGAATAGAATTTACACATCATTTTCATTCATTACTAGGAACAAAATAAATCCAATCATAGAATAGCATGCAATCACAGAATAAAAGTGGGAGCCTCAATTTCAAAGATTATCAAAAATGCAGAATATAGACAAAATAATATTGTTTAATAAGAGAAACATAATATATTTCGATAAGAAGTGATGTGCTTGTTTTTCTTATCCTGATACATTACCTAAAAAGTGTGCAAAACTCAACTGTTTGCCAATAACTTAACAGAAAACTGAATACTCGGGTTTTTTCCCCCAAATTCATTGTACTGTGTTTTGTGAAGAACCAGGCAAAACAAATGGGCACTGAAGCACAATCTGAAAATGAGCTAATCAAAGCTATTCTGGGCAAAGGACAGGCAAGCATTGCAAGCCTGTAAGGTCAACATCTGTCAGCAGTTCACTCTCTCCTATGAAATGGAGGTCAAACATCAGCATTTTGCCTGCCTGAAACCGTGTCAGTGAATCAAGAAGAGCATATGTGATGGGATCTCTCAGGCAACCACAACCTGGCTGTTTAGTCATTGCTGTATTAGTTTATGCTCCATTTATGTCTTTCAGTGGATATAGTACAACATTGAATAGTGGAAGGCACCATCAGAGCAATAAGGTGGAAGCCAAAATAGCTTCTTCAACAAACATGTTTTTAGCACTTGCATTCTAATTAAAATAACAATCACCCCAATCTTCAACATGTGAGATATGCAAAATCCTTCCTCACCACCACCTTAACCAAGTTAATCTCCTGTATTTTTGGAGTCGGGGAAAGTTTGAGCAAAACAAGGGTTGTTCACATAGATGTTTTCAATTCTGAAATACATCATGGTTTTTTATGGAATAAATAAGACAGTAAATGAGTAACCACTAGAATGGAGGCATGGTGGACAGAGAAAAGGAGAAAAAATGTGAGAATGCCTGTAGAGCAATGCTATGGCTGTACAGTGGTGAGCAGTGTTATGCGCCATCTACAAACCTCTTGAACAATCCCCCTTTTTCCCAACCTCACGCCAAGGATTAGGAGGCTGATCAAAGCATAAAAGTGCACATACCATCCAGTGGAGAAAGACAGAGGAGGCCACTATACCATAGGGGGCCCATAAATTGTTGTATTTGCAACCCAGGTATGGGGGAGGCTTCAGTACTTTTGTGTCAGCCCTCTTCTAAGGCAAAACACCCAGGCAGGATGTTGGTCTTGAATTAACATACAATACAGTAAATGTACAAAATACCTTAGACCTGTAGGGTAATATAGGTAAGTCTGATATATGTAGCTTTATAAAGAAAACGTTTGGGGAAAAAAGAGGGTTCCCCAATGTTAGTGTATTAAACTCAATGCTATAGCCCAAATGGTTACAGAAGATAAATAGTTTCTGAATATTTATGAGTAGTCTCAATGTACAGAGGAATAGATCAGGACTATAAAAATACCAGCGTACCAACCAAGCCTTTATGAGCCATGCCACTTCCACCCAAGGCCTTCACAGAAGGGAAGTGTCCACCCCAGCAAAAGTGACAGGACTTTCAGCGGCTGAATAGGATTCCATGAATGAGCAAGGACTCCTCATCCACATGGAAGAGATGAGTGCTGGAAGACATGCAATGTCTCCTAAAGCACCAGGAGGTACTGAAGAGCGTGGAGAGCTACCACCTTTCTTGGATTGTGCTCTTTGTTCTTCATGCACACCTGTACATCTTGAGTGGCCATGGTGGGTAACAACACTGACACCCCACTTGTCAGTGATCCCAGAAGTATTGAAAGGAGAGATTTGTCCTCTTGGAGCTGACAGCTTCTTGGGCTTAGTTTCTCCTGCCTGTTTAAGTATAGGGCACAGTTTCATCACAGTTAGTTCATGAGATGTGGGGAAATTATCAGTACAGAAGGTATTCTAAAAATAAGGCCTCATTAACTGCTAATTCATGAGATCTTCAGAGAGGGGAGTATGTCAGAATGGCTTACTGAAGAGAGAACATCTAATAAATAAACATTATATTATACATATTAATTACTTTATTGGTATATTATTTTTATTAAGAGACCATATGAGAGAACAATGATTCTTGAGGGGACAATTAAACAGAAGAAGTTGTTACCAGCTTTAATAGACTATGATTAACATACCTATGACAGCAAAACGTGCTTGACAAATGTAGCCAGTAGTTCCGCTGCTGATTTGTTAGTCCGTCTTCTCCCATGAAGATCATTGAAAATTTCCTGTTGTATTGCACAGAAAATAGACTGTACTTAGTAGTCCTAAATGAAACTTCAGTTACAGGCTTGCAACATGAAAGGCTATGGTAGAGTTTCACAAATATAGCAGGGAGCAGGTCAGTTCTTCAGCAGTAACAAAATTTAACTTGCGGCACCTAGAAGATTTTGAGACACCAAATTCTGGACAATCTTTTTTTTTTCCAAGTGTACGCAATGAGGTTACATTCTTGAATAGACTGTCATAACGTGGAGTTCATTAATCTGCCCAAAATTATAGGCTGTTTCTCTTTGAGTTACATGTTATAGTAAAGAAAATTCTGAGAAAAACTGTAATATTTAAAATATTTACTGCAATTAGCATCCAAGGGGATGTTAATGATTTGAAATGCGTAAATGTTCATTTTGAGAGAGCAGTTAAGTTTTTAGTTGAATATTAATACATGCTTGTCTTATGAGAGAAATTTCATTTCCAGTTCACCCTGTTTATATGCTGGTGTAAGAGCCTCTGGCAGAATTTTCACATTCAAACCAAGGTCCAGGTTTGGCAGTAGGCCAAAACAGCCCCCCTCAAGATAAATTCCTTTTAATTTGGGGGAACACAACAGCATCACCAATGGTCATGCTCCCCAGAAGTTTAAAAATTAACATAGGATGTATTTGATCATTGGAAGGTACAATCTTTAGTTTCCCTGTTTCAAGAGCAGAAACCAGCCTCATCATCTCTTTGAGCTTCTTAACACATTCGTTCTCCTTTAGCTCTGCCCAGCAATGCAAGTGCCCAGTCAGTCATTTCACAATGCTGCTAGCAGGGGTTGGAAGGGAACCGTTAATTAAACAATTAAGTCTGGGGAGCGAAGACTTGTTGAGGAGACCTTGAGGAGGTATACAAGGTCTGGGTGTATATCCACAGACGTCCAAGAGACAGATGGTTGATGCATAGGAAAGCTATGGAAGTGGAGTTAGCTCCAGCGGTTGGCCTCTGGCTTGCCCAAAGTGGCAAGCAGACTGAAGGCAGGATGGATGCAATGGCAGGCAGCCCTGGGAAGGCATTTTAGAAGGACCCAGAATTAGCTAAAAGCTTTCTGAAAGACACGTAGTATGCTCCTTCTCACCCAGCTATAAAGGCCTTTATCAGGTAGGTGTTCACCACTGAGGTTTTCATTTTAGTCTCTCTTTGTTAAAAAGAGAGAGAAATAGGCAGTCTCAGGCAGCAGTTCATCTGACCTGTTTTAATGTATTGCTGAGGAGGGGGGTGAATTGCCCAGAAGTGGATATTTCTGGTCAGATGAATTTGTCAAATGGTCACACGAAACCCACCTTTACTCTCAGCTTTGGAAAGAAGAGATTTCTGAAGAGGAGCCCAATGTGGAAGGAGTGTAGATGGCTGTGGGTTGATTATATTTGTTTTAGTTGCTTCAACCATTATTTAAGCCTGTGCAGAGTAGTGCATGAATATTATGTTTATTGATGAGAGAAAGTGTCAGATTCCCCATGTGTGCTGCACAGATGGTCCACAGTAACCCCGATTGTATTTACTGTGCAGAGAGACCACTTGTACTGCACATATGCAGGAGATTTGAAGCCTTCCAGAAACATCAGACTCATCGCACACATGGTGAAAAGTTGATCCTCACATAGCAGGAAACCCGTGATGAAGAAACTATTCCAGCTTGGTTCTTTGTTATCCATAAATCCCAGGCAAATGTACACATTCCTCACATGCCACCATACAACTCTTCCAGAAAGCCAATGAGACGTATGTGGGGAAATCCAGACAGCCCTACCGTTACTGTCATTAGGAGAAGCAATCCTTCAGAGGGATCAGTGAGCTAAACTACCATGACGGCAGCCACTTGGTGTAGCAGAGCTGTGGACGGCTGTGGCACTGCAGGAAAAATCCTTTGAGGGTTGATTTAATCCACGGTCCTAACAAAGAGCAAGCTGGAAAGTCATACGGGAATCCTGTACAAGACTGAAATTTCACCTCATATTTGTCCCAAAAGAGTAATGTCTTTAGAAAGATCTGCTGTTATCATTGAATTTAAATATCTTTTCTGTTAGCTAATCAATATTTAGTGCCTAAATCTGTCTGCTTTTCCTCAGCCCAGCTAATATTTTGCATCAGTTCTGAGAAAAAAATCAAGGCATTACATTTTATATAGAGCGCTACTATTTTAATTTCATAGTTAAAAGGANACTACTATTTTAATTTCATAGTTAAAAAGAAGGACTGTTTTTTTTTTCAAAATGACAGTTTCTCTCCATCTTTCAGCTGGCTGCCACTGATATTATGCCACCAAAAGACATTCTGTGTTCTACAGTTTTGTGCAGTTTGGGAGATGTATACAGTGGTAAATCAGTGTGAGGATCCCCGACACTCTAGACTTGTTCCTGTTTAAATTACACTCAAATCAGGTATTTTGGGCCATCAGGTGTTGTATGACATGCTAATGTATGACTGTAAGATAGTAATTGGATCTTCTCTGAAATTCTACATGCTGTTTTGGTCAACCACCAGAAGACTGGACCTTTAAAATGGGTTTATTGAATTAAAGCAACGCAAGTTTGTTCATCCTAAAGCTAGTTGTACGCTTAACTGAATTTTGCCCATGTGTATGACTAGATTGGAAATGAGAGTTAAAGGAATCTTCACTGACCAGTTAAAGGGTTGGGACACTCTTTCTGGACCTGAAAAACCTGAATTTGATGTTTTATCCTGGTATAAGGGCACTTCAGAAGACTGCTTTAACTACCCCACTAGAGAATACAATGTGGTGCATGAAGAAAAACTGTTGAAGCTACATCAGGTTGTATGCAAAGTCCTTAAAGACTTACTGAAATAAGGCAAAAACCTCTTGTTCAGTCAGGGAAGTGGGCTTTGGTTTGCCTGAAGAAGCAGGAACAGAAATTAGATTTCCCACTTTATTCTGTGAATGGTTCTCAGAGGTATCTCTATATTTTCTGTTACTTGCATTTGTTAAAGTTGCCCTGATAGAAAACGAAATGTTATAATTTTGGCGTGCCTTATTCTTCATTTGAAAACAGGGAACAAAATGCTCTCATTTTGGTTCAAAATGCGCTTTTTACTTATTTGATTTGAGAGTGCCAAAAATTTAACCAAACTTACTCAAGGAAACCAAAAAAAACCAAAAGAATTATCCACTCAATCCTCTAACCAGAAAAAATGAAAGAAAAAAACCCTAAGAGTTATTTTATGATGGAGCTTGACAAATTTACGGATAGGGTTGTATGATATGCTTGTGACAGCAGTGGCCTTGTACAGAATAGTCAAAGTGGTGCTTCACACTCCCATGTTTCTTTAAGGTTTCTCTTTAGGGCTTCTCACTGCTGGTGTGAATAGCAGGAGGAAGCTGAAATTCAACTTGCAGTGTCCAAAGATAAGGGAAGGACTTTTTTTTTTTTTTTGAACGAGAGCAGCTGAAAACTCTGTATTGAGGAGAGATCGAGGAGTTGGTAGCCATGGGAACCAGGCTGATGCTGGTGTCTTTGCCTAAAAGAATCAAACCTCTCAAAACTCCCAGAAACATCTTTATAAGAGCAACAGCAGCAGAACCGACAACAGGAAGAACAGCTGTTGATGCCCTGCCAGGTGAAACTGGGAATATGAGGATTTTGCAGGACTGTGANCGGGATTTTGGAGGACTGTGAAATAGTAAATACAAGAAAATTCCAGCAAAAAACCCAAAGAGCTACAGAAGACACTGCGTAGCAGATGTTGGGAGCATGGGTTTGAATATAGGAGGGAATGACTCAGGCCTCAATTAAGTNGAGGATTTTGCAGGACTGTGAAATGGTAAATACAAGAAAATTCCAGCAAAAAACCCCAAGAGCTACAGAAGACACTGCGTAGCAGCTGTTGGGAACATGGGTTTGAATATAGGAGGGAATGACTCAGGCCTCAATTAAGTATGATGTACAGGCATGAGTGTCACTTGCACACTTATAGAGTGGAACCGGGGCCCCAGCTCAGAAAATGGGGTTGGCAGATTTTAACCCTTGCACTGGAAAGTGAACCACATGGCAGATTTTTCTCTGTGTGACAGCGACAGAGATGATCTTTGGAATCCTACAGCCTCCCCAAAGCCTGAATAAAGTGGCACCACAGAAATGTCTGCTCACAACTAAAATTGGGAAATTCCAAGGAGCATGTTGTCCATCACCACAGCAAGATGGAAAATGGTTTCCTAACTGATTTGGGAGAACAGCATCTCTAGGCAGATGGGATTCAGCCATGGAGCCTACTCACAGGAGGCTGATCTCAGAGCACCATCCTACAACACCTTCCCCTGCGCAGGGCAGAAGACACACCCCAGCACCTCTCCCCACATGTGTGAGAAGTCAACACCTTTCTTTAACACCAGACCCCACCATTGCCCCACGCTACCTCCGACCTGGCAGCAAGCACAGCTCAGGGTGTTTAAAAATGAGAACCTAAATCCAAAGTTCCCTGCCAAAAGCCTAACAGTGGTCTGATCCG
>RSEF01000002.1:123807346-123837161 GCA_003993805.1 Himantopus leucocephalus | reverse complement strand
TCTACCCTCTTTAGTCCTTATGAGCAGCCAGGTACCGAAAGGAGACAGTCGGTGCTTCACTTCTATAACACACTATTAAAATCCGGTATTTTTTTTCTTGTGGATAGACAATGTGTCTCTTTTGTGATTTATGATATTTAAACATGCTGACTTGCACACTTTTCCTGTTACTGTGTTCAGCATGTTGAAAAAGTGTGCTGACGGACATGAAGTTTTATCTGACAACTCTCCTATGTAAAAGTGCTGCTTCAGGGTGATAATGAGACCCCCACGTGGGAGCTGATAACTCTGCTTCAGCCGTTGATCTATCCTGGCAGTCCATCATCTCTCTTCTTTCAAATTTTCTCATATAAAATATTTCCTTTTAGAAAATACTTCAATGACTTTAAAGATCTGCTCCCTGCTAGTTTATACCTGCTCCAGCTTTCAAAGAAAATAACAGGCAGTGTGTGAAGAAAAGTTCATACCACCTTATAGCTTATTGCTCTCATCGCCATTTCTAGTCTACAGATAATTAACAAAGAAAAGCAAAAAGTCTGAATGAAAATACAGTCATCAGCTTCACCGGGGTCACTGAAAGAGCCCCACAAGTTCATTCAAATGTCTTCCCTTGCATAACTCGTCTCTTGCTGAAATAACTGCATTGTTCCTATGGGGGTTAAACATAATATTTGGTTTACGGTGTGACTTCATCACCCTCCAAATTGCTTCTACGCTACACATCCCCACCGCCCCGCCCACTCCTGCTGTATATTTTAAGTAACTTCACAGAATCCTTTTTAACTTGCAAACTAGAGTGCCTCACAATCAATGGGACTTCAACACAATGGGACTTTTACAAAAGCACCCTTATTACATAGGGAGCTGCAGTCATTATTGACTGTATATAGGAATTCAGACTAAGTTTAGAAACACTTTCTTCATATTTTTTTTTCCTGATTGTTACATTGTGATTCCTTTCATCTTCAATTTTTCTCCTACTTTTTGCAATTTTATATTAGTTTTGATCTATTTGTATGTCTGTATTCTCTCTTTTAATACTCCAACTCCTTTTTCTCTTTATTAGCTTATTTCTGCTTCCTTTTTCTCCTTTTTTTGGTTATTCATGTCTCTCTTCTGTATTTGCCCTCATTCCCTTTCCTTCCTTTCAAGCTAACAAATGCAGACTGTATTTACAGACTGGATTTTTTTTAAGAATAACATACCAAATTCAGACTACAAATATTACTTATGCTTGATGTCAGTTATTCACTGCTTGTCACTTCCAATGCATGCGTCCCTAAAGAGCCTCCACTGATGCTCTGGCCCAGAGTATAANGTCAGACTACAAATATTACTTATGCCTGATGTCAGTTATTCACTGCTTGTCACTTCCAATGCACGCGTCCCTAAAGAGCCTCCACTGATGCTCTGGCCCAGAGTATAAACCCTCTACCATTACATTTCAAAAAACAACAAATCTTTTCATGTATGAGCTGTCAAAAGAAGCTCTTGGATTAGCCAGCAGAGAAAGGGACACAGTCGCTACCCACACGCACTATATAAGTCTGAGCCACGTAACTACCAGCAGCAAAAGCTGATAACTCTGGGGGGTGGTGATCCCCTTCTGAGCAGCAATGCAGTAACATGGGTCGATATATAGACTTTTTTTTCAATCTGCCCTTGTGAGGGTATTTGGTGCGCTCTTGGAAGCAAGGCTTGGGGGGAAGCAGTGCCTGGAACGCAGCTGCAGCTCCAGTGGAGGAACGTCGCGGGTGAGTACCAGGGTGGCATTGCGCGTTTGGTGTTAGATGATGAACGTGGCCACGTTGTGCTGCCTGCTGAGCTGTGCCTGGTGGAGAGGCCAAGTGAGAAAGAAAAAGCAAGCTATGGAAGGGGGGGTAGTTTCATATTCTGCAAAACTGCTTTAAATAACCTCTCGCAGATAGCCCCACCATAGAGGGACATTAATGTGACTCACCCTGCACCCTAGTAGGATCCTACACCAGCTGGGGCGCAGGGAGGGTGTGAGAGTGTTGCTGGCAGCTCTAAGCCAAAGGGGAAGCGAAAACTCTCGTGCAACTTAAAACCATCGGCCTTCTGGACCCCTCTTCATGCAGACTGGAAACAAAAATAGGAAAGAGCTGGTTCAGGGCAGCAATTCTTGCAGATGAAGTTCCTGAGAAAGTGGCACCTGTTCCTTCTAGCAGAGCGCTTTAATGAAAAGGAGAAAAAAATGCACATAGCTATGAAGACAATACAAGGTTTTGTGTGTCTGATCTTATACCTCAGCCTTTGATTACGTTTTCACTTGTCACATTAGTGTGTTACTTTGATTGCAAGTACTTCTGTATAACTGGCCTGTTCTCATACTCAGAAAATTGTACAAATACAATAGATACCATGAAATAAACATTATGATTAATTTATCTTTATGTTGATACATCATAGTTGTTTAAATATCAAATTATTAATTTCTACGTATAACTCATTTCACACTCATCTTTTAATAATCCTTCCTTTTCCTTAACTGTTCCTGAGATCCTTGTAAAGCTGATCCTCTTTTCTGAGAAAAATTAAGTAAATACATCCTTAGAAAGGGCTATAGCAAGCTTTCTTTCAGACAAGCAAACACTGCTGTCTGGATTAATGCTTTACCAATCCAAAATATTTGTCGCTCTTTAGAACTAGGTGTGTTGCACTGTCCTTTCCCCCATGTGTTTCTGAGCTAGTTCTGTGCCTCACACAACACCTGAAATAAAAATAGATTCGATTTAATAACGGTGAGACCTTGAAATGAGAACTCACAACTTCTGGTTTTATTCACACACTGACATCCACGCTGTAACTCAGCTGGCTTGAGTGGTGCTCAGTCACTTTTGGCCATATTGACCCATCTCTGTTGATCTTGAATTTTCTAGCTCCTGGTAATTAAAGGAGAAAGCCACGCTACAGGCAATAAATGACTCCCGTAGTGACTCTCCCCTAGTGTTTGCCATGGGTTGTAGGAACTGCGAGATCTTTCTCATCTCCCGTTCTGATCCAGCCTTCCCCCTCAGCATCACTCCCCCATGCTGGCTTGATTAGCTGAAGAGAAGAAACGCCTGCCCTGATGTTCGAGAGCTGTGTAACAGCCAGAGCGCTGCAGGGTGATGGGAACACAGAAGTAGGGTGGAGGCTTTTTTCCATGGATAAATTTTGCTTCGCAGTTTACTGTCATCACATTTTCTATCTGTTATTGATTCTGGTATTATTTGCCATTCCCTAATGCGGTCATGAGTTTGTTCCTACATTCCTCTGGTACAACAACGAGAAATGTGATGCTCTGTGGTTTTAGTCCCTGTAATGAGAACAAGGCAGTTCTCCTCACACACAAAATTTGTAATTATACAAGACTATATTGTGTTACTGGCAACTAATTAGAACTCTCTGTTGAAATGACATTACTTTATTACATATCATTAACATAAAATGTCAAAATTAGCATGATAGATGTTTTTATATGAAAAATGGGCCTGCTTTTGCAAGTGAAATCAATAAAATTACAGCACTTTAAGTATCAGAACTTTAAAGTATTTTATATTATTGATAAAGAAATACAGACACTGGTTTTGCCATATAAAAATCATAAAAAATGAATTCTTCCTTTTAAAAATGACAGTGACTATTGATTTTGTCCTCTGCATGTATTATGCAGATTAAATAAACTCAAAATATATGAAATGCCAAAGGGAGGGCCTGAAATTACACTATTAACTCATATTTCACTCTATCTTTATATTTTAGAGCACAGGGCACACATTAACTAATTTACCCCTCCTCCTCTGTGGAGTAAGTAATATTATTATCATTTTACATACAGTTAAACTGAAACAAGGAACTGAACTGAATTCCTCCTGGCCAGCCAGTAAGTAAAATGCTGGCACTGGGTCGAGGACAGAGAGCTCTGTACAGAGCTCTACAAAGAGGAGGCTGAGTATCAGGATATCACATACGCTTCTCACTCAGATTTAACTGAGGATAAGGACAGTAAACTACCCGTTCTTAGTTTTCCACTGGTGTTTTGCAACGATAGGCACACACAGAGAAAGTAAATAGGACGTACCTAAAAGTTTCTTACTACCTACAACAGGTTTAGGACTAAAATAAGCATATAATCATTTACTATAAGGTTGCATGATTCTTGTTTATTGGAGTAATCAAGCAATCACTCTCGGAGTGCATTTACGTGCTAGGTTCAAATGTTTGTAAACTAGATAATAAGCACGTTTTTCATCAGGGGTCTGTAGGAGACAGTAGTGAATTCAAGCCGTAGTTCTCAAGGTACCTGTTCCTTGACAATATTACGATGTTGGTAACATAAAAGTGATGTGAGGGCAACGTTCCCCTGACAGCATACTAAATATGCCGCAAGACACATAACTGATGGATGTAATTTGCAAATATGTATGGAGAATGAGTCTTGACAGTTTTGTTTACAAAGGCAGGCAGCTATTTGCTGAGAACAGATATGACATGCTATTCATCTTGCTGCTGCTAAGCCAAAGGGATTGCAACTATGATAACAAACTGTTAGATTTGATTGTTGGAATGCTTATGCAACGTTAGTAATAAAGGGTGTTTAAAAGCATATCTCGTTTGTTCTTGGGCAATCGTATGGTATTTCTTATAATAATTTTCCTGGGGCACTTAAAAGGACAAGCCTAATTAAAGAACTGGTATCTGTCTGGCTCAGATGTAATGGGTCTGTGTTCTCTAAGTAGGTGCATGTAGGGAAAAGGAGCAGACGTGTCTTTACTTCTCTGCTTGCATGGGTTGAGGAAGGACGTCAAATGACGTAGTCGTGGCCTCACGCCTTTCAGTTACTCCATTTCAGCTGGGGTTACCTCCACACACCTTCTGAAACTGGAAAGTGAACACAACTGTAATGACCTTGTAAGTAAAGTCCAAGGTGACAGTAGTGAAAAACAGGAATGCAACTAATGCCTTGTGCTAGATCCTAAACACAGCCAAATTCAAGTTGACGGGGAGAATGCAGTCACTGAGGGAAGACAACAGCGAGTCCTCATATGTAGTGCTGAGGCCTTCAGGGGGCTGAGAAGGGGGTTTCTGGCTTGTTTCTTGTGGTATCTGAACACCAGAGGAATGGGTCAGTGTGATTCTCACACCTCTCCTTTGTCATCAGCCCCCTGCTTCAAACAATATTGAGAAAACACTTTTCCTGGCACTCCTCAATACATGCACCATTTACAGCCCCCACGAATGTGTTGCTCACACTCTCTCTACAGAGCTTATTATTAAAGTAAAAAAAAAAATAATACCGTGCTGTGCACAAATACAGGACTAGAGTGTCCTGCACCACCTTGTTTGTGCGAGCAGCTGGATGTGCATGGGGGGGGGAGGAATGGAGGACTCAGCCTTTTTTGGGGCTATAACGGCTCAGTGAGCTTTGGTGAATGTGCACGCGCAGCTCAGTGATGTGCAGGTATGGGCTGATGCTGCTGCGATGGCTTAAAGCGGTGCTTTCCTCCAGCCACCTCGCCCCCCCTGCCCTACCTTGGGCAGGCACGGCTGAGGTGATGGCTGGGTGGGCTGAGCAGGCGGACCAGGCTGACCATCAGAAACCCCGCATGTGCCTCACTCATGGATTTAACCAAGGATGAGTACACTAAAATACTTGGTGGCGGTGTAGCTGCTGCGGGTTACTGCTTGGCCCGTTAACACAGGCTGTTGCTGACCTCAGTTCACACTTCCCGGTCAGTAGACACTAAATACATCCTACAGATGTAGGGGCAGGGAGGGAAGCTACACCATTCGGTACTTGAGTTGCCGTGGCTAATTCAGCCCGAGTGCCGCGGTAATTCAGGCAGCAGTCTGCATTCTGAACTGTATTTTGATCATTACACAGAAGTTTACCCAAGCAAGGCAGATCCAAAACCCAAACATCCCGCAGCCAGGCCTCTAGAGCTAAACCGAGGGAAACGAGCTGCTTTGTTCTCGGTTGTTCCTACGCGCAGTTACAGGTGACTTTGTGAATAGCATATGCAATGCCAGAATACAACTGAAATTCTCTTCGAATTTCAGGCCTTAGGTATGGAAGCAGCTGTGAGATGGAGACTTACTGTTCATGGCAGATTCAAGTAGCGTGAACAATAACAACATATTGTTTAAGGCGGACAGAGCTTGTCTTCACCAGTGTGTTGTGCTTCATGAGAACAGGACCTTGAGAACCTGTGTTAATTAACACAATTTTAAGTAGCGTCAGCTGTTTCTGAGTAAACCTACTGATTAGAGCAACAAATGCTTTATTCTTGGTCTTGTAAGAATATGGATTTAGGAAGACAGTTATGATCAATCGCTGGATTTTAAAATTTTTGTATCTCAAAACCTTTTGAAAGTTGTGAAATATTTTAATGGACTGACGAGATTAACGCATTCTATAATAATCTGTTCTTAGGAAAGTGTAAAGAAGACGTAAGTCTGAAACTGGATAATTTTATGATTATCTCCAGAGGTTCTTAGCTTAGTTCCAGACAACACATTTTCTTATGCACGTTTTATTNAAGATTAACGCATTTTATAATAATCTGTTCTTAGGAAAGTGTAAAGAAGACATAAGTCTGAAACTGGATAATTTTATGATTATCTCCAGAGGTTTTTAGCTTAGTTCCAGACAACACATTTTCTTATGCACGTTTTATTTTACTCCTATTGAGTAGTCTTACTGAATTAGATGAGCTTAATCAGGTATATGCAGGTTTACAGAATTAGTTTCTTGCCTTCGATATTATTTATAAATCGGGGGTTATGGCATCCCAAAATGCAAAGATCTGTGTACAAGGATAATTATTTAAGGTGCCCTTAAACGTTATGCTGGGGCCAGGCTGCTGGTTTCAATAAAGGGGTTTGGAACACGATGAAGTCCATGGGTGCTCATGATCAGCTCAGATCTGCGGTTTGCCTTGCAGATCTCCAGCCACTGCTTCAACGGGTTGGTCATCTGTCTGAGGCAGAGGCTAGGCTGGCACTGGTCTTGATGGTGAGAATGAAGGTCATATTATAGTAGCTAAATTAACGTTAAAAGGTGAGACATTAATTGTATTATTCCATACTTCTTCCCAGAGGCAGCAGTGGTACAGTGTGGCATAATTTAATAAAGCTATCCATCATGGGACGCCTGGGTATGAAAAACTTACCAGTTAGTAGCGTAAGAAACAACTCCATAGCTCTTGTTTCATCAGTAAGGGCACAATAGAAGGGCTATACACATGCCTAGGCTTTAACAACTGTTTGTATATTGACCTGGAAATAAATATTGGTAAGCCTCTGTTTTGACCAGGAATGGGTAAATCTTCTGGCCAGCACAGGTCACGTAAAAGGAGATGAGCTGCATTTGCCTATTCCTCCCCCTGTTACAGACATCCAGCCTAAAGAACGAAGGGCAAAATGCACCTCCTGTAAAAGGTGGTCACACGAGGTGGGATGCCCGTGTATCGAACACACGACAAACGAGAACCCCATTGTGTGGCAGGGGCTCCCTTCAGCACAGGCTACAGGGTTGATGCTTGGCTTCCATCCCCAGTGAATAATGCAGCGAGCAGGTCTTGGCAGCACCTAGGATATATGATGTAGCTCACGCCTCTAGCACATTGGCTTAAGGCTGCCTGATGGCTTAGGCAGGCTTCTCCACGTTTATTACATTGTTTTATATTTTCAGAGTGGTTTTTCCCCCCCCCCCGACACTCAGGAGGATATCAATTCCACTTCCTTTTTTTAAATTTTGAAATAAACCCAAAAATTCATTCCCCCCCCACCCCCCCAGCTACAGGATTCAAGGCTCAAGTCACATACTTTTATTTCCCGGTCTCTAACGCAGCCGTGCTCACACACGCAGGAAGCAGAAAGTCCGCGTTAGTTATGTGGAAGAGCCCAAGCGCTGCAGCTTCCCCTCCTTCCTCCCACGCTGCGCCTTGCAACAGGCACCTCGTGGGCCTCGCAGGTGACTTCTAGGCAATGGCTTGAGGAACTGATAAAGCACCTGGGCTTTTTTTAAGAGCCTGTGGCGCACCAAAGCAACTTGCTCTAATATTAAACTCCAGGAGCTGGCTCAGCACCAAAAGCCTTGTGCCCCTTGCAAGCCGGGGAAGCAGAGCCCTCCACAAAAGAGCGAGGACTCCCAGGTGGGCTCTTTTCACTGCTTGGGGGGACTTAATGAATATTAAGGGAGAAAGAGCTTTTATGGGCAGCTGCTTGGCTAAGGAGCTTCTCCATTTGTGCCTGGTCTTAACATCCCCAGGATGGTCTAGTTTTGTTACTGCCTTCTTAAAAGGTCACTTGTAGTTAAACGGTCCTGTAGGTTGAGTCATTTTGCTCATTCCCCCTCTACACAAATGACTGAAGTCTAATTACCCTCAGAGAAGGCCTCGTACAAGAGCATTTGTAAATCTGTCAGTCTCTTATATTCTAAGTGAACAAGGGGAAATTCTCCCCCTTCTACTGTTTTAACTTGTGTGGTGGGACTGCATGTGTTGACTCAAGTACCTGAACTGAAGGACTGAAATCAGGAAGGTTGGAGGAGGTTTATAGGATGAGCAAAGGAGTACCGTGGCAAACAAATGCGCTTTCAAAAGGTACCTCAATAATGGGTGAGCAACTGCATGTGTAGAACAACAGGCAAACGAGTGGCAACGTTTGAAAGAAAATCTGTGAACTACCACAGACAATGGAATAAAGGTGTATCTGAAATCCATTTTTCACTCGTTCTTGGTGACGGCCCAGTGCAGAATGCTAAGAAACTAGTCTTCTCGATCCCATCTACCCTCTGCATTAAAAAATCCCCTACTTAATTTAGCAGAAGTCACCGCCCGGCAGCTCCTGAGGCATAAACAGGCAGCCGAGGCGCTGCGAGTAGGCTGACTTCAGCGCTGGACGCCGAGCAGCACCTGGCACAGGCGGCGGGGCTTTTCATCACAGACCCAAATTAACTTCGGTGAAGTTACCCCGCGTCTGCCAGGGCCGGAGCAACACCCTTCGGGTGGGAGAAGCGCCCGACTCGTCGCCGGGCCGCCTTCCCTTCCCTTCCCACCCCCTCCCGGGCGCCACTCGGCCGAACAAAGGCGGCGGCAGCAGCGGGTCCCCTTTGTGCAGCGCGGGCAGGGGAAGGGGCGATCCCTCCCTCCCTCCCTCTCTCCCGCCCGCCCGGGGCTCCCCGCCCCGCCAGCCGGGCCCGCCGGCGCTGGGCGGGCCCCACGCTCCGGCCCCCGCACCGGCCCGGCCCGGCTCGGCGGCGTGTCGGGAGGAAGCGCCGGCTGCGCGGCGGGCGGGCGGGCG
Organism: Himantopus leucocephalus; assembly: GCA_003993805.1. NCBI lineage: Eukaryota > Metazoa > Chordata > Aves > Charadriiformes > Recurvirostridae > Himantopus > Himantopus leucocephalus. The sequence goes on along the minus strand of RSEF01000002.1, from coordinate 123,827,852 downwards.
GCTGCCGCTCGGCTCCCCCGCCCCCCGTCTCCTCCCCTCCGCCGCCGATCCTCCTCCTTCTCCTCCTCCTCCTCCTCCTCCTCCTCGCGGCGGCAGCGGTGGCTCTCTCGGCCCCGTTTCCCTGCTGTTCCCCGCGGCTTCGCCTCGCTCCGCTCCGGGAGGCTCCCGCGCCGCGCTGGCGAGCACGGTAAGGGCGGCGGCGGGGCGCGGTACCGGGCCGGGCCGCTGCTCCGGGCTCGGCGGGGCCTGGGGCTGAGCGCGGTGCCGTCCCGCAGCGGTTCCCCCGCTTGCTGGGGGCGGCCCCGGGGAGAGGCGGTGGCGGCGGGCGGGATCCCCCCCGCCCCAGCGGCCCCGGCTGGCGTCTGGTGAGGGGGTGCGGGGCTGGCGGCGCCGCCGCTGCCCCGGGGACGGGCGGGGGGCTCGGCCCCGCCGGGCGCTGCGGCAGGAGCCGCCCTGCCCGGCCCGGCCCTGCCGTCGGGGGTCGGCGGGGCGGGCGGCTCCCCCCTCCCCGGTGATAGGGAGAGCCCCCCGGGGGGTCGGTGCCCCGTGCGGAAGCGGGGCCGAGCCGCCTTCGTCCCCTGCCCTGGGGGGGGGCGCGGCCGTTCCGGCCCCGAGCGGGTCCGCGGCGGGGCGGGTGGAGCGGTCGAGGCTCCTCTGAAATTTCTGGCTAATGTCAGGGGAAAACATATGGCCCAGGAGAAAGCCGCTGGAAGTGGTAGCTGTTGAACCCCTCCGAGTTATTTCCCCGAGTGGGTGCGAAGTGTGAACTCCCCCCTTCCCCCCCCCCCCCCCCCCCCCCCCCCCCCCCCCCCCCCCCCCCCCCCCCCCCCCCCCCCCCCCCCCCCCCCCCCCCCCCCCCCCCCCCCCCCCCCCCCCCCCCCCCCCCCCCCCCCCCCCCCCCCCCCCCCCCCCCCCCCCCCCCCCCCCCCCCCCCCCCCCCCCCCCCCCCCCCCCCCCCCCCCCCCCCCCCCCCCCCCCCCCCCCCCCCCCCCCCCCCCCCCCCCCCCCCCCCCCCCCCCCCCCCCCCCCCCCCCCCCCCCCCCCCCCCCCCCCCCCCCCCCCCCCCCCCCCCCCCCCCCCCCCCCCCCCCCCCCCCCCCCCCCCCCCCCCCCCCCCCCCCCCCCCCCCCCCCCCCCCCCCCCCCCCCCCCCCCCCCCCCCCCCCCCCCCCCCCCCCCCCCCCCCCCCCCCCCCCCCCCCCCCCCCCCCCCCCCCCCCCCCGGGATGCCCCCGGGGGGGGACGCGGGGCTGGGCGAGCACATGGCCGCCTCCCCTGGGTCGGCCCTCGCCCTGCCCCGGGGTCTGCCCCGCATCTGTCACAGCAGCGCCCGAAACCGGGCCTGCCGGCGCCGGGTTTCGGCTCAAAGGGCTAATCTGACCGAAAGAAAACTTCAGCTGGGCGAAGGGAGGAGGCTTATCCAAAAGGTAATTCACTTAAATGCCTGTTTTATTATTTTTTTTTTTTTCCCTCCTCCTCCTTCCCTTGCTCGGACAAGGCGTATATGGAAAGAAGGGAAAGCGATGGAATTATTTGTGTCCTAGGGTCCAATGTATATGGCAGCTCGTAGGGCAGAGAGGAAGGTTAAAACTTTCAAAGACCTGGCACTGGCAAATTCACATCTCCAATGAATCATAGTACTAACTTTTTTTTTAAACTTGGATTTTATGGTCATTTGCGTGTTGATCCTTGCTTGTATTTAGGGTCTGCAGTTACTGTGCTCAAATATTTAAGCATGAAACATCTCCTCTGTGCTTAAAATGACAATACTATTGTGTTTTGTAAGCAGCAAGACAACTTTTTAATGTAGACCTTTTCATCACTTGGCTGTAAATACTTGCTCTGTTTGTAAATCTGCCACTGATTTGTTGGGTGGCTTTGCAAAGGTCGCTTCAGTTCAACTTCCTTTTTCTGTATAACCCCTGTATTGATTTAATATGATTCCGGGTCAGATTTGGCATTTATAATTTTATTTCACATTTGTACTCATGTGCTATAAGAGCCGTGCTTTATAAAGCAACTTGTCCTTGGTTCTGCCCGTAAAGGCTGCTGGTTGATCTTGGTGCGTGGTGTATAGAGGGTGCGCAGCTTGGCTTGTGTCTGATGTTAAGTGTCCTACTTATTTAAAAATGTTGAGAGCTCTAAAAGGGTCAGTGTAATCCATACCACACGTGCGCTCAGCTGACCTAGAATTAATGAGATAAAACACTTTTAAGCACTTCTGGGGTAAAAGGTAGTGCGTTATTTCCTCGTGTGCAACTAACACAATTAATTGCTTTTTCAAAGTGTCCAGAGCTGTGCTCCTCAGTTCAGAGGGTGGCTGAACACCCTGCTTCTGGAGAGGTTTGGCTTGAGCTGGTGAGACTGGTCATGAGAGCAGAAGGAACCTAGCAGTGTGAATGTGCACCCTGGGGAGATGTACCTGTTGGTGACGGTGGCCAAGGGAGGTGGGTGCAGAGACCATCATCAGTCCGTCAGAGACAGCAAGCAGCCCGTGCTGTGATGTGGGGCTGTTGGCAGAGCTCTGTGCCCTCCCAGCATCCCCCATTTTACGTGGGTTAGTAACTTCTCATGTCAGTTGATATTTCACGCTGTGGTACTGAGTTTCCCCTCTGTGGGCAGGAGGTAGCAGGCAGGTGCCTCCGTGCCACGGTGCAGGTACACCAGGAACGTGGTGGTTAGTGTGATTTACTGCCTCGATGGAACTGATAGCCTATGCCAGCAGGTTCACTCTGTTGCACGGAAGGTCTAGGCTGCCTGCGTGCCAGTGCCTCCGTGTTAAGAAAATTGTATCACAAGCTAAAGTTAAGAGGGAAACAGTGTTTTCAGATTCATATGGAGATCGTTTGCTGCCACTTTGCCAGAGCAGTTCTTTCTGTGTCCTGCTGTAGCACTTGGCCATCAGTGCCCTCCTTCCCTGCTCCTCATAGTGCACAGGCTGGAGGCATAGGATCTCAAATTGTTGCTGGAGGCACTTAATACGGGTGCAGTCTTCCAGTGGATGGGCGATGGTTTTCTGTTAAAGGTTCATGTTACACTCCAAAATCTGGAGGGCTAACATTGATTTAGTGAGGGAAAGGTGAGTCAAATTATAGAACGTAGCCTTGCAAACATGTTCTATTGCTCAGAGCTACAGAGCACATTTGAGATACCGTGCTAAGAAGATGTTTCTCAAATGTGCTTTTGTAAGTATGTCTCCGAGTGGTGACATAGTTAGATTGGAAATCGGTACACTGAAATATCTATCATAGGGTAGATCTTGGCCATTAATTGTAGTGGAATGCAGAGTAAATGAAGGCTCATGTTTACAGCCGGCCCAGAACTAGAGGGTGTATCTTTGAACTCGGGTTAAGGAATGTCTCTGGTCTCTCTGTGGCTGACACTGGGTCTTGCTTTCCACTGCTAGATTACGGCTCCATTCCAGGAGGCCTTAAGCACATGTGTTGATTAGCCACAAGTTAATTATTTTAAATTAAACTGAAGGGTAAGTATATGTCAGCTACAAAGTGCTTTTATTTCAAGGAAGTTTTATTTTAGCAGGGCAAGTTCTGAGAAGTTAGAGGAACTAGTTTGTGAAGTCCACATGGCTGAAGACCTGTAGGAGTTAGAGGTTAAAAAAAAAAAAGAAAAAAGAAAAGGCTTGGACTGTGTTAAATGGAAGGTACAGCGGCTGCTTGGAAACTGCATTTTAAGGAGGAGGAAAAGCTTGCCAAGTGGGGCTGCGGACTTTGCTGCGAGAATAAGATACTGCAAGTTACTGGAAAACCTGTAAGGAATGAAGTGAAGGAGAGGATTGATCATTGGAGAGCAGAAACTGCAGGGATAGCACGTGAATTGCCAAAAGGTAGAGCATGAAGAAATTTAAGACAAAGAGGGGAAAAAAATAAAAAGAAGAGGAGAAGAGAACTTGGCTATGATGTTGTGAGGACCAGACTATAGTTGAAAAATGTCTAGCGTCTTCAAAATTAGCAGTTATAACCAGTTTTAGATAGGAATGAGGATTTCAACACGGGAGAAAGATAGGGCGCCAAACAGAAATGACAAGAATAAATGTCTTATGCCTGCTTCCAGATTTAACTCAGTCAAACTAAGGGAGCAAATGGTCTCTGCTTTAGGCGTCTGAGAGAGTTGGCGCAGGACACCAGAGCTGGGTTTAAAAACCAGGATTGGTTGTTATCTGTCAAATTGAATGTAGCAGTTGTGATAGCAATATAGCAAAAGAAGTACGCTCGTATTTATTTTAAAAGGAGAAGAGAATGAAATCTTCATACATTTTGCTCTGGTCTTAATAGTATTCAAGTATTTATAACAAATTTGGAATGGAAAAAGTAATTAAGTATGCAAAAAGAAGTAGAAAACGGGATAAAATGCATCATGGATTTGCCACAATTGGGTCATGGAAGACTAAGGTCATGTTATTACTGGTTAAATACTGAGTGTCCTGGACAAAAGGAGCAGAAGGCTTCAGTTCGATGTGTGCAGCCCATGGTGTGACACCGAAAATGACTAAATTGGAAATGTGGGGCTTGGCTAAAGAATGGTGAGGTGGCTTTGAAAAGCAACCTGAAGGAGAAATTGTGAGTCTGTCTGCACGAATAAAGGAACTATTGCTCTGGATCGGGGCTGGTCTTTTTACTTCACCGTACCAGCTGAGATAACTATATGCAAAGGATGATTGCTGATGAGGCAAAGTTAGGAACCATAGTCAGCACCAAGCAGCGTTGGATTATTGCACAGGAAGAACTAAATGTCTGTGATGACTGAAGCAATAGGAATGAGAGGAAGTTAAATAGCTCTAAAAGCGAAGTTATCTACTGAGTGATTATTAACAACACATCTGCTATCAGTTGGCAGGTCATCCCTTAAAACAGGCCTGGAGAAAAAGGCCTGAATGCCATAGTCAAACAGATGACTCTATTTGATGGTGGGCATGAAACGAAAGCAAATGTCCTCCTCGGTGAGACCTCTTCAGTGGAGATAGACAAGGTATTGCACAAGGCGTTAGGGAGACTTCATCTCAAATATTGTACATAGTTCTGGTCACTTGTGTACAGAAAATATTAAATTCTAGTGGAACATGTACGGGGACATCCAGGCTACGAGGATGATGGGGTGTGAACAGTGTGGAGTTAGGAGACCAAAATTTCAGCTATGCTGGCCTTTGTAGCTTAGTAACAGCGGAGGGGGAGATAGCAGCTGCTTATAAATTCCCTTGGGCAAATTCTTGGAGAAGAGGAAGGGTTGTAAACTGAAGGCTCATCTGTAATTTTGGATTTAAAAATGTGATGTAAGGGAGGATTATTTGATGACTTGTTGAATGAATGTTAGAATATTGTACATGGAAAATCAAAATTAGTTTCCTAACTGTCATATTTTGGATGCCCTCCCAGCTGTAGTTCTCTTAATTCCCAGTTTGTGTTTAAATTTGCGTGTGACTGTTAAGGAAATGGGCAGTTCGCGTAACTCAAGCTACTGTAACTTTTATGCTTTGATCTTCACTGCTAATCAACAGAAATAGAAAACACTTCTGTGAAGGACGTGTGATGAGCAGAAATACTTATTTTTGGCGTGTGTGTGTTGTCCAGTCACTTGATGGTGAATGGAATTTATAACAAGTAAAACCTCCGTCTATGGCATTAGTAGCTGCTGCTTTTTCTTCTCTTTTAGTGTATAATGGAGTGGAATCAAGTATAACTCATAAAATATTAAAGATAACCACAAATTAATATGCGTGGGACAGAAAATGCATAAATGGATGTGCAGGCTGGAGGTCAGCATGGCTAACTTGAACCCATAAATAAATAAAAGGATTATGCTTTCCTGTTGAGTGTGTGCCCGCATCTACCCTCTGCCTGATTTCATGCTGACTGGTCTTACGAGTGCTCTATGGCACTGGCTGCATCCTCTTGTTTGAGGACCGTGCTCCTGGGAAGGGGAATAGGGAGGCTTCACCTGAGGAGGGATTCAGGCAGAGCCTTGCACAGTGGGTGAAGTGCAGGACTGCTGAAGACCCAGGGCAGGAGGACGTGCACTCATCTCTGACTTCGTTTTGCAGGTGTAGTACCTGACCTAGGCGCTGAGCTATGCAAAGGCCAACACAACCTAACTGCTGGGAACAGGTTGAGGTATGAGATATAGGTTCAGACACTTCCTCTAGTAACTCTCTTGAAGACTTGTCTGGTACACACCAAAGAGGCATGTGCCTCATAGAAAGCGTAATGATAGTGTATGTGGTTTGAAGGCTCCACCACGTTGACTTAATTTGATCTTTGCTATAGCATCAGGGTCTGTCCATTTATAAACTGTCTGGTAGTTGGGCTTCCAGTCAAACTTCTGGAAGTTTCAAGATGGCTCTTCAAAAAGTAAGAAGAATGTGTGTCATCTGTGGATGCGTCTTGAGAAGAATCATTAAAAAAAGTAAGATGCTTTGAGTGTGTCTGTACATCAAAGCAAGATCAGTGTCTTGGTATTGCTTTATGTCTGTTTGTTTTGAATTTATAAGGCAGGTGTCTTACTTCCTTAGAAATAATCCAGTTGCAAACTCCTTTTCAGCATAGTTTATTAAAAATCTGAACTATTGAATTTTAGGTGTTTGCTTTAAATGCACGTGTGTGTTTTCTTTAAAGAGGAGCTGTGTAGTGACCTCAATGTGTCAGCATCCTCCATAAGAAATAAACATGAAGAGATTGTGTTGAGCCATCAAAAGAATAATTTAAAAATCCTAAGGAAAATTGAATTTATTGTCTTGGTAGCTTTTAGCATGTATTATTAGGTTATTCGCTTATTGTGATTTTTCATTTACTCCTGTTGCTCTTTCATATGAATGTTGGGTGTATCATTAAAAAAGATGAGACTAGGGCTCTGCTTTGCATTTGTATAGTGTCTTTCACTTGACAGCCTTCAAGTTCCAAATATTAATTGATGAGGTGGAAAAGTTATTTCAGATTTACAAAGGAGAGATTCAGCCTAAATTGAAACAGTCTCTAGCAAATCGGAGAGCAGAGCACTTGTCTCCTGATGCTTTGCTGTGTTCTTTAAAAACAAAATCACTCAAATAATTTCCTGTTACAATTTGAGGTCTTGGAAAAGTCTGCATTAAGAAATGGGAGGAAATGTTTTAAGACTTTATTGGACAGGGAAGATAACGGCAGCATCCAGTATTGTCTGCAGCCCAAACAAGTGGAAAGGAATAGCTGCCTTATTGTTAATAGGTCAAGGAACTGCGTGTTCATGGTGAGCGTGGTCAGACTGGGAAGCAGAGAAATGGATTGTAGCAAGGAGCAAGTGGTATAAGAGATGGAGGTACAGCCTGGAACATGCACTTGTGAAAGAATACAAGAGAGAAAATGTGATTGAGAAAACAAGAATCATGGAAAGACTGAATGGACAAACTGGCGAATAGGGAAATGAAGGAGAAATGCTTATATATTACACATGAACTCAGTATGCACATTAACTTGTGTCCAAATTAAATTGGAAATCTCATGTTTTATTCATTGCTGTGATGTAACTGTGGGATATCTATTAGCTGGTTGGGGCTGCACTGTTCAGAAAAGCACATTTTGAATGAAGGGAGGTTACAGCAGGGAAGGAACAAAGCAGAACCTTAGAGCAAACTGCAGGAGAACCTTTCAGGTTTGAGCATTTGTAAATTACATGGTATCCTGCATAGTTCACAAACAAAGCAAAGGAAAAGAGAATTGTGGGCAGAAGAATGAGGAAAGAAAGATGGTTCTGCAGCTTACCAGTGGTTTAACTTTCAGATTTCCACGTGGTGGGTTTTTGTGCAAATAGGAGCGCCCTTCTGTTCTGAACGAACCATTGGTAGCAGTGTCTTCCTCTCTGTCCAGTACCTCTACACAGGATTAGACAAGTCTGGTTTAAGTAACTGCCCAAATTCAGGGGTGGACCCAGACCTTTGGATTTGTAGTGACCTTTGTATGTTGTCTTTCTCTATTTGACAAGTTAATCTGTGCGTGTTGCCATTTGGGAGGTCAGGGGGCCACTAGAAATGAAACTGTTTCTTGTGTGTTTATGCACATATATATATGTGCAGCTTAAAAGAGGATGGAGGAGAATCATTTAAGTAATGGCTGGGTAGAGCACTCTTGAGATGATGATAATGATAATATACATTTTATTTGTTTATATATATAAAAAGTAATGTTGCTGTGATCTATTTGACGGCATGTTCTTTCTCCTCCTGTCCACCCCCAATGGTTTTAGACCTGTGTTTTAATCTCTTAATTGAAAGAACATCTTGTCACTTCCCATGCATGCACGTACTTCAAGACTACATTTAGAAAAAATTGAATTTAATACTAACTTTGTAAATTAGTCATGTAAGTGCAAGTAGTTAAAATGTGATAGATTTCACTTGCATGTTGTATTTAATTGCAGGATTCTTATTGTCTCTGTTGTTTTGCCTTTCTGAGCTGTGATATTACTGAAGTATATTGCTGTTGAGTTCTCCCAGTGTGTTAGTTTTGGATGTTGAATGATAATTGCAGTAAGCAAAAATCCTGAATGAATTTAAATGGTAGGCAGTGTGAATGGGACTTCATGGATTGGTTTTGCTCCATTTAGATAGATGTTATTTTCTCACTGAAGGTCACTTGTTGCTGTCCGACTTCTTTCTACGTAATAAAACTTGATATGATATGTAGGAACTTGCTGATAAATCAGTTAATTCCATTAATTAATATCTGCTAATCAGAAACGAGAATCTCAATTCTGCAATACCTGAGATTTCTGCTGTGCATTTGTATAAATGCTTGGGGAACACTTGCAGGTGTGAAGGTCTGCTCACTCAGATTTCCTGCAAGACCTCCACGCATGCTTTGCTGAAGGATTTCAGATGTTTTAATCAGTTTTTCCTTTTTTTTTATTGTTGTCCCCATCTTGCAATGTTTACTGTACATGTTTGGAGGTTGCTCCCATTGTAGTATTGGGTCTTGTTTCAGTAAATAAAATGTTGCATGTTAGGTGAAGCTGCAGAAGTTCTAGCTGAAGAAAATCTCCCAAATCTTTCTGTATTTATAACCATGCATTTCAAGTCTGTCTTTGTTTTTTTTTTTTCCTCTTTCTTCCTTTTTGATAGACTGTGAGGGGAAAGGAGAAACTGACTTTAATGAAGCACAGCGTATAGGAATGCACTGTGTAAGCACTTGAATTTGGAGAGAAAATGTTGTTCTCCTCTGATCTCTTCTATAATGGTTTGAGGTGTTCACTTGTGACTATAGTAAACAAAATTTGTATATTTAGGAAAAGAAAAATCTTTACTTTTTTTTTTCCCCCTGATGACCTTTTTATTATAGCAAGTTTGTGCTATCGCAAAGTTTCTATTTTAGGAATGAGATATCAGCTTTTTTTTTCCTGTTTAATTGAAGGATGATCAGTGTCATTTCTCTCTTCCTTCCCTCTCCATCCCCCTTAAAACAAAACAAAACCTTCAGTCCTTAAACAAAAGTGTCTTTGTTTTTACATTTGTTTTATGAAATCACTTAAATCCTTTGGGAAAAGCTTTCCTCTCACAGGAAGAGGGGGGAAAAAAAGAAAAACCAAACCTCCTAAAGCCAAAAACAGCAAGCCTGCTACCAGACATCACAATGTTTTGCTATCTGAATAGTAGCAGATTGCATAAAAGAAGCAATTTCCCATCTTAATGAATGAAAAAGTGCAATTGCAGAAATGCACACAAATAGACACAAGGTTTTCACTCAGCAAATGTAAAATTAGTAGCATTCGAGACAAAAAATTTACTGCGTACCTTTCATAGAGCTTCTTTGGACTGTCACTGTTGGGAGCAGAGCTTTAAATGGGATATTTCAAAACTCTGTGGGACGGCAAAATCGACTGCTCCCTTCTGGCCTTTTTGATTTTTGTTACAGTAGGCAGATGCGTGAATTACCCTTTCCTGATCTAGGAACCTGGCAAGTGACAGCAAACATGAGCTAAGTGAGAGAAAGAACCAGAAAGACCAAGAACTACGAAATATCACCCTGCTAATTTATCTGCGTGAGCTTTATCCAGAAAATATACTAAAGAACAGGAGTGCTGATGAGATAGAACAAAACTATTGCAGCATGCTTTCTCCCAAATGTAATAAAAATGCAAAATTGAGTCAGTGGCCTGCTATTTGGAATCACCGGTATTATGTGAGCTGGAGGGATCAAGGATGAAGGAAAATTGTCCAAGTAAATGCTGAATGTGAATGGAAAATAAGTCCTCCCTTAACACCAGGAGGTAAGGGCTTATTTTCTGTAGAGTAGGAAGTCAGCACTGGACTAAAACAGTGGTATAGGACCATTCTAGAGGACACATTTGTAAGCATTATATGGAGAATTTGGAGTATGGTGGCCTCCCTGGAATCCAGTGGCACCTCACATAGCATCTCATCACATCTCAGGCAGGTCGTGCACTTTGCTTGACGTTCCTTCTCTTCATGCCCTGTGTTGCTGCTGTCCCCCTTGTTCATGCAGCATAGGTTTCAGGGACACACTTACAGTATGTGCTGGGCTTTGTGTTCATAACCTGTACAATCGCTGTAACTTTGGTTATTGTGCACTCATGACTTAAGAGGAGCGGCTGAGGTCACTTGGTTTGTTCAGCTTGGAGAAGAGAAGGCTGAGGGGTGACCTCATTGTGGTCTACAATTTCCTCAAGGGGGGCAGTGGAGGAGGAGGTGCTAATCTCTCTCTGGTGACCAGTGATAGGACACAGGAAATGGTGGGAAGCTGCATCAAGGGAAGTTCCGGCTGGACATTAGGAAGAGGTTCTTCACTGAGAGGGTGGTCGGTCACTGGAACAGGCTCCCCAGGAAAGTGGTCACAGCACCAAGCCTGTCAGAGTTCAAGGTGCATCTGGACGATGCTCTTAGTCCTGGCTTAGTTTTGGGTAGTCCTGCAAGGAGCAGGGAGTTGGACTTGATGATCCCTGTGGGTCCCTTCCAACTTGAGATAGTCTATGATTCTATGAAACAGCTGTATCTTCATGGCTGGCTTGTCCATAGTGTGATGGTGAACCTGCATGTTGCTTCCCAGACTATACCCTAACCTTGCAGGTAGCACCTGCTCATCCTTCTGGTGCCTGGCAGGGAAACTGTGCACTCTGCAGTGCTTTCTGGAGTAGCATCCTTACCACCCATAAAGAGGCATGTACAACGATGATTGTATGGATGTTCATCTTATATTTGAAACATTTTTAAGTGCTCTTCATGAAGACTAGACCAGAGAATTATAGGCTTTGGGGAGATAGAAGCTGAATTAACTTGTGCTTTGCTGGCTAAGCAGCATTAATGTTTTCATTACTTGGTCTAAAATGGAATAGGCAAAAGCTGTAGGGAGAGGCCGTGTCCCCCAGCTATGTTAGGTTTAAAAGATAGGATTTCTCCTTCTAAACTCTCATTATCCAAGAACTGCTGTGAAGGTATCAAATGATGCTGTTTAGATTGTTGCAATCAACTAATTTGATTTCCATATTACTTCTGGATGACTGTTACTGAAAAGACTTTTTACAAGGTGCCCTGCCCCAATATGAAATCAGATCCTCGTACTCCACCTCCTCCATACATTTAACTGCATCATGTGGGCTGCACTGCTCAGCCAGAGAGTAAAAGGGATATTTGCCTCCTGCGTTACCATTAGAGTCAATACTAATCAAATGCTACTAATGACAGTAGGCTTGTTTTACTGCCAAATAGCAGGATGATACATATTTTGGTCAGAGGGGATCAGTGGAGCTGTGGAGTGGAAGAGCTGCCTACCCTATAGACCGATACTCGCTCTCCCAGTACTCTTCATTGCCATTTTGCCGTGGGGCCAAAATATTTTCCCTAAAAACTCTTTTTTTCCTGTAGCTGTGGCAGCTGAGGTGGGACAAGGTGGAGACTGGAGGGACAAAGACTAGTATCAGAAAAGCCCTGGCAGTATTTGTACCTAATAATTGTGCTGTGGCTTAGGAGTGGACATGGTTGGTATTGCAGTGCTGCAGGCTGGTGGCATGTTACCCATTGCTGCCGTTTAAGCCTGAAGGAATTGCAGTGTGAGTCAGACAGCAAGGCAAGAAGACAATTTGTATTATGGCAGTTGTGATACAGATACTGTCTAATGCAAAGTTGGCTGCTGTGAGGTTCCAGTCTTTCTGCTATGGCTTTCCCATGCTTAGAAATTCCACTAATTTAAAGTTGAATTTCTAATGAGAAACAAAACCTGTTCCTTAATCAGTGAGATTTGCTTTCATGGAATACTTGATTCAACTTTGTGCAAATTGTGAAAGCCATCTAATATTTGAAAATGAAGTCAGCTGTTTTCAACTGAAGAGAACCAGACTGAAGAGCGCTAGCAATCCCTGTGAAGTCCTTCTTCAATGAAGTGTAATTTGGTACCATAATATACTGAGCTGAAAGAAACAATAAAATAGTTCTGCACTTACTCTTTTTACATTACAATTTTGGAGTTGAAATAGTGGATTTACCATTGTTTCCTTAATACCTTTCTCTTCTTATTAGGCACTATATAGAACACCAAACTTTTAAAATCCACTTCAAATGTTATTAGAATAATTGCTATGTTGGAGTGGAGAAAATATCCTCTTGTTCTTCTGCAGAACAGTCATGTGGATACCACTTTTTTCTAGTATTTGAAGCTGTTTTGCAAAGTTAAACTGAGTTGCACAGATCTTCCTAGGCTGTGATTTTTCTAAAGTCAATGTCAGAACTTACTTTTTCATACTCGCAAAGATTGCGGTCTCTGACAGTGAGAGATACCTCACTTTAGTTCTGTTTATCTTGTTCATCAAGTCAAACAGCTCTTACAATTATTATCCATGATCAACTAGCTCATTGGCATGGCAATTAATCAAAGTATAAATAAGAATGTAAGAAACTCTGTGGTCGCTACCCTACAAACTTCACTGGCACCTCTAGTGGGTGCTCTCTAAGGATAAGGAAGAGGCACAGGTTGGTAAGGATGTGGAGGAGGCAATTACAGAGCTAGAGTATGGCTGGGTTAGTTCTGGCTGCTGGGCTTTGTACCTCTGAAGGCTCCTGAGAAAGAAGGGAGCGTGCCATTGGGTTGCTGTCCAGTGTCTCCTTTTTTTGCTATTATCATGTCTTTGATCACAGCTTCACAGCCTTTGACAGCTTGAAGTGTAGGAGAACTTCTTTCCCCTGCTGAGAAATTACAGAACGTACCTGTTTAATTGTTCTCAATTACATAATGGTTTTTCTTTTAACCAATTCCTTTCTGACTTGGGAAGAAAAGGGATGTGTTCTACATGGAAACCAGCGTACAGCTTTTTCAGATAATTTAAAAGCGTGTTTCCAAACTGATCTGGATTGTCTTGAATTATGTAGTTGGTCTTCAGCCTGAGCATGTATGAAATATATGGTGACGTAAAATGAAGATGTCCGGTTTATTATGTTGTCTGCTTGTAAAATACAACTAACTAGTCACAAGGGAAAATCGTCTTGGGGAAAAGATTCAAATTAAGTAGTGCCTCACTTTCTCAGCCATTACCTTCCTGTTATCTCAATTTTGTTTGCATTTAGATTTTTTTTTTTTCCTTCTAACAATCTCTAGGACATGTGTTTAAACTAACCATTAATGCTTCATTTTTGATGTCTGTAGTACTTTTACCTTTATGCTAATGTATGTAGATGAACAGGTCAGGACTTGACCTATATAATAAAAGTACCTTAATTTACTCCTGTGTACATTCCAGGGTGTGGGTATTTAAATAAAAAGGGGAGAAAAAAGATGAGCTGGTGCCCGGTGCGGTAATTGTAGCTGGAGACTGACTCTTGTGAAAGGAGTGCAGTTGTCAAAATAGCCACCATCTGATGCTCTTTTTTCCGTCCCTGCTGTAAAGGCAACTCATGGAGACACATCTCCAGTGAGGCAGAGGACAAGTGCCCACTGAGGGCAGAGTCTTTCCACAGTCCTCCATAAGGTCTTGATGGCACGATGTGTGTGTTGGGCTTGTCCCTGCAGTGGGGTGCGCCCCATGGCCGTGCTCCCCAGCGCTCTTGGGGAGAGGCAGCTCTGTGGCTCCATGCTGTACCCCAGCTCCAGGCTTCCTGCAGTAGCCCACAGTACATGACCTGGCCCGCCTCTCCCCTGGGATCGGGGCATGGCTGGCTTCTGGGTTGAACCATAGGGTGTACCTAGCCATCCCTTCTGGATCCTTTGGTGTCCCTTACCTCTGGTTCTGTGAGGGATGCTCAATAGGAGAGCCACAGCCCACTTCAAGGGCTGATGTGTCAGGAGCCCAACTGTGCAGAGCACTTGTAGGTCATAGTCAAGGTTTTGCATCATAGATAGGAAGTAGCAATCCCCTCACATAAAACACTGTGGGAATACAAAAAACAACTTTCACAGGAAAATGTGCGTGCATGAGAGGGGGGGAAAAGGAGTTGCCAGGGGAGGTTTGGTTTATGATTTGCACCACTGACTGTGGGACCTGCAGCATTTCTCAACGTTCAAGAAATATTATGTGGATGTCTGCAGGTAATTTTGAGTCATCTTGGACAAAAAAAGACTGAATCCTCCCCATCCCTTGGTATTTTTGCTGTAACATGATGGTGTCCACATGTGTACACGTACAGATACTATTCTTTGTTTAAAAGCCCTAAATGTTTCTGTAGGGACCTGATCTAATCTTCTAGATGAGCATTCCCTTTTTGCAGCTGGTTTGAACTGAATCTGGTGAAACAGTTACAGTACATGGTCCGCATCCAAAGGAGAAGCGTTGCTCCTCTGAGGACCATTAGCTATAGTAGGAACGTAGCCCTTAGCGGCAGGGCTGGGCGCAAACTCATGTTTTTGGAGAGGTTGTCCATGAGCTCAACTCATGGAGAACAACTCCATGAGGAGTTGTTCCCCTGTGTCTTCTGAAGGGCGCCGAACAGACTGGTGACAAGGCAGGGTGAGATGGGTACCTGGTGAGATGTATTCCCCAGGTGCCTCTCTCCAGTACCTCTCCTAAAATACCTCAAATGCTTTTACTTTTCACTTACTGTCTGTCCTCTCAGTTGCTTTGTCTGGAAGTCGTTTCTTGTAGAAGTTCTCACTGGTGGTATAAGATAACTTGGCAACATCTATGAGAAAACAGTTATATGGGGAAGAAGTTATTTTGAGATTTTTCTCTTATCTGGAGAACTACCAAAAGCTGCGAAGTGCAAAATGCGTGTGGGTTTTTTTTTCCCCTGAAATTTCACACTGCTTTTCAAAATAAATTCTTCTGCCTTTAAGTGGGTGAGTCCTTGCTCAAAAGTAGTGATTCCCAAACGTTCGTATCTGAGCCAAGAATAAAATCTTTTTTTATGCAATCTCTTCAGAGCCTGCCTTTGAGAAAGAAATAATTTAGTCTCTTTTAGAGACTTTATTCTCTTTATAGAACATAATAAGTTTGCTTTTCAAAGGGAAAACTGAGAATTGCAGTGAAGATGCGCCGTTGCATTTTTGGCTTGATTTTATACAGGATAAAGCTGTTTAGCATTTAATACAGCAAACTGTTTAAAAGGCTAAGTTATATAATGACCATGAACTTTTAAATAACCATTAGTATTAGTGCGTGATTGTCAGTAACAGCACACTGTAATAATATTCAGAAATTGGCAGATACAAAATAGCTATCTGAGCCTTTCCTCTTGCTAAGCTGAAAATCAAGGATGTGGCTTTATAAGTAGGAAAATGGTTGCAGATATAGTCAGATCTCTTAAAGATGTGTTTTGCTTTTCTTTTTGTTTATCCCTATTTGCATATCTTAATTATGTAAAAATCTTCAGTTTGGAAGCTGAAGTGCTATTTTATTTCTCCAAGTATCTTTTAGTATCAGCTCAGTGAGTGCCAGTTTTTAGGAGCTTGTTAACTTGCCTGTGACAGTTTCTTCATAGCTCAACTATGGCAGCTGATGTCTGACTGCTTTAAAATAATAACGAACACCATAAAATTCTCTGTATGCTTAGCAAGGTGATCCTGTAGCTTCATTTCAAACAAACAAGCGTGAGTATGCCGTATGGAAACAGTAAGTCCTCCCTTGCTCTGTGATATATCTGTTGGCAGACTGCAGCTGGCTCCTCAGGCAAGGCGAGTACCTAGTGGTAGAATATGAAGTGGTATTAAGCCGGTCCCAATGTCATGCATGCTTGAGGGAGAAGGGTCAGAAAATAGCCTGCAAACATTTCCATTTCCCGGTGTTAAACTGTGGTTTTATTATTGTCAGTGTTGGCTACAAATGGGGGTACGAGTTGAACCCAGTTTATGGATAAACCTCGCCAAATTAAATTCTACTCCACTTTAAGAGAAGCAGCACCAAATGTAAGCAAAAAGTCTCTTGCTGCTTTGGTATTTAAACTTTTATGACAAAATGGTTTAGTACTGAAAGCAATAGTTTCAGTTGCAGTAGAAAATGGGAGACTTCTGAAAGCTGCTGCACTGGAGAAAGTATATCGTTCTCTGTGGTTCTCCTTCTTTATTGCACTCTATGGTAAACCTATAATCACAGGATTTAGAAACCCCTCCCCATGCACTTTTGAAAAGTGGACCAATCTTTCCATGAAATGAAATAGGTCTGTGGACTTCTGAATGGCTGACATTCATTTAGCTCCCAGGTGCACCAGAAGAGCTCCCAGTCAGAGGCAGCAGGAACTCCTGAGGGCCTGAGCCCAGCTGGAAGTTTCCTGCTGTAGCACCTAACATGACTTTGCTTCACGTTGTAGTATAAAAGTATCAGAAAAGATTACGTGAGGCAAAAGACGATGGTATTTAAACATGAACCTTGCTCTTCTACTAGTCATTTTGCTGCACCAGATAAATGATACTATCTTTTAAGATGATTTCATTGTTAGGGGAATTCCATTGTGTTTGAAGGATTCCTCCTCCCCTCCTCAGTTTGTGAAGACCTTTACCAAGTGCTTAGACTTCATCAGTTAATTCAGGAATTTACAGAAAGGTAATGCAAAGTTCACAGCGTAGTGGTTTGGTATGACTGCGTTAACTGGAATTGTTTAGTATATTTGCAATAAAAAGCTTTTTTATGTTTTCTTGAGCTTTTTTTCACTGTCAAGTCCATTCACAGAAATGNCTCACTGTCGAGTCCATTCGCAGAAATGATGGGTTGAGTGTACATGTGTTGTGTCCAGGTATCATTCTGGCAAAATCACTGACAAGCTGGTGTGTGTGGTTACTGTTTGTTTTTAAGGAAGGCAGATACTCCACTTCCTAAGTCAAAAAGAAACTTTTCTCAGACAAAGCTTGATCTTTTTGTAAGTATTTTAAATCCTGCCTGTGTATCACAGGTGCATGCCCAGACCACATGCTGCCTGGTGACCGCTCCCTCTGTGGACAGAAGGATTAGAATAGAGTTTCAGCCCTAATCCTGGGTTTCCTGTGCAGATTCACTTTACAGTCTTATTCCTGTTTAGTTGCATGTTTTTGTTTATGCTTGCTCTCAAAAAAGAAAACAAACCACAAAACGGCACTAGCAATGATATTTTTTATTTTTATGGTATTGATGAACTGTGTTAAGATTTATGCCTCCTCTCTTTTTTTTTCCCTCTCCTAGACTCTTCGCAGGGTAGTAATTAGCCAAGTGCTATGCAAATTCTTGCAGTAAAAGGAATTGGTTATATGTTAATTAAAACAAAATGATCACAATTTTAGATTTAGGTTATTTCAAAGTATCTAAATTATTTAGGATCTGAAGTCTTAACTTTTTTTCAATTAATGCCCTAGTCTAGTTTTTGTTAATTTTTAACTCTACAGTAAATATATACAGTTTCTTATGTACAGAATGATATCCTATAATAAAAAATCCACAGTTTTTGTCTTCTGCAGGGCTTGAACTGACCTTCAGAATTTTGTGAAATGTGAAAAATCATTTGATCACTTTTTTAGTGGTCTTGCTTTTTGTACTTTTTATGATCCCTCCAGTTTTAAATGTGGTTGTGCACAAATTGAACTGCATCTAAAATGAATATGGGCCAGGATGAAAACATGGAATTAAACTTGTTCACCAATATGTGTAATTGAACAAGAAGTTGGTAAAAGACTGTTTTCTCCTTACACAGTTCCTTTTGTTTATCCTCAAAATTATTGTATTTAGGGAGCTATTTAGTCATCATTAATTAAAACAGTTAGTTTCTTGGTGTTCTTAAGAAACTTAAAAGAACTGTTTTTGAATTGTGTAGTAATGGCAAATGATGGCTTTTTGCTTAAAGAAAAAAATACTAGAAGCATGCTTGTAGTGTGTTAATTTTTTGCCAGGTTGTCATATCTTAATTTTAGTTTCTTTACTCGTCTGTTGAAAGACTGGGCTTGGTGCCCTGGTGAGACCTCTGAGGGTTGGTGTGAAAATCTAGAAAATCTAAAGTCAAAACTTCAGAGGTTTCAAAAGCTCTAGGTTAATAAGTCTGCTTGTTTGTGTTTTTTTTTTTTTTTTTTTTTTTTTGTTTGTTTTTTTGTTTTTTGNATAGTACCCACTGTAGTGGGTGCTACAAAAATATAAATCTGTGGTAAGACATAAATGAAAATTCATGGAGGTAAGTGTAGTTACAGGACTGCTTGGAAGATTTCAGATGTTGGCAATTTCACTGATGTGTTTGTGCAAAATGATTGCCTGCATGCCCTCATTCTCACTAATCAAAATAATGCTTAAATGAAAAATAAGCCTGTATGGAGGTACTGCTAATTAGCTCTTGTGTCCCATGTTGAGGGAACTGTGAGCTGCCCCCCATGTATGGGCAGGGAGGGGGGGAGGGAAGGGAATTCCTCCATCTCTGATCCATCTATTTGTAATCTCCTACTGTTATTATTGAGAGGCCTAAAAATATACTGGATATTGTTTCAAAAAGAAGACTGAATATATGTTACTGTAGGAACAGTGCTTTACGTAGTTTAGGCAAGAAAATAGCTGTTGTGTAAAAATGCCTATATAAGCGTAGAGTCTTCCATTGGCAATCCTTTGAGACAAATTAATTTGTTTTCTATACAATTGAGTGCTGTTCTTCTCGATTCTCATAGAAGCTCAGCAATAAGCCTTGAGCACAGAATAAATTTTTATCCCGTGTGATTTGTGTGTATTTGTCTTTTAAATCTGTTCAACAAAGTAGTGCAACAAATTTGGGATTAGCAACATGCTAGTTAGCTTTGCTGAAGGAGGCTGGGACAGAAAAATGGGGAAATTCACATTTTTTGCATTAGGTATGATTAGCTGGCACAAAGATCAGCTGTATCATCCATTTCTTTTCAAACAGTTCCTGACCTCACGAGTGCAAGGAAGTTGGGATCCAGCTGTAGCAGTATAAATTTTGCAAAGAAAATAAGCATGGGTTTTGTGCAGATCTGTATATTGGCAGTAAAATATTCTCAGCTCATGGGCTTTCCTTTTACCTCTCACAAATTTAAAAATAATGTTGATTTAATGCCAACTGTCTGTTACACATACCTGTTTGTATTATAGTGCTCTTTACTGCTTTTAGTGCCTTTATTTTTCCTCTGGATCCACTCTGACGCTTATGATGTGGAGGGCTCTTAATACCAGTCTAAATCAGGTATTGCTTGCAAAAGTTTCTGATACAGTATGAAATGAGTTTTAAATTTCAGTAAGATGAAGTCTGGACTGCAAAATCCTACTTTTAATCTAGGCTTATTTGGTTAGGTTGTGTTAAATCCATTCCTAAAAATACTCAAGCTTTTTTGTTTTTTTTATTATTTTCACTTGGGATCAAATCTCTTTGAACTGTGTAGACACGCACCTGTGCTCATTTTAATCCCTGTGTAGTTTTCATCAATTATCACAGCAGGCAAGAAGAAAATCAAATTGTAAAATGCTTTTGAAAAGTAAATACATTCAGCCTGGGGTTCAGGTTTCTGTTTTAATCAAACATCATCTGTATTCATGTTCTTACACAAAGCTGGGTAAGGGAGGGGCAAGAAAAGCCTTTTTTTGTTTTCGTTGTGAAATATCTGTTTTGAAGTGCTGTAGTGTATGGTGAGTATAATATGTTAGTGTTTGTAGAGGAAGCCTGTGTTGTGTGTGTATATGGATTTTTTTTTTTTTAAGCTAGGAGAAAATCTAGGTCAAGAGATTTCATTCTTGTTAATAACTTAAGGCTTTATTCAACAAAAATTATCCTCCGTGGCTAGAAAGCTTCCTAACTGGGGGAGTGCTGGTGAGGGAGGAACCTGCTGCCCTCAAACATCGATGGGAGCATTTCCCTTTCCATCAGGGTGTTAAAACACCTTCCCCCATGTGTTCTTGATCACCACCATAAAAGCTCACAGGGGCATGATCTTCATGCATGTCTCAGTGCGGAGCCATGCTTGGGGACAGGGACCCTTAACATTTCCACCCCGGCACGTGTGCCCGCTGTCTGGCTTAGGCTTCACACCATGGCTCCAGTCTTCTGGAGGAGAGCAGTGCCTCTGCCTCCTGACCAACGGTGATCTCATTCATAGAATCCTGGAATGGTTTGGGTTGGAAGACACCTTAAAGATCATCTAGTTCC
>RSEF01000002.1:123765211-123807246 GCA_003993805.1 Himantopus leucocephalus | reverse complement strand
CCTGTCTTCATAGGAGAGGTGCTCCAGCCCTCTGATCATCTCCCTGGCTGTTTATGGGAACTCACTTTCCTGAGTGCAATCTGACAGGGCCCCTGAAAGTCCACTAGCTCCCGAGAGACAACAAAACCAAATTCTACCTAACACAGATCTTGTGGTGTTGCTAAAACAAGCTGTGGCCACAGGACTAAATTTTTTTTTTTCTTACATGAAAACATCCATGTCAGTGAAATAAAGAAATTTGAAAGTTTGCCAATTCTTGTTTTAATTCATTAGGAGATACTAAAACATGAAATCTCTCCCTTGGCCTTGTCTGGCTTTACTATTCCTATTCCCTGGCAGTCAGTGCCCTGTGTGTTCAGCTTTGCAGTGCCAGCGCCTCAGCCCAACGTTGAATATGTAAACTGGAGAAATTGGGAAAAGTGCTGTTAAATATGTAAACTCAAGAACAGGGAAATTCTTGGCTCTTTCAGCTACAGTAATCTACTGTATTAGCAGTTGAAACAAACTCGGGGAAAACAGTTGTTATGAAGCCTGTAATTTTCCCTTAAGCTTCTGTGTCACCCTAGAACCAAAAGCAAAGGTAGTTAAATTAGGATAATTAATCATGGAACAACTTAGGGGATGTAATGAATTTTCCATCAATTTGCAAGTTCTGTAAATCAAGATAAGAGGCTTCTTAAAGTATGCTGCTTATAAGTTATGGCTGCTGTACTTGGCGGGGGGGGAGGGAAACAGGTTAAGTAAGTTAGATGCCATCTGTGGTGGCATCTTGAAGTTGTTTCTAGAGTAGTTCCTTCAAATGTGAAGCTTTGGAGAACTAGTTTGTATTTCCATGTCTAACACTGTATCAAAGAGTGCAACCTTGAGGGAGAAGAGGTCATTTAAGTTAAAGACTTTGTGTTCAGGACTCCTGTATTGACACTTTCCTTTTCTGTTCCTATCCAAGATCTTGTGGATGTGGGAGGACAGCAGAAAGCCGGCCCATCTGCTGCTACAGGACCTGCCAATGATACCTATCTGCCCTGCAAAACTTGGTTTTGTGCTGGCAAAAGACAAGATGCATTATAGTTATTGCTTTCAGGGGAAGTCTTCCAATGTGTGGAATTCCAGGTCGTAATTTCCCAAAGTGAGATGTGCAGAAGCCTTAGATATTGTAGTCCGCCCTTGTGACTAATATAATTGCCTCTTCTTCTTGATTAACTACTGTAGATGTGAAGCAGACTTTGAAGCAAGTCAGTTGACACCCACACAGGACTAAATTATAACATCCTGAATAAATAGCTATGCAGTGTAAGTGCTAAAGTAGTGTCAATACAAAGAAAGTTAGTTCCCAACAATTCTTCGTATGTTGAAAAATCACTTGAAATTTGCTAGATTAAAAAGTTAACTTGCATAGTTAGGTTATTTGCATATAAAATGAGCAAAGATTATCAAGATGATTAAAAACATAAAACACTGGAGAGAAAAATGTCAAATGTATTTTAAGGATACCTATGAAATTCTGTTCACGTCCCCCATATTTTATTGTAATTTCTATAGTTAGTGACCAAGTGGTGACTTACGGTATACTACTTTTTCTTTAAAGTGCAATCAGGTAATCATTCCCTATTTTGTGGCAAGCAAGTTGAAACATATTCTTCTTGAATTCCACCATATGAAACCCTTCAACAGGGTCTGAGGAGACACACCACTGAAAATTTATCCCTTTTTTTATTAGCACGCAAACATAATGACTGGAAACTTCGATGCATTGTTTGTACAGTATGAAAATGTAGTAGTACAAATGACAGCACTTCAATAAAGATCAAGGTAGAAATCTCTTTAGATGTTGAACTTCATTTTAAAGTTTGTTCCTTTTATCTTTAGTGCTTTTGATACTTAATTTTATATGTTACACAAGCACCTTCTTAGATGCCTCATATTTGAACTTACAATTCAGAATGTTCAAATTCAATGTTTGGGGTTTAATACTTGTTTGGGTGCCCATCTTGGTTGGTAACGTGCACAGAATTTTCTGCAGGAACGTCAGCATATCTGATACAGCAAATGTTATCGACTTGTAAAAGTGAAAATGCCATATTGACATTTTATTAGTCTGGTGGAATCATCAAAATATGCATCATTAGGGATATGTGAGTGCCTCCAGTGAAAAATACGTATTTTGATAGACAAAAATGTTGCATGTATTTTTGGAGATCTTTTTGTAACTCAAATGACCAGCATTATTTTCCTAGCTGTGGGATCATTTGGAATTCCAAAGATTAACTAGCGCAAGTGTTAGTGGTCCATCCCTATTATTTAAAAAAGAATTGTTAGGTAGTTGCAGAATTGAGTGACGGGGCAGGATGAACTCTCAATTGCCCTTTGGCTTCAGGGTAGAAAAGAGACATTGCTTTATGGGCCAATGACATGCAACTGTCAAGTTGTAAACCTCCCGTGTGTCCTTTCTCTTCCTTTCTGACTGTGAAATAACTACCTACTTTATGAATTCTGTTCCTGTTTTGAAAGCTTTTTTAAAAAATATTATATGCTCTTTCCTTCTTCCCTGACCTCTGTGCTGCTAAATGAGGATGAGAGTTATGAAAAGAAGACTGCACGTGGCAACCCATGAAAAAGCCCTATCATCTGTCTTTGGCTTTTTGTCCTGCATCTAGTGATATGATGTGACTGCTTGATGTCTTGCTTGATATTTTTATTTATAAGGTACAAGAGAAGTATCAAAAAATTATGTTTATGAGCTGTCAGAACAGTGTTAGGATATAGTCTTTTAAGATTTGCCCCTGGTTTGACATTTGCCAAAAAAGTGGCCCAAATCAAGGTCAAACTGATGGAGGTATTCGGCAACTGTTGCCTCTTTCATGCTTTACTATAGGGACCTGATTCAAGGTTGATAAATGTTTATAAAAGAAGCAATAAGTGGCTAAGTCCTCAGAAAGGAAGTGTAAAACCTTCTGATTCAAACTGTTGATTTATACTGCTCTTAGCGTTAGTAGTTGGTTTGGCTGCTTGCCCCTTGCCTGTGTTTGCCAGCTTCGCACTATGTGGAGCGGAGCAGTTGCCTGGATTCATTTCTTCTGGGGTATCAAAGTGCTGTAGCACTGCGCTGAAATTCTGGGTAGTAATAATTTGTATTTTAATGAAAATCTTTAACCAATAACCAGTTTTTGATTACTAGCTTTAAACAAAGAAAAGTTGTCATGGTTTAGGCTGGGCTGACCACTAAATGAATGACAGATGCTCTCTTTGAACCTCTGTCCCTTCCCCAAAGAGAAGGGAAAGAGAATAAGGGGGAGAGCCTTATGGGTTGAAAAGAAACTAAACTAATTTAATGAAACATGAAGTATTAACAATAAATAGAAAATAAAATAATATTAATAAGAAAATAATGAAATATATACAAAATATATAAAACCAATATTGAGCTCTCANAATATATAAAATCAATATTGAGCTCTCAAGATGACAGTCATGTCACCAGCAGGAACTGGGGAAGTCCCAGACTGGACTCTGTGTCAGACGGGAACTGGATTCAGGAATGCACTGAATGGGGATCAAAGGCAGATGAAGAGACAGACCCTTCCTTGGATGCTGGCTATTGAAGAAAGAGCCTGACCCCTTTGATCCCTCAGCTTTTATACTGAGCATGAGGCAAATGGGATGGAATACCCTGTTGGTCAGTTTTGGGTCACCTGTCCTGTCCCCTCTTCCCCACAGGTGGGACCCCTCTACGCTTCTCTGCTTCTGACCCTCCAACGGGGCATATAACAAAGTGAGCTGCCCTTGGGAATAAGTATAAGCAAAAGCATTGCTGCATACCATTCTTTGGTATTAACTATAAACACCAGGCCTTATCACTTTGGAAGCAGATGCTGTCTTAAAAATACGCTGTTAACTTCAGAGAGTGCAGTTAATTAGAAGAGAGAACTGAAAAGTAAAATTACTGAAAAGAAGATTGGTTCTGTTCTATCTCAAACTAGGACAAAAGTAAACAATCATGGAATCTTATGTATTTTTTGCTTCTGTACAGAATTGTCTCAAATGGCCCATTTCTAAGTTAGAGTTGCATCAGTATATGAAGCTGTTTCCTTCTCTGCTTCTCAAAATTGTGGTGTGCAGCACGAGAACGTTATTACTAAATGTCTCTGATGAAGGTAGACTTTGCAGAGCTGGCATGTTGTGCTTAATTCCTGCTTTTGTAAACAGCCACTACTGGGTTGTCCTAAGCACTGAGCCCATGGCCGAGGGGTAGGCTCCACTTCTTGTGGTCCAGGAAGGAGGGCTTTTGGTAAGATATCCCATCTCCATGCATTGCTGGGCGTGATGCAAGGACTCCTTCCGCAGCCTCATTAAAGTTGGATCATTCATATCCTATACCCAGTGCTTTTTTCCTGCAAGTGTGATGCTGTTTTACTGCTCCTATCAGTGATGATAGTGAAGTATTGAAACAGGTCACAAAGGGGAGGAATTCAACTGCTTGGAGTTTTTTGTAGTCCAATATTGGGTATATTTAATAAACAACAGTCATGCTTTAATGTAGTTTCTAGGAGAAGTTAGTAGTGTGCGTACCTGAGTTTCCCTGAGTCCCCATCTTGGTCAGTAGTGTGGGGTCCTGGGGTACTTCCCAGTTACATACTGTCCCGGGGACCTCTCCTGCTTTAGTTGTGTTGCAGACAAAACCTGGGGGTGAGAGCCAAAAGAGTCGAGCCGGGACCGCAAGCTTGGCTGGTGCTATATATTGCCCTTGTGCCTGGCTTTTTTCAGTGTTGGTGTGTTTTATAAATACTTTGGTGCTCACTCTCTTGTGCTTTGGAAAGTAAATTTTAGAAATAATCTCTGATTTATGTCCTCTTTGTATGTTTGACCCTGTGGCCTGACCCCAAGTCAAAGCTTTGCATATCTTCTTATTCCCGGCAAAGTGGACTGTGGGGTTTTTTTGAAGGCCAGCTGCAGAATTAGTATTTCCTATCATGAGCAATACATCTGTTTCAAGTCTCTTATTACTAACATTTCATCTGCTCACTGATTAAAATCTAAAACTGAATTCACCTGTCTGTATCTTTTATTCTTCCAGCTGTAAAACATCCAAAGAAAAACAATTACAGTTGAATAACGAGGAACCAAGCTAGTCGTCCTGGCTATACTGAGATATGGAGGGAGGATTTCATAGTCTGGGTGTGATGCAGGGTAAGCAAGTGGCTGTCCTCAAGTGAATATAGATTAAACTAAATTCTTGCTACTTCAGGGTTTTAATAACGGGCTGATGAAAATTCTTTACCTGGAAAGTTGTACGTAGAAGCGTGTGCTGGAGTGTCTTTCAGGTCAGAGGAAAATTTGCCTTTACAGGCTGTAATGTCCATCTGTATTTCAGTCATGCCTAATGAAACAATAAATCGATGACTGTTTCCCTCAGCTGATTCCTCCTGCCAGTTGCTTCTTATTTTTTCTGAAGTGCATAACTGTTTTATTTTTGATGGTGTTTTTTTTTGTTCTCTGTGTTTGCAAATGTCTCATTATTAATAATTTGTACTTATTCTAGTTCTCAAGCTTACATTGTAAATTCAGTTTTTGTTGTGTTGGCCAGCGAGCAAATGGAGGTGACTTGAAACTCCTCTAAAATGCGTCTGTGGCTCGGTATTCGCTAACCATCTGGCACTTTCATGCTTCCTGGTCTTCCCATAGATCTGATTAAAGTGCTGTACTACCTCTAGTCATTCAGGTACTTTGGAGAACCACTCTTGCAGTTCCCTGGCATCGTTCCCTGGCAAAATTTTACCTCAGCATCTAACTGTGCTCTGAAAACCTGAGAGCTGTTTTGATCTGATCGTTTAATGGGATCGGGTGTCAATTGTTTTGAATGTGGGTCACTGTCCCGTGATCATACCTAGGGGCGAACTAACACATCTCATGTGGTGGTTCAGTACCAGGATAGAAGGCTTAAGACTCCAGTGTCTCTTGCACAGCTTGTCTTATGTGGATATGGCAAGATGAGGGGAAGATGAGATGCTACAGCAAGTTTGTTTTATAATTTGCGTAAAAACTGTGGCAGGACTTGCAATGAAAACAATCATGAGTCCAAATCTGTTGAAGGCATTAAGTAAGATTTGTCTAGCTTTGATGTTGCAAAGACTTCTGAAAGTGTTTGTGTTCCACAGTATCTTTCTTAAAATGATAATGGTGTCGCTATTAAAAGCCAGAGAGAGGTGTCACCCTTGTCAGATCTAAAACCATGCTTCATGCATAGTTCATGCTTTTAGTTCCGTGCTTTCCTTGTGCTTAGAGAGTTCCAGCTCTACCCATTAAGTGCTGCTAATGTTTTGAAAGTTTGTTGTGAGAATGCAGACAGGGTAGGGCAACACGCGTGATTCCCTCTTCAGCTGCATATAACTACTCTCATGTATATTTTCATGAATGTGTTGTCTTAAGATTTCTCCCAAATAGCAGGCAAGGATGGTGATAGCATATGGTTGCTTCTAATCTCTGTCCTAAAGTCAGACCAATTACGTAGCTTGCATCTCATGAGCTACAAAGTGGTTATACTTTCATGGGGACTATGAAAAAATGAATAAAGATAAACTGCAAACTCAAAAAGAACAGTTCAGAATTTGGTTTACTTCAGGTGTATTTATATTTTGGACATAATTCTCTAAGATTGTGTATGCTGACATGTTCCCTGGATCATCAATAAAGACTCAGAGTAAACTGTTTTTTATAAACGGAAATTTCCAGAGCTGTGTCCAAGTTTTAAACCGTTTGCAAGACCTCCAAGCCATGAATCTTATTGGCATACATATATTGGTATCCCTGAATGAATGATTCTTAATTAGTTCAATGGTGCCCTTTTTTTGGAGCTTAATTAACTTTTTTTAACTGCTAGAGAAGTCACCAGAAACTCTTACAAAGGGTCTCATCTTTAATTTCTACTTCTGTTCCCTATTTTATGGTTCTCTGTAATTTTATAGTAATAATGCAGTGTGGTATTTTTCCTATTCCCTTTCACAGGGAAAACTTAAGAAACTTGATGTTCTCATTGAATTTCCTAGATGTATTTACTTAAAATAAATCGTGGTACCAGGCCCCTTCTTAAGCCTGTCTTCTCTCGTCACGTGAATCATTATACTTGCTTTTTGTCATATACCTTGTTTTCCTCACCATTTCGCAGCCTTTCTTTCAACTCTTAGCTTGGCCGTCATCACTGAACCCAGGAAGGTTCACAAGTATACAGGTTTTCTTCTTTCAGGTCCCTTGGAAAGAGGTCACAGAGACTGAATTGTACATTAGCACATAAATTCAGTTCATAAATTCTCAGTTGCAGTTTTTAGTTGGTACCTCTTGCACTGTGTTTGTGCTTTCAGCTGGGGAGTACTTTCAATCATCTGTCATTTTTCAGTGGAGTTTCTTGAAGGAATGGTTCCCCATGATAGGTGTGTCCATCTTCTTCAGTAGCTACCTATATTAGCTGTTTGTCTTACCAGATCTAAATCTGACTGCTTTTTTGTTGTAATTTATTTGCTTGGCATCCGACTGTTGTTCCTCAGGTGCACAAAGAGAGTGGCAGGATGGAAACCCATCAGGTTCATCCATACTGCTGCTTTGTTCAAGTACTGTAGTTTTCGTGCCTTCCATTGTCCTCCAATACAATTTCTTCTGCAAGAGACACTCTATCTCTCTTTAGTCATCTTTGGAGTCCTGTTTTACTGGGCTTCCCACTGATGCTTAAGAACCCTAANCCCTCCAAGACAATTTCGTCTGCAAGAGACACTCTATCTCTCTTTAGTCATCTTTGGAGTCTCTCTTTAGTCATCTTTGGAGTCCTGTTTTACTGGGCTTCCCACTGATGCTTAAGAACCCTAATTATTTCCATCATGAAGTCTATACTTATTTTCATTCTTTTTTTAAATTCTAGAAAAAGAACACCCATCCTGCAGAACCAGGTAGCACACTGGCCAGAAAACCTGTTTTTCTGTGTTCCTTTTTTGTTTTTTTTTTTTTTTTTTTTTTTTTCTTTCCTATTATACTTTCATGACTGTTTGTGATTCATCCTAGGAAAGTGCTAGACTTCCATTTAAACGTTTCTAGAATAAATGCATTTTTTTATCATTTACCTTTATAAACTTATAAGAAGTCCAGTGAGGAAGGTTGGAAAGACAGAAGCTCTGATTTTTGTAAGTAATCATATGATTATGTTAAGGACTCTGTTTTATTTTCCTAATAAATTGTGCATCTGGATCGTAAAATGACAGCTTGTCTGTACCTGATGTCTGTATTTCCATGGACACAGAGTGCTTAATCTGTAACTGATGCAAACCTTAAATGAAACCCTTGGTCTTGGAGACTAGAAAAGAGTATCTGAGAATGTGGGCAGAAAGCTTAAGTAAAATGAAACTCTGCTTTTTGTCCTTTCTCTTAGATATGTTTTTCAAACATTCACACATACAAACCAGCAAACAAAGATTTGGTGTGCAGTACTTGGTAATCTGCTTCTAATTGAAGCTTTCTGTCAGTATAATTAACGTTTAGGAGATTCATATACCTTCTGCTTCTGTAAATGTACTGTAATTTTCCCAGACAGTAAATAGTGGCTGGATAGCTGTTGTGCTGATCCAGAGTCTTCTAGCGAGGTGCTCACGGCTGCAAGAATAGTGGTAGTGAAACTGAGACTTTTAAAGATGCTGTTACCTTCTGGTTGGCCAGTTGATGTAACTCTTGCTTGGGAAAATTAGCAGTATTTTCATCACACTTTGTGGTGAGTAGGGCTCTTCTTAGTTTTAATATAGCTGTCTTATTTTGTGATGAAATTTATTATTCTTGGTCTAAGGTGAGGTGAATTTTTTTAACAGTTATGTATAAAGTCAGAAAACGTGGAAGTTAAGATTTCCAGCTCAGAAGGAAAATCTCCAATATTGAAGACACTTCTGCATTTATTTGCCAGCAAAGGTAATATAGAGTAATAGTTACCATAACACTGTGTGAGGAATGAACTTACTAATTGTCGGAAGCCTGCCTTCTGATTTTTCTGGATTTCTCTAATTTGATTCTTCCATCTTTTCAGTGGTTTAATGCTGAATAAGTGAGCGGATTACAACTTAGTTTTATTGCTGTTTTTAATGAAAACATATCTGTCTACAGGAGTAGGAACTGCCGGAATTAGTGGATATGGCATCTTCCTAACAAAACTCCACTAATTAATGTTTCTGAAAATCATGTTCTCTGAATTGATTACACCTTCTAATTTCTTTGATGTGAGCTTTTTACCTGAAAGCTATAGAGGTGTGAGAGTAGTGACTCAGAACCTCCTGCCTGTGAAAATTTAGGGTCTGCATTAAACAGACTGTTTGAAGTTTGGTTTTGGTTTGTTTTTTTTTTTTTTTTGCATAATATCTATTGGTAAACTCTTCCTTGTTTCTAGTTATGTGTATGGTTGACATCTCCTATATATCTCTTCTGCTTTGTTAAATAACCTTATTCTCTCTCAGGATCTGTGCTCTGTTTGGCTGCAGAAAGCATTCATATCTCTTTTGGCATAGAAAGTATATTTTATTTATTTGAGTAGCTAGACTCTTCCAGCTGCTTAGTTTCAGTTTCCTGACTTCAGTTTCCCCCCAGTGACAGCGATTAAGGTAACGCCTTATCAAAGCATCAAGTTATCAAATGCTTAATCTTCTGCTGCTGAGTTTCCATATCATCTTATTTCTTTGTCAAGAAATCCCACATTTTTAAAGACCCTAGTTTGGATTATGCAAACCTCAGGGTAGACTTGAGTGAGGTTTGAAGGTTTAAATTGGTGCCTTTGGGATTGTTAGAATAAGAAGTCCATTCATTCATTCACAGATCCTTCCGAATTAGGTTTGGCTTCTCTTCCTTGAGATGTGTATTTTTGTAAGTACTGAAACTTTGATTTCATACTCAGCAAGAGAATGAAAGAGAGGAAGAACATAGCAAGTGAGTATGAAAACTCTTTTTAGAAAGAAAGCCCGAAGACTTGTTGATACTGGACAGCGAAGCAGGAAATGACGTGGTTCATAAAAGGCTCCAGCTTGTTGGATAAAGGCTGAAACTCAGGATGTAGTCTATAAATACAAAACAGTTTCATAAAAATATTTTTAAAGTGCATTTGAGTGCCTCAGAGAAGCTGACTGGTAACTGTGCAGCTACTAATATATATATTTATTTGTGCACATGCATACACTCATAGCATGCTTTAAACATGAATATATTGAACTCGGTGATATATATTTCCTGTAAAAGAGTGGTAATTACCAACACCAGCTGTAAATTTGGGAGCTACAACCTGTATTCTTTGCAGACTCTAAACCAGCCACTTAGTGGAGAAGCAGAAAGCAATGGACTCCAATTTCAATAGGGCAGAAGGGGAGGAATTTGTGAAGCTGAGTATTTTCCTGCACAAAAAACTAGAAACTTTTTTTCTGCAGTATTTTGTCACAAGTTTTTGTTTTTAAGCAGTACATCTAGCAGCCTTCTAGGGATTTTGGGGGTATCTTCTTACAGCCATCAACTGGTCAGGACAAAATTGTCACTCAATTTGGAGATAAAAGTGCTTGTAATTGAACTTGCAAAAAATGTTGGCCAAGAAACGTGGCTGGAACAGATTTACTAGCTACAGTTAATGGCCATGTTCCCTTTTTCCCCCTCTGACTTGTTGAATATGTACTTAAAGAGATCTTAAACTGTGAGTTGCTGCCATCCTTTTGCTTGCAAAGTTGCTTTAGTTATGAGACTGGAATGATTGTCAGTTCAGAATTACTACTTAAATTACAGTAATTTGGAATATCAGAATAATTTGTAATAATACAAGAGGGTGGTTTTGGTTGGTAATCTGTTGTTGAGCTTTGTTGTACTAACCAAGGCGAAGTTGGAAAACATCTTTTTTTTCCTCCCATGTTTTCAAAATGCTGTTTGTTTTTTTCATTTTTTTTCTTCTTTTACCAAATACCAGCATAACAGCAGTCCCATAATAACTGAGTAGGTGTAATGCTATGTCACTGAATATGCTTATGCCTTCATTTTCCACTTGTTATTTTTTCTAATTTGTTAAAGCATACATGAAGGTGCCTATCTGTCTCGGAAATCCCTCCATTGCTGCTCGTTTCTGTTGTACTAATCATAGAATGGTTTGGGTTGGAAGGGACCTTAAAGATCATCTGGTTCCAACTCCCCTGCTGTGGGCAAGGACACCTTCCGCTAGACCAGGTTTCTCAAAGCCTCGTCCAACCTCGCCTTGAACACTTCCAGGGATGGGCATCCACAACTTCGTTAGGCAAGAGAATGTATGAATGAATGGGCTTCTCTAATGTCAAGGCTCAAAGTCAGGCAGGTTCCCCAAAGATTGGGAGTGGGGAAACCCGAAGTAATTGGTATCTGACAAACGTTGCTGCTCATTTGGTGTGTTAACTGTGTGAGACAACTGTTTTCTTGAATTTGTGCTTAAACAGTTTCCTCAAATATTTTTGAGATTTTTTTAAAGGAACCCCGTGTTTCATCACATGGTTTGTAACCTGATTGCAGTCCTGTTTGTAGAATGAATAACTGATTAGAAAACGAAAATCATTTGAAACTGCTCAGAAATGTTTGCTTAAAAGAAGCTGCTGTGCCGTCTGCTTGTGCCTGTAAGGGTGCTTGAGCACGTACTGTCAAATAAAACCAAACCCCAGAAATCTCAGGTACCCGAGTACTTTTCTTTTTACAGTGTTATGACTAGACCTGATCTTACCTCAGGTAGCATGTTGAGAAAAAGAAATAAACCTAAACAGGGATGTAGGTCACATCTTGTAACCTACTAAATTCTGTATGGCTGTTTTGCATGTAAGAAGCAGTGGTGAATTGCATTCATTTCAGGAAGGCAGTCGTGGTGTTATCCTTCCCTTCTGATGGTGGGGTTTAAGGATTTTTATTTTGATTTTTTCTGAGCGAAAGGCAGTGTTACAGAGTGCATATTTAACAAGGGCTGCTTTGTCAGCTGGATGGAGGGGGTGCACAGGGAGGTAAGGTGGTTTGCAGGCTGGATTTCTTGCCTGTGGTGAGTGGCACAGCACTCTGACTCCCCTGAGAAGATGATGTCTCACCACTTGTGCTCTATGCTGTGAAGCATTCCCAGAGCGTGTCTCTGAGCAGTTTCAGTATGGGGAAAATAATGATATGAGGGAAACTCAGAATTGATACCTGTAGGTCACCTGTTAAATATCAGTGCTTGGAGATTATGCTGTTAGAACTAGCAATATAAACACTAGAGAACATGTACAGATGACTGAGTGCTTGTTCAGTGCTGCTAACCGCCTCTTGGCAGCCTTTCGGTGTCCAAAAGAAGACATACCTTTCTGATTTCTGAAATTTAGGTTGTTTAAGCAGAAACATTCAATGTAAAAGGACGCTTGTTACCTGTCCTAAAACTGTGGCTTTGACATGCGATGATGAAGCTAAATGCCTTCCCTGTTGCTGTGTCTCCAGGCATTGCTGCAAGGAGCCTCTGGGAGTTCCAGGGTGAAGAGACCTGCCTCTGTCTGGAGACCTCTGCTAAAGGTGAAGACGACCTCCAAACACACCAGGCGGCCTTAGCAGGAGCTCAGAAATCTTACTGCAAGGTAAAGATATTAATTTTCAAGCAAACTGAAGTGGCTGATAAAATTTGCAAAATAAGGATTTCTTTTCTTACTAGGTAAACACACAAATGCATCTCTGAGCTTTCTCCTTCTTCTCTGTGTATTGCTGCTTGCTACCTGGTACAAATGTTGTCATAGCAAATGCTGGGAGAGGGAGGGAAAAACAACATAGTGCATTGCAGGTTAGAGCCAGAAGTAATTCCTTATAATATTAGTAGAAAGATATATCTGCAGTCCTTTGTTGACAAGGGAACAGGCTGTTTCAGAGCTCTACAGCATGCTCTGTTTTTAGAAGCGTATCCCACTTTAATTGCCGCATTCAGAGTTTGCTTCGAGTGGCCACAAAAATATGGAAACACTCTCGGATGTCTTCAGCGACGGGAAGAGAATGAGGTTTGCATATGATGAATTTCTGTTTACCAGCCTATAATTATTTCTTAGTATGGTCATCCAGAACTCGTTCTTGCTTGTAAAGGGCAAATGCTGATGGATAAAAAAGAAATGTGACCCCAAGAACTTTGTTGAACCTATCAGTGCTACGGACCCAGGCACCTGGGGAGATTTGACTATGCTATGGTTTTGTTAGTTAGCCAGGATTTTGAATGTAGTGATGATATATGCAGAATCTTTCCTTCATACTGACAAGTTTAATTGAACTTTGTGTAGAGAGTTAGCTGAAAAAAGCGAGGAGTAGTGGAAACGCTTTCCACAGATTTCTGCAAGATTAAATGTAGGTCTTTCTAAAGGTCTGCCAACTTATGCATTTTTTAAAATAGCTGTTGCAAGGTGTTAACTTCATTGTTGGAAGGTTCCTTAGATAAATATTCCTTGTTTTGTTAGAAAAGAATTGCAGATTTTTCTAATTAATCCTTTATTGATCTTTCTAATGTAGACTGAAATTGGGGCTCCAAACTAGACCAAAGTTCATTGTCCTAACATCAGTAGAGTAAAATGAAAATCGGCATGAGTTCTTCCCATTAGCGTGGCCAGTGTTTCACTCCCATAACATTCCCTTATGGTTTGTTGTATGTGCCTGGGAGTGAGACCACCAGGCATGGTTAGGCCCACTCACGCCTTTCTGCTTCTCACTTCTTTGAATGCAGTTTCAACTATGTTTCTTCAGTCCACCAGCAAGGTTGGCTTGGACAACTGAGGATACTGTATTGAAGCCTTGGCAGAGCAGAAAACCTGATGATGATTATACAGTGATTTCAATTTGGAGGGAAAAACCCCAATCCAGAAATATTTCTCTCCTTACTGTTTCCCTTTGTTACATTTACGTTAGGCATACATGAAACAATAAAAGTTGAGATAACCATGCGCTAAAAAAATAAGAGTATTTCTTCTGAATGTTATTTTAAAAGTGCGATTTTACACATTAAGAGAGAGTAAAGACTTCACAAAAGATACGTGCATAATCCTGTGGGGTGCATGCATGTACCAAAGTGGAGTGGCGGTGGTTAGCATTCACGTACGAACTGTAAGGTACTGTCAGCTTTTGGCGATGCACAGTGTCCGGGATTGAAATGCAGCCTTGAACGCTGTCACTACTTCCAGCAAGGCAGTTTGTTCTGTGCCTTTCTCTCTCTTGTTTCCCTTTGTTGGAGGGGTGTGTTGCTAACCAGAAACACATGATATCAGACAGCCAAATGTTCTGGTGAAAATCAAGGGCACTTCATAGCTGTGAAGATTTTATATTTGCCCTAGATTCTTTTTTTCATTGATGCAGCTGTAACTGTTGTTGTAAATTATATGAATAATTGATCAAGGAGTTCTTGTTACCTCAAGTAATGTTATGCTTATTGCTATTCAGAACTGTGCTGCTCTTTGTTGTACTGCAGCATTGCTCATACTCTGCTCTGTGTGTGTGGCTTTTATTCCCTTAAAGTTTTCTTCTGCTTCCACCCCCTTTGCTCTCCCCCTCTCCTCTCTTCCCCACAAGAGCGTGTTGTTTTTGCTTCAGTGTATTCTATGATTTAACTGAAATCCAGGATCTTTTTTTAATCTACAGCAACACATTAAAAAAAAACAACCAAAAACACAACTCCACAGCCCTGGGAACTGTGCAGCGTATACATCTGGTTTCACATAAGCTTGAATTGCTGGCTTTACAAACATGAAACATGTAGTCCTTGCCACAGAGTTAGCTAAAGTGTTCCGTAACTTGAGACCGTATTCGAAATAAAAACAAAATTGTATAGCTTCTTTACCATACTAATGGAAAACATCTAATTTACTTCTTCAAGCCAACCAAAAGAATGACGCAATGCTGCTCAAGCAGATTTACGGTGCCTTTCTTCCGTAGAAATCAATACAGCTTGAAGGTGCTGCGATGGGAGCCGGCTAGTTGACTGCAATCCAGCTGCGTTCAAATGTAAACTTCTGTACCGCAAACCAAAACTGATGATTTTGATTTGTTCAGGCATCGCTGTATCTCTGAGATATTATGGTGTTGGATTTTATTCATGGCTTTTCTCTGCTTTATTGCCATTGATACTAGATTGGAATTTCAAAATAGCAAGTTCAGTCTGCTTATGATTTTTATTCTCAAATTGTTCAGTTATTTTATGCATTTCCTGAATTAAAGTACTTAGCTCCGTGGCAGTGATATAAGCAAAAGCAGCTCTATGTACATGCCATGTGTGCCTTTCAGAGGAGTCTTTTTTTCTCCTCAAAACCAACCAAACAAAAAAGCAAAACCAAAAAACAGGCCTTCATTCAATGGCAGTGTTAAGGGCTAGCATAATAATTTTCCA
Source organism: Himantopus leucocephalus (assembly GCA_003993805.1). Taxonomy (NCBI): domain Eukaryota; kingdom Metazoa; phylum Chordata; class Aves; order Charadriiformes; family Recurvirostridae; genus Himantopus; species Himantopus leucocephalus. The sequence continues at coordinate 123,791,876 of RSEF01000002.1, read as the reverse complement.
CTTTGTACAGAAGAAGCTCTGAACAATAAATGTTCTTCCATTTTTTTCCTGCTAGAGGAGGTAAACTGCAACAGTGTTGTTTTGGCTCAGTCAAAAAAAAGTTCTTAAAGTACAACTATATTTTTTTCTGAAGAAGCAAAACCAACGGTGCTGATTTTCATAGTAGATGAAAATGCCAGGTAGATGAGAACAGTCTTTTTTCAGTGGTGCTCAGTGATAGAACTAGAGGTAACAGGCACAAACTTGAACATGGGAAGTTCCATCTAAACATGAGGCGGAACTTCTTTCCTTTGAGGGTGGCAGAGCACTGGCACAGGCTGCCCAGAGAGGTTGTGGAGTCTCCCACACTGGAGACAGTCAAACCCCACCTGGATGCCGTCCAGTGCACCCTGCTCTGGCAGGGGGGGTTGGACTAGATGATCTCCAGAGGTCCCTTCCAACCCCTATCATCCTGTGATTCTCTGATTTTTCTGTCCCATATACTTAACAATCTCATGGTGAATAAATAGCTTGAGAAGATGTTGTAGAGGAATTGGGGTCCTTTTTGCAAGGGTAGCTTGGGATGTGGTAGGGTAGCAAAGAGGAAGATGGGGATTTGAGTTGTAAGAGAGTCTGGGGTTGAAGGGTTTTGGACTTTTTTACTTAAGAGGATGGGGAAGGTAATAATGAGTACAGTTAAGACGGAGAGCAGTGTTGTTGATAGCGGCATTGTTTTCTTTGAAAAGGCTACCATGTGAGACTTGATAGAGAAGTATGTGAATTCAAATTACAAATATTAATGATTTTGTTTATCTGGAGGAAAACAGGGAAAACATCATATTTATAGGCCTGAATTTCAGTACAATTTCAAATATTCTTTAAAATAATTTTGGAAATTTTCAAACTACTTAATGGCTTTATTTATAGAATAAATACTGAATTTTTAAGATGTATTGAATGTATGTTCTACAAAATCTTTTGATAGCAGTGTGGGAGAGCATACAGTGGCAGTGTGATTATTATGTTTGCTATAAACATAAGGGCAGCTTATATCTATTAGCTGCTAACATAGACAATAGAGATTTTGGATATTAGATACTGCCAAGAAATTTTGAACAGTTTATGTTTTTTATGAAATGCTTCCTGAAGACGGACAAAATGCCTCAGCATTAGCATCATGTAGTCACAGGGACAAATCTTCATCTTTAGTGTTTGTACAGTTACAGTACTATTTCAAAGATGGGTGTTACGAGGAACAACACAAATCTTTAGAAGAGAGACGCATTCCCCCCCCCCCCCCCCCCCCNTTTAAGTTTTCTTCCAATATTCAACCATTTCCACTCAGACTGACTGTCTGGAACTGAAATGCATCTAACGTCAACAAACAGGTTGACACATTTTGGCAATATGTTTAGCCCACAGGTTTTCAGTTTGACTGTTGCAAAATTCTTGTTAATGTGAAAGGTCTGTCATTTAGTTTTCCTTTTGCCTTTTTCCTTACACTAGCACTGGCAGTCCAGGCTGGAGCATGCCATAAACACTTTTAAAGCTACACTTTGAATAAAGCTTACATTTACTACAGCATATTTGCTTTGCACGGTTGCAATACTAGCACTGTATTCCTGTATAAACACTGTAATGAAGTTGTTAAGAAGAAAAGAAACGCTTATAGCATTTGCACTAAAGTTCATGGAGCATGAGATAGCTATGCTTAGGATGCTGGTACTTTGAAGGGATTACAAAAAAGCTTCTCAGAAATACATAAATACAAATAACATTCTCAGACTACCAAAACAGTATGCAAGTGATGAGAAGAAAGGCACAAATTATTACATGGAGAATAATCTGAGTTGAACTGCCACAGTAGAAGCCACTTTATGATGTGACCTTCCTACATATGAATTGAAAAGCAGGAAAAAGTACAGGGCATGACCTAAAAATGGTAGTCTTGAAGCTTCTTTGGGTATGTTGTGTCTTATTTTTATCTACCCTGAAATGTAATTTTTCCTCTTGAGTCAAACCTGAATAAACTGTTTTGGCTGTTTATGTTGTCCTTATGGTTCCAGCTCTGCCAAACATAGCTATTGCTACTTTATTTTAAGAATGGCTCTTACTTGGAGTTTGAGTCCTGCTGGAAACAGAATGCTGTCAGGAGGATGCAGTCTTGCTGTTAAGAAATTTAAATAAGATAAGGCTAATCCTATTGTATGCTTGCACTTTAGGAGTGAGCGTAGCAACTTCCCTTTCGTAGTTATGGCACCATACCATTGGCTATGTGCCTTGGAGGATTCTCCCCCCCCTTTTTTTTTTCCTGAGTTGTTAGCTTGGTTAGACATTAATATTCATAATGTTTCACACAATTGTGGATCATGGCACTACACTGTGCCAACTTCCAGACTTTCAGGAAAAAGAAAAAAAGCTTTTGATTTCTATGGGTCAAAGAAGGTAAGTGAAAGTAAGTGTACCTATAGTCTCTTTGGTTATGGCAAATTTGGGGGGGGGGTATACAGGATGTCTAATTTTAAACTTTTTTTTGTATCAGTAGAGATACAGTAGGAATTAGGATGCTGAATACTTGTCAGCTTTTGCTCAGGTAATTTAGTTTCAGAAGCAGAAACTCTGTGCACATAATAAGAATTTTTGAATTGTCATTTTGGATTGGTACTGAACCAAACTATATTATCCTGCCTTCAGGAAGAGCTAGTATTGGCTATTTAAAAAAAAAAAAACAAATGTAAGAATTCTCCTGCAGCTGTAGGACAACAATCTACTCCAAATATTTGGTTTTACCTTGATCTTTTCCATTTAGAGATTAAACTGCAAACTGACTTCAGAATGAGGTTATCTTTTGAGTTGTGTAAACCAGCCTTAGGTTTCTTAAAACTTGCAGCATAATAAAAGATTTGTAGGGAATTAGGGTATTAGAGTGTATGTTCTTGAAATAAGTTTGTTTTGAAAAGGCACGCTTTTCAGACTCCTAAAAATTAGTAACTTCTTGTAAATAACTTAATCCTAAGCAATGGTTGCATGCATGTAAGTAGTTAGCGGCTGGTCTCTTTTCCTTTCTTCTAAAGAACCTGAAACTTTTATAACACCGTGTAGTTATCAGTAGGTTTTGACTCACTGGGAAGAAGGTCTAGATTAAGAGCAGAAACTTTTTGTTCCTAGATCAGTAGCTGAGTTGCTGTATGGCCTCGGGCATGTCCTCTTTACTTCTTGCACCAGTTTACCATTTTATTCGCTGTTGTCACCACCACCATAAACTTCTTTGCAAGCTTTGGAGTCCATTGAAATTGTTTATTATTCTGAGTGGACTCAAATTCATTTGCTATGCAGTTCCTCATATGGCAATGTAAAATGTGGTGGAAATATGCAGTTTAGTCCATAAAGAACTTCAAAAAATAAAATCACCCTGTGCAACGTGTGTTACAGTAATGTGGATTTGAAGCAAACACACACAGTTCTATTTTAGGGTACCAGTCTGTATAAAGACTGGGAGGGGGAATAGAGCTATATGGTTAAAAATGGGAATGCTATGACCATTATAGTTAAAATAAGGGGCGGGGGGAGGAATCTGTCCTAAAATGAATACGTGGCAGTCTTAGTTTGCCTGAGTCTTTAGCGGAAGATTTCCACTTGTGTTTTCTGCCAAGTAAATTAAATTTATGAAGAAAATCTAGAGTCCAAATGTTGGACTGCTAGTATCTTTTAACAAGGTCAATGTGGTGAAGCAGAATATTGATAAAAGTGACATTTAACAGTGGACCAGCTGAGAGATCTTTGTGTTCCCATGTAATGTGAAGACTGAGTGTCCCCTAAGCTTATTGTTTTGTGTTTTGTACTTACTTTTGCATGCGTGCCAGGACATGCTCCGGGAAGAGGCATAAACTTTTTTCCTTTTTTCTTTTACGAATACATTTATTTCCTGTCTAGAGCTGGAAAAGAGGAGCAACAAGAGAGGTTTTGTTAAATACAGCAAAATCTAATTACAGCTTGATTTAAAGCCACATTTACACAATGGCTGAGGGGTGAGTTCACTTCCACAAAAACAAACTCGTTGGCTTCCTACTGTGCATCGGGGAATGTGGAGATGTGTGTCCTGGAGAGCAACTGCCTCCCTCTACTGGCACCAACTTTTCTTACACTGTGCTGCAGCTCTGCTACATGATATAAAAATATGACTGTATTCCGTTGCAAAAGAATACTGATGCAGGAATTAATTGGTGTATACTCCTCTTGCTGATTATGCCGCATGTCATGTGTTACATGTGATAAGCTTGATGTCTGTTTTCTATGAGCTTAGAAATCTTGTTCCTCAATAGGAACGGTTATTTCTGCCAATCTGTATTTTAAACAGTTGTGTCCCTGCTAATTCAAAGGAGAAATGTTAGTGAATAAACTGCATTTTCTCGACAATATGGTTTTCACTGAAGGTGCATCTCTGAAAGGTGCAAGCTCTCATCTTGGTCGTCTGCTGAAGTGTCTCTGCTGAAGGTATTGGAGTAGTTGAAAATGTGCCTTAAAATTTCTAGTGGTTTTCTTTCTTCAAATGGTTTGAATGTCCTGCTGTTCTTTTAACTCTGTTTCTCAGAGGGAAAGGTTGCACATCTCCAGCTTACTGGAAGGTCATCATTCATAGTATGTTTTTCTCTTCCTGAGATAGCCTTTGCCCAGGACCCCCATCACAGATGGCTTCATCGCAGCAGCTTGTGGTTGAGACTGACATGCTCGGGTCTTTATTCTTTTCTTGTTTCTAGCTGATGATTGCCATTTTTAGCAGGTTTTGGTTACTGAACTTGCACTTTATGCTGCTACTATTCCTTCCTTTTCTGCTACTTTAAATCTTACTCTTAGCAGAGTCTAGAGATTAAATATACACATTTGCATTATCTAGAAAAATCACTGCGAAGCAAAGGTGCTGGACTAGTCTAGCCCAATATACTTTTGGCAAATGTATGTTGCAGTGCATCCTACTTTGCACTTTTTGATGTGTCCTTCATTATTCTGGTCTTCAAAATTGTTCTAAACCCTTACACCTGAGGTGCAAATAAAGGGCTTACTGTTCCTTAGGCATGCATGAATATACCTAACACAAAATTATCCAACATCCCTATTCAGTGGCCCTCAAGCAGGAGCCAAAGCAGTTGTGCATGGTGACGAAGCTGATATTGACAGGAGGCCAGCAGAAGAAAGATGTTGCCTTGAAAGAGGGAAAGTGGTGGTAGAAAGTGGCTGGTGGTGGGACTGAAGTTGCTGTGCTGCTCAGCAGCACTGCTAAGCCATGTTTGGAAGCTGCTCCATGAAGGAATTTGAGTTGGTGAGAGGGCTGGGGCAAGTGGGTCTGTTGGCACCTCAGAACGTAGGGGAAGTCTTGGGGAAGAAGGAACAGGCCTGGGGCAGGAGGGGAGGGAGTGGATCCCTGTGAGTGGTGTCATGGGAAGGAAGGAGGGACACCAAAGTTTGCTCAGAGAGAGCATTGCAGACACACTGGTGGAGATGCAAAACCAGAGAGAGAGGACCAGGCTTTGACGGCATGTCAAAGTAGAGCAGTTGAGGGAGATGACACTCTCTGAGCTGTGACTCTGCAGTGTGGTTAGTGTTGCAGAAAGGTCAGAAGAGAAGAGGGATAGAGGGCTGTGGAGGGCTTGTGAGAGAAGTGGTGAGACAAGTGAGCCCGGCAGGGTGTTTCTGAAAGGTAAAGAATGAGCCCAAATCAATGGTCCTTCCTGCCAATGGGTGGGCCAGCATGCAAAGAAATGGCAAGTTGCAAGAAACAGAGGAGAATGGACAAGATCTTGTAAGATGAATCCTTCTTTCACTGCTAGAGCAATCTCCTTCTGTTTCTTGTTTGGTGTTTGCTCATTTTACACTTCTTGGAGGATTTCAGACAGATATTGGTCAATTATATCTGAAGTTGATGATAGGTGAAAAAGAGGACTGCAAATCTTGCTGTGATACTGAGAGAGGTCAGTGAATACTATGAAGACAATCATATCTCTATGTATAGCTATATACAATTGCACTGCTAAAACTACAAGGAAGTCTCTTTGCCGTGAAGTCATACCCAGGGAACTCTACCTGTCCAAAGTCTCAGACTTGTATTCAGTTTACACAAACTTTTGTAAACATCAATTTCACGGTTTCTTGCTGCTTCACCAGATATTTCTGGGCTTTAGTTAGGTCCTTGCTGGAGTTCCTGTATTCAGTGCTTTGTATTTTCTCAGAGGAGTATTCATGTGAAGGTCATCAGCTGCAGAACGAGAAATAAATTGTCTTTTCCTGCACTGTTTTGCCTGTTTTGTATGTGGCTTTCAAACCTTAAGGTGCCCCACAGTGCTAGGAGGATCACCTTGTGATCTTAGCCTTTTCCATCACGTTATGTTGAAGTTCTGACCTAGTAAAAGGAAGATGAGCATTCATTGGGATAAAAAAAGCAGTCAGGTCCCACCCTTCACTAGTTATCTCCAAACCGAGGTGGTGAAGAAAATGGTGATGGGAGGGAAGAACTTTGGGCACATATGTGAGTGTCCAGGGATGAAAGTCAATGTTTTGTATGGCTGCCATCTGGAGAAGAGAGCTGCATTCACACTGGAGTACAGCATCCAGTGAAGAATTCATTGCTGTGACTCTTGTGGTCCCTGTCTGGAGCTGTCCCGTGTCTCCCAGACGGCTCTGGGCACTCACTGCTGGAAGCCACGCAGATATGTAAAGGAGTTGTGGCTTTTGCATTGTCTCATGTGGACCTGAATTTCTGCAGTCGGTTTCTCTAGAGGAGATGACTTGAGGGGCAGAGGTATGTGGATTGCCTCTGCTTCTTCTCCTGATTGTTTCTTTTTTTTATGGTCAAACTCTTTAAAAAAAAAAAAAAAAAAAAAAAACCCCAACCAAACCCAAACAAAAAAAACCCAACACCATAACCCAACAGTTTGATAAGATCCCAGCTATTAGTCATTGTTGATATGCAGAAATGACTCAGGATGAGTTACGAGCTTTGTTCTTTTGGAAGCTTTTCTTTCAGCTGTGACAACTGTAAAGTTTATTCTCCTAGGAAATGCACAGATCTTTCAATCCCACCCCCTAGTAATTAAACAAGCTAGGTGTTCCTGCTGTTCCTTTAGTGGATGCATTTTCAGAGAGGATGACATTTTCAGCTACATTAATTACCAGAAGTACACTGTCAAAATACCACGTATGTGATTTTATTACTTCCCTGAAAGAGCTATAAACCCCACAAATAACCAAATTCTGGACTTTTAAAAATTTTTAAAAGGAAGACTAACTTAAATTTATGAAGAAGGATATTCCAAAAACATCTAATAGAGGACAGAGATTGTTTTCTCTGTTCTGATCACACTGAATCTTCTCTCTGTTGTAGAGGAATTTAACTTCTGTGGTGAATCTAATTTTTGTTTAGCACAAATTTTTTTTTGGGCCCTGTCTGAGTGGGAAAGTTTACAGAATTAGGGCATTAGGTGGCATAACCATCCTGTTGCATCTACCAGATATAGTTGCGTAAGGGACTTGGTGTGCGAAATGGGGCCACTAGGTCACATTAATCAATTGACTGCTAATCTCAAGCATTAAATGGCCTACTGTGGATTTTTCACTTAACCCTGGTTAGTGCTGACCAGTAGTGTTATGGAGCACTGAGCTGCTCATAAAGCAGAGGCTGTGTGTTTTCTGCGCTGAAAAGAGCTCTTTGTGGAGGGAAGTGGCTCTCTCTACATGCAAAGTGACGAGCCTTAGGTGCACTTCCAGTGGGGGACTTTGGTCCTCCTGAAATCTTACCATTGTGGTTGCCAGTTCTGGGGCTGTCTCCCAGCTTACCAGAAGTTGCATCATTCCACCAAATGTAGCTTTTCAAGATAGCCCTTATCCTTCCATGGGGTAGCTGATGTCATGGTGGTTATCATGGTAGGTCATCCAGAATTACCTGCTATGTGATAAAATTAAATGTTTCCACTCAGGCCTGCTTGTTAGAGTTTCTTAGAGAGTGTGTTGAGTGAGAAGAATCCCTGTTTAATTTTTCCTGAGGAACTAGTACTAGGCTCTCTGATTTATTGAAGTCCGAAGAGTACAAAGAATAGAAAATAATTTTGCAGTCAACTCACTCATATCTGATTTTATTTTTTCACCATTGTCCCTGAGTCTTTCTACTACGGTACCATGGCATGGGAAGAGCTTCTTAATAATAGGGTTCTTAATAGACTTAATAAGCATAAATACTTATGCTAGATAAATGCACGATCTGGAACATAAATCAGCCTTCCCTGATTTGTATGTGCCAACACCTTAAAATTAGTTTTCTCATCTGTAAGGTGCTTTCCAGAAAGAGACATGTTTATGCATAGATTTGTTTAATACTGTTAAAAAAAAAAGTATTAACTTTTATCTCTTTTATTGCTGTTCCCTGTTGCAGCTGAAATTTGTAATTTATATTAGTTTAGGTGCTGTAAACTTTCAGAGGAGAGAAGTACTTTCTCATGTGTCATATAAACAGTGCTTTATTCAGAAGCGGTCTGTGGTGGACTGCTTGAGCAAAGCAAGACTAAGATACATGACCTTAACCAAAAACTAGTCAGTCATTTCAATGTGATATAAGTTATCTCTATGCAGAATTGCTTGGCAATAGAATGTAATCCTTCTGATATCCAAACTTGATGTGTTTGCATCAATTCTAAATGAAGTTTTCTGTCACCTGTGGAGTATTCCAGCAGGGTTTTGTCTTTTGTAGATCTTTCTATTTGTTGTCTGTCTTCTTTCTGTGTTCTACTAATAAGAACAGGTTCAAAGAAATTAATAAATCTATATACACCACGCTTTCTTTGTGACTGTTTCGAGTTACATCTTGATAACTTATTTCTACAAGAACATGTTCTTTTGCAATGCTCATTCACTTGAGTTTTCACTGTGATAGGCAGCCTGTAATGAAAATGTTGACTCACCTGAATTATATCTTTGTTTTCTTTATTTTGTAAGTCAGATTGCAAGATAATTTTAAATTACAAGTATTAGATCACATTTTTCTTGAATGATTGCTTATGATTATGCCAAGTTACTGCACTCACCTATTTTAGTTACAGTCAACGTTTTAAATTTCAGTATTAAGGGAAGTGTTTATATAGAGTCCTGAGTGATGATAGCTTCATATGTTGTTAGCTAATATTTTGAGTCTCTTCAAATTTATGGTACTCCTTGTGTTAAAGAACTTTGTATAAAGAACAAAATGGATTAATCTTGTAACACAAAATACAGATAATCTTGAGGAGGAGGGGAGAAAAGGGATCTATGAGATGTAGCCTGGATATGCCTGTAATGTAGTCTTCCTTTTTTTTTTTTTATAGATTGTGCACCAGCAGCCTTTAATTTTTGAATGCTTTAATTCTAGTGCAAGTACTCAAATGACTCACCAGTTATCTAAAGCATCAGGTAACTATACCTATATTTAGCTTTGTTCTATCTTCTTATCCTTGTTTCTATCTTCATTTTCTCAGTGGTAAGCTACAGTGAGTTTCATTAATGTTTAGAAAAACAAAAACGCAAAACAATGTGGGAAGTGTTCCCAAGGGTTCTCACTAGTCAGCCTCTGCAGGCTCTCCACAGGCTCACTCTCCTGAAGGTCAGGGCTTGTGACGGGTAAGTCCTCTGTCTTCTTTCACAGTGCCTTCAAACACAGAATACTTAACCCCGCCTGCCACCAGGCTACATTTTTCAGTTGGAAGTGATATCTTTTTGTCAAAAGAGGTGTCTTCTCTCTGCTACTTGTGGGGTCTGCCCTGCTGGTGGTATCCCCGATAGCAACCAGCTCCAGCGGTGCCTTCATTTTGGTGGTTGGTCTTTGCCAAGGCATGACTCCAGCCTTAACTACCTTCCTCCTCCATTGAGAAAATGTGCCGCAGACTGCAGTACTTAACCACAGGTCGGGGTGTCTGCCTTTTTAGCTCACTAGATCGAAGTGCTGAATTGCAGGGGGTCAGACATGAAATCAATACTGTTTTTCCATCTGGCTGCCTTGAAGACTATGTAAACTAAATCTATTTATCTATAAAAGAAAGTTATGTCCACACTGCAAGAAGTACAGTTAGTAAGTATGAGCTGCTGCTTATGTTGCTACTGGGAAGGATCTTGCCTGGGTAATTTTATTTTTAAAGTAGTTACAGGTAAGTTCCCCTGAGATTTGTAGTAGTGAGATGCAAATAATGAATATAACAATGACAATTTTACTTTTTTTTTTCTCACAAGCTTTGTAGATCTGCCTCCAGCAGGCCTTGAAAGCTGATGAGGTGAGCGAAGATGTAGTGCCGCCTAGAAGGCATACTTTGTCTTCTGGACTTCTCTGCCTGTTAACATCTGTTAGTTGTGGATTTTGTTGCCCCTTTCTTTTGGGCATGTGATTTTTTTCATTTCCTTTTGATTTTGCTCTTTTGGGCTTTTTTTGACATAGCGAACTTCTCAAGTGTAGGCCTGAATCTCTTTCACCACCATCAGCTTCTACAGATTTTAGGCTTTTTTTTTATTAATCTCCAATCCATCTCACACATCCCCAGTTAGTGTGGCTTAGTACTTTTTCCTCTTGTATTTTTATTTGCTTGAGGAAGTTATCTGTAAGTTCTGCCAAACATTAACTCGGGCTTCAGCTGCAGGAGGGCTGGAGGGATGTTATGGAATGGGAGACATGAGATATTGTAGTATACAATATCATTGGGAAGACTTAAAGGGGTCTATGGTTTTACTCCAGATCTCTCTTTTCATTGGGAGTTGAAGAAACGTGCACACAGAGGTCTAAAAACATTGTGACTACTGCAAAAGGTAAAAGGTAATTTTCAGACTTTTCCTTTATGCAATCTCAGATCTGTAAATGTCAGTTTAAATCCCATGTTCTGAATGAGCAGATGTGTCTAAACATAGTTAAATCTTTACCCTAACTTATAAATTAGAATTTAAATAAAAGTATTCATAGATCAATTTGTTTGGTTTTTGTCTCATTGTATTGATGAGATGCAAAGCAATAATAGAAGCTACTGTTTCCCGATGTATTGTACTAATTTACCACAAGAGATGACTATATTCCAAGTACCTAAAGAGAAAATGAGCTGTCTAATTTCTTCTCAACATCAATATTTCAAAGCTATTTCCATTTGTTTTTAATGAAACAGATACGGAATTATATAAATGGGGCAGTTGTGAGTACCCAGAATAGCTTGAATACTTAAGTGAGATAAATGGTTAGATTTTGCAGGTTAGCCATGCACATGCTGTAGCTTTATGTGCTGAACTGATCAGTGTGAAAACTCAGTACTGTGCGCGGTACGATGCGCTTCCCCAGGTCCTTCCAAATACGAATATTTATGCTAGTGTGTGGGATATGGTGGGATTGCATGCGGCAGTCCAGCTGAGTATAGAAATTATGTTGGTTTTTAAGTTATACAGTGTTTTTCGTAGTTATGCGGTTTCTGTTATAAAATATGAATAATACGTACAGTGAAGTCAGTGTTAAATACTTACACAACTTTTAAACTTGCTCACGCTTCCCCTCTCTAGCAGCCCTTTTTCTGTGGTTACGCTGCTTATGTTTTGACTACAGACTGCTGGAATTTGCTTTGAAAATATCAGTGTCTGTTTTTTTTACCGATTAGCTTTGGAGCAGCTGGTTCTTTAGACCCTGATTAAGGCAGAAGTTTGGGGAGCAAGGAGAGACTGTCTTATTGAGATCGCTAAAGTCTATGTGGAGCATGTGGGAGGTACATGTTTGAGACACACTGAAAGCTCCAGTTCTGACTTGACTTAATTTTGAGTGCTCACCTTTTGACCTTGTTTTCCCATGTTTGTACCTAATTTTTATAGGGACAAAAAGGGATTAATGTTATGCTGTTAAGGTTATGTAGCTATGGGATTAGTGACTTCCCTTTCCATCTCTGACACATTTGGGATTTTTAGACTCACCACTGAGACATCACCTGCTTGAGGTAGTGGGAAACCAATGACCTTAAAAATGTGCTGCCCTTCATGGAACAGTACAGTATTAGAAAAGATGAGGCATACTTGCTGCATATTTGTGCTCACAAAATGTATTTCAGTTTGCAGTGAAGACTAGGTTCAGATCCATAACCATTAGCCTGCTTTATTTCTGATATTATGTCGATATAAATTCTTGCCGAAATAATAAATGCCTACTAAAATGATATGTGTGTCAGCAGTGTTAAATTACAGTGCTGGTGAGACAAAGGTTTTTACGTACTTGCATTTTGTTTAATGTAAATCTGAAGATCCTGATGCCTGTGCTTTTAGAAACCTGTTCTGGAAGGGCTGGGGATTTGCAGCTGGGGCAAAGGGCTAAAAGGGTCTGTCTGATTTGGGATTGATCCTCTGAGCAGCCAGCACTTCATGAGGATGGCCACCTGAAGAAATTCTCGTTTTTGACAGCAGTGGCATTACAAGTGGTGACTTGTGTGAGGCTACTGTGCCATGCAGGCATGTGCTGCGGAGAAATTGGGCAACATTTTTTGTCCCCAGGCCTAGGAAGGGAAAGTGAAGAAAATGCCTGCTGTTTTGCCCAAGAAAGGTTTGAGAAGGCAGACCAGTAAGTAATTTGTCCCCAGGATGTGACAGAGTTCCCCTGGTGCGTGTTTCCCATCCTCAGAGCACTCCCTAGCTCCTGTGCTAGTCTTGGTAGGATCATCACTCTCCCCCTCACCTTAGTTGGAGCGCTATGCAGGGAGGGGAGTGTCTGCTCAAATCATCAGAAAAGGGTGGAAAACAAGGAGTGAGAGTTCTCTAGGCTTGGGGGTGGGCAAATCGTTCCCACTTATACTAATTTTTGCATTAGAAGGCTGGCTAAAAGCCACAAGCAGTCCTGGAAGCAGGGCTTGGGTTTTTATCTGCCCTACAGACTTTAACTACTAGGTCTACAAGCTGCCCGAAATATAAGTACACTCTTCTTCAGGAGCATTATATGGAATGAGAGTCCTGAAGACTCTTTCATAAAAGGGCTTTTGGCTTGCTCTATTAAATAATTAAGCCTCTCTTCCTGGAGAGGCTTTTCATCTGTGCCAGCAAAATGCTTCTGGTTTCTTGTAAGAACACCGTGAGACTGGGTTCTGGTATAGCGAGTCACAGTTGCTGGTTTTATATGGAGACAATTTCTAGTCATTAAATTAACAACCTTTCTAAGATTAAAATCTAAATTTATTTTACATTTGGCTAAAAAGGCTTGAAGTTTAGTAGGCTGTCTTCAAACTTGTTAGCCTTGAAAGATAACCAAAGCCATTGCTTTCAAAGGTAGTTTTCTTCTGGGATTCATTGAGCTGAATATCTTCAGCTCGTGTGTAGAGTAATAAGATCTGAGAGTTGCTCTGAAACTCTGAATTACGGGTGTGGACTGGAGACTTGAAGTCTCGAAGGTTTGCAATCTCTGAGCTCCCAGTGGGCTGGCTGGCAGCAGGGCGATTTTGGAGCTAATGCCCGTACGCATTAGCGTCTGCGAGGAACCACTTCATGTTCCAACAGTCGCACCTTGACTTGCTTTCTAGTTCCATCTTGCAGCTCAATGTAAACACCTTCTCGCACAGAGACATGTAAGAGAGCAGAAAACAGTCTTTGAAGAGTAAGAAAAAAAAACAATGGGCTTTAGAAAGCATGATGGGTCTTCATTGTCATCACATAAGATCAAAGAAAGCTTCAGAGCCTCGCTTTCTACTCAGAATTGGAAATAACAGTCTTAATTACAAAAGTGAGCAAGTCTGTTTGAAGGAGTTTCTCCTTCAAAGGGAGGAATGCTGCACTTCATCCTTCAGCTTTTGCGTTCTTTTGCAGCATAGCACTTTTGAAAAATTACACCTGTCCTCTAATGGAAGGCTTGCATTTAAAGTTTTCCCAGGCCAATCTATAGATATCTCAGTAAGATATACTCAGCATCAGATAGTGTCACCCGTTGCAGCAAGGTGGTCATAGTGAAAATGATACTAAATAGAGAAGGAAAAGAAAGTGGCAGCAGTGGTGATGAAGATTAATAATGTGGCGGTACTGGAAGTATACTTATTATATTGCAAGCTCTTTTTTTCTGCTCTTCCACTGAGGAAAATCTGTACGTGTCTGTCAGCTTTCTGGCTTTAGTGACGCTCTTGGGATCCCTATTTTCCACCACATCAAATACAAAAAATGTACCTCTTGTGGCCTGTTCCGATGTAGATTTAACCTCCCATGTCCTTACATCAATTGTGGTTTTTTTTTTTTTTTTTTTTTTGCCCTCTTTTNAAATCTGTTTGTTACAGTCTACTAATGTGTCTTTCTCACTTGGCCGTTTGGAAGCAGAGGCTGGTTTTTCTACACTATATTTTACAATCTTTGGCTCACTAAGGTCATGATCATTGATCTTATGCGAGTCAGGCATGCATATATGGGATCCATGGCCTGCATGTGCTATTTAAGGCTGTTTCTTATGCTTACTGTGTTACTGATAAGCAGTGTGGTCCCTTTCTGTGGTTCACCAACTTCGCGGCCATCTAGCTGGTCAGCCAGAGGTCATGAAGTGGTGGCTAGGAGGCACATGTGTTTTGGTCTTGCTAAGGTCTCAGTTGTGCTGATAGGTGTGTTGCCTTCTGAAATAGGCAGTTCATACTGCATCTCTGCTGCCAGCTGTGAGGAAAGGTAGTGGAGGGAAAAATAAGTAGGCTGGAAAGACAAGAGAGCATGGAAGATATTTGTATAGTTTGAGGTGATTTGCTGAAATACAGTATAGAGGTGGAAGAAAACATTGCACTGAAGGAAGAATGGAAGGAACTTGAGGAGAAATGGAAGGTTAACATTGAGATGAAGATGTGTTGGAGTGATATGTGGCGGGAAGCTTGTTTCAGGGTGATGTGAAGTCCTTAAAATGACTTAGTGTTTGAATTTGGGATTTCTGTGTTCTTAAGGATACAAACAGAATAATACTGTGTTCTTCCATGTCTGTTTTTGTGGGCAAAGTGCAAGGGTTCTGCGTAGAAAACCTCCTGCAAGCTTCTCTTCAGATCCTTCTTTACTGCATCCATCAGTGGTAGGATGAAACACACCTCACTGACAGCTTAACTGCTCCTCCCCTGCTTCTCCGAGGTGGCAGTGATGGACTGGTGTCTTCATTTCAGTCAGTTGGATCTTCAGTGAACATACTGTCAATGTGTAGGTCTGTGGAGGCAAGGGATGGTAATGTCCTTTGGCATGTGGGTATGTGGGGTTTTCTAGTTTTTACGATTCTGAGGAAAAAAAGTGACTATGGATCCGATTAAAAATACTCTGTGGGAGCATTCCCAGAGGAATTGCTGTCTGGGGCATTTAGAAATATAATCAGCATATTTGAAAAAAAAGTCCTAAAGTTGCAGGTTAGCTGACCAACTTCAAAACATAATCAATAGCGTTGACACATACAGGTAACTGTCTTAGCAGATTGAAATCGGGATCAGTCCAAGAAATGTCCCTGTGCTTCATAAAATGAATGTAGGTTTTTCCATGCCGAGTGCCAACCTTGAAGCCTGGCATTTGTGACTTCCTGAGAACAGTGCATGTGGCAAACTGTAGGCCCATGTTTTATTGTTCTCCATGAATGATGATGGGTCTTGTGATGAGTTTACCACCATTCTGCAGGCTTCCCAAACTCTAGCAGGTACTTGCTAGGAAAGGAAAGAGCCCGACAAATAACTGTTGTGAAGTCAAAGGTGGTTTTCACAAGAAAAAGAAAGTGCTAGATAAATTTCTTTGGGAAGGAAAATTGAAATGTAGGAAAACTTGTGGAAGAGAAAATTGTCCCCTCATCTTTTAATCTGTGTAAATGTAAAAGGTACCATACAAAAATCTTAAGATTTTGTTGTTGTTATGTATACACAACTATGGGATGGTTTAGCTTAGTTCTAAAAGTCTAATGAATGCATCAAGCCAAGTAAAATATTCATTAGAGTAATTGGTTCAGTTCAACCTCTCAAGGCTACAGCTTGGAAATATACACACTATTGCCTTTAGAAATGCAGCATGTTGATTCACCAGCCTTTTTGCTCAACTAATTTTCACTCCATATGTTTACTATACTTTGCAAAATCTAATTAAGTAACTGAGCAGTAGCAGTTTCCAAGCAATATTTGGTATATTTTTAAGTCAAAGGTTAAATGGTATCCGGAGTGAAACCTGTTTAGTTGCAAGACACATCAGAAATTTGTTTTTATTTTAAATATTTTTATATTGAAATCATTGGATATACAAGTACTTATAAAAGTGATCATAACATAGTAAAAAGTTATTTGTCCCCAAAATAGTCATCTGTCTGTTAATTCACTTAGCTATGCCTAAATGAAGTGTAAAATTCATTAATGTGCTAGCTAGGCAGTTTTCACTGCAAAATGTTGGTTTCAGTGTCATATGATGAATTCATCATACCCCCATAGGTTTTCCTCTCTCCTCCCCTCTGTGGTGGGCATCTGCCTCAGACCATATGGTTTTGGAAAATTTTGATTGCAACTGTTCTGTCAAGGAACAGGGCTAGAGAAAACCTAACTTTCTTTTAATTTCTAAAAACACTGTAGAGACCTTCTGTTTCCATACGGAGGAGCAGGAACTTGAAGCTTAGCACAGGCGGATAACTTGTGCCAGGGACAGGCTTTTGCTTTCGATGAAAGTCTGCCGAATATTGGCCAACTCACATACCTTTAACAATTTGTTCACTTCCAACAGAGACTTGCTGGATCTGAGGAGTCTCTTGTGACTGTGTCCTCATGAAACCTCTCTTGCTGGCACGCCTATATGTGGCTGTATCCTATCCTAGGTCTGGTGCATGGTCCAGACACTCGTGTGAGGTCACCACAGGCAGTGGGGCAGGTTGGTGGAGCTCTGTGTTGTTCTCAGTTGGAATTTTAGTCGCTTGTCTTTGCTCAATGTGAACCCTCGCAAACCACCGCTGGCTTCAAACACCAGACCTGCAGTGCTGTTCCCCACACCTTCCTGGCTAAGCAGATCATTAGGATGGTTAGAAGTGACTATTAAACCAAGATTGACATTTGGACTCTTCCCACTGGTCTCCTAAGCTAAGCACAGAGGTTTAGTGAATGGTGATTGTGTTGCAGAGACAAGTACGTGTCTCTTGAAATGCAGCCTTGCAGCTGTCAGTGGGGAAGCATCCTAATGGGAGGACCTGAACCACTGGGGAGCAGTGCTGGACCCACACAGGACGGAGCAGTGAGGGCTTGGGGAGCCGCTGGGCAGAGATGGGGGATGTGCAAGCTTAGCAGCTTGCATGGGGGAGAGCCAAAATTGAGAGTCCCGTGGCAGCTAAAGCGTGTTTAATTCCTGTTTAAGGATTCTTGATCATTTTGTCACCTGTTGTAGGTGCCTTGGTGGTTTGTGAGGGTGAACTAGATTAAAGGAACGATTTTTCTCTCTTTGATTTTCTTTATTTTGTGTGTGTGTATCTTTTCTTTTGCTTAGCAAACTGAGCATTCCCAATAGCTGGATCAGAGCACTTAAGGTCAACACTATTGGACATGATCCCCTGTTGCTACCTTTGGTGAAATGTTGTTAGAAAAATCATTGTGGATCTGATCATCAAGTAATTGGGCACCTCCTCTTCCCATGTCTCTTGAATTCTTTTTAAATTAAGTTTTTAACCTTTGTATAACTGTCCCTCCTGCCTTCATTCATGAAATACATAGTTTTCTGGCTTCAAACAGTACTGCTGAGAAACTTGTAATATTCTTACAGTATTTTAAAGAAGCACAGTTTATAAAAATTGATGAGCTCCTTAGATGATGTAATCTGAAAAGGAAGACTTAATAAAATAGCTTCCTTCATTTATTGCAACACAAAACTTAATGTTGACTGCAAGTTGAACCAAGGGGTAAAATGTCACTCTTCCTGCATTTCATTTTTATTTCTAGCCATACATAGCTTTGAGAATATTTTCCTTACGGAGATGAAGCCTGCTTCTAGTGCAGAGCGGCTCGTTATGAGCAATTTTCACTGGCAGATTAAGAAAGCTGTGACACAGCTATTTACATATTGTCAATAAATATGGTCTTGCACTGTTACCACATGGAAGTCTTGTTCCATTAGTAACATTTTATGTAGTAGCAATTACAGTTTTTTGTACTGAAGTAAGCATGATAGATAAAAATGTTTATAAACAACCTTTAATATCACGTGCTTGGACTGTGCCTCATACTGTATGGTGCTGGTGATAAGAGTGAAGAATTAGGAAAAATGCTGGTGTGGGCACATAGGAACTCATTATTGCAGTGGGGTTTGGGGTCTTGTAAATATAATGTTTATGGACGTGTTTTTATATGTAACTTAGTGGTGCATCTTAAAAATGTGTTGTAAAGTTTGTGTATGCATAATGCTGTAGCATTATGATATTTTTGGCAATATTGATCATGAAAAATGTACCGTCTCTCACGACAGAGAGCTGGCACTGGCACTTCTGAGAAGCAGGCTGTGTACTTCTGCCTTGCCACTGATGTTTGAAAACCTTTTGGTCAGTGCTAATCAGAGCAAAGGTTAATTGAAACGTGCTATCAAGGAAGACTAAACTACAGATGCTTGTATCTTTTTTCATGACTATTTACTTGATTATTTTAGAAGCTCTCGGCATCTTGCAAATACACAAGAGTATTTTAGATCATAACATTCCTTAGTTTTGTGGACTTATATTTGTAAGATGTGTGTAAGGCTTACTTGAGTTAGTTCCCCCTAC
This sequence comes from Himantopus leucocephalus, assembly GCA_003993805.1. Taxonomy (NCBI): domain Eukaryota; kingdom Metazoa; phylum Chordata; class Aves; order Charadriiformes; family Recurvirostridae; genus Himantopus; species Himantopus leucocephalus. The sequence goes on along the minus strand of RSEF01000002.1, from coordinate 123,773,188 downwards.
TTCTAACGAGTATTTGCTCACAGTAAGTATTTTCCAAATGAATTCAGTTGTTTTGCATAATGGCAAAAATTTCCTTGGCATTTCCACCATAGCCTCGTGAAAGCTTAGTTAGGACTTTATGTGCCAATGCACATAGAAACCCTCGGGTCGTCTGAGTATCTGCCCACATGTAAACGTAAAGGACAGAGGGGGTCCTGTTGACTTCTGTAGGGCTACTGTGTGCTGAAAGCATGCGTGTGGTGCCTCACCCATCTGAGGTCTACGTTGTAGACAGGGGAGTACTGTACATAAACCGATCTGAGATCTATTGTGTATATCATGCTGGTAATGTGTACGTTCAACACAAGAATTCCTACTGGCGGAATAAACTGCTGCATTTTATTGTCTCCTTCTAATAGACCTAGAAAACAATGAGTGGTCAGCTTCTGAAAGAGCACTCCTAAATATGTCCCCTTTTTTCAGAGATGGAGACAAACCCCCTCATAGGCGAATCATTTGGAAAAACAACAAAAAACCCCAAACAGGAATTTTATCTCTACGCACCCAGACAAATAACAGTCCCAAATGTTGATGCTTTCGGCTAAAAGGTGTGACACGTTCAGTTCAGCATTCGTTTCCTCGCGCGCGGTGCCTCAGCAGCCCCATGCTACGGCAAAGGGCTATAATTAGATTAGCAGCCCGCTAAGCAGCGGTGACAGTGTGCGAGCCCCAGCGAGCATGTGCTGGATTCTGCATGTGCCTGGCGCTTATTGGCGGGCGAGGTTGCTGCCTGCCGGTTTGATAGGTTTCCCCAGTAATCTTTATGCTGCATTACAGACATAGATACAGAGGTACTGTGTGCGTGCAACGGGAGAGGTGCTCAGCTTGGAGCGTAAAAGAAAACCCACAGATGAAAGGCACTGGTCTTTGTTGCCAAACATCAGTACTTAAAGACTGCTAGCTGCAAGCAGAGAGGTCAGTGAAGGAGTTTTACTTGGTGGTAATTACTTTCAGGTCTTTATCTCTCCGGTAAAACAGTCATGCATGAAATGAATACTGTTAATCATGTCATCTGTTTAATTTGATCTTGCTTTCATTAATATCATGTGTACTCCGGTGGGAGAGCCGTCAGATTACAAAAGATACCGCTAGAGTGGATTTAGTACAAAAATAGAGTGTATTTATATGGGAATATTGCTTTCATTTGAAATTTTGAGCCTGTGCATGTGAGTGATTTTACTGGTTGCCTTTTGTTATGGTAATGGAAATATTTCTTTTATTGGCATGTTTTCTGCAGAGCAAATGAATGAGAGCATTTATAACTATTGGCACATGAAGATAAATCTTTATAAATAGTGATCAGTTTAAAGAATAATTATGTGAAGTGTTCTTTAATTTGATCACAGCAATAACTATCTTGCTGGTTCTCTTTCACAAGATAGAGGGATGAGGAGTAATATGCTATTGTTCTTTCAACAAAGATGCTGGAGCCTTCATGTTTGGGTGGATTCTTTGTTTCATCTACTGGGTTTTATTTTAAGTGGCTTTCAAAATGAAACTAAAGCCACCCTGCCTGGTACATTGCAGTATATCCTTTGCCTGCACACATATTATATCTATATATAAATCTATATATATATCTGTATTGTTCTCAAAGGCTGAATTTTGGCCCAAAGCCTTGTTTATTGTCAGAACTGCCTTCAGCAGTAGGATGAAACAAGATATATGTGCCAATCTTTTCATCTGTGATTCTGAGGCTATTACAGTATTTATCATAGCGTCATACCCATTTAAGTTCTTTTCATATTTGACCTACGCATCAATTGATCACAACTTTTTCTATAAAAAGCATGCATATTTAATGAGCACATCTTACAGTGAAAGCTGTTCAGAACAGAAGGAAGCAAGCATGAAGTAGATATAAAAAAAAAAAAAATTAGTCTCTTAATGTAGTCATGCCTCATTTGATGACTTTTGAATATTGAGGCTGACTGTTGAGACTTCAAAGTTAATGCCCTTGTCTGTGTCAGACTCCAGAGCCCACATGAACTTGTATATTAAGTCACCAGTCATCTGGCTGGCTGGCTGCCACCATGCGTCTGAGGTACGAGTAGATTGTCTCAGTCAGGATCAGAAAGGTGTTAGGAACAGGAGCTATTTTGGTGGTAGTCTTCACTCTTCCCTCCGCACCCATCCACGAAGAGGTTTTTGCTACTGTATGAACCAACGCAAAAAGTTGTTCGGTCTTAAACTATGTGATATGAAACTGTGTTACCTCCGGAGGAGATACCCGTAAGTGTGAGCATTTATTTGGTTGCTAACTTTATATGGCTGTGGGTGCAATGGATTATAATAATTATTTGTGATAGCATATTCAAAAGGAAAAGTATTTGGGAGGTTTAATCACGGCTGGTACATACCAGTTTCTTTGAATTTTTGCTGTTGGCTAAAATAGTTACCTTGGTGTTTCCATTCAACTAGGTTTTATTTCCATTTTATTTCTTTGATGTAGACTTGGAAAATGGCATGTTTGCATGGTAACAGTTAAGCCTGAACTGGGAGGACTCGGGATGTGAAGTTGTGTTGTTCTCAGACTGTTTCATATTCCCACGTTGCTCCAAATTGCCAACCAAAAGTGTCTTAAAGAGGTTTTAAGTTAAACTATGCCTTCTGCCCTTTTTAACAGAGGCTTACTTGAAGTAATTTATCTACGTCTTTATGACCTTTGCAGCAGCATCCTATGAAGGATTAAATAATGGAGATGTTAGTAATAAAGAAATGTAGAAAGTAATATCCCCAGCAGATATTATATGTTTGCCATATCTGGACAGTGTATTTTCAGGAGACAAGAGGCTGCTATTTTCTGTTCCATGTATTGAGCTATCATTATTTGTAAGTAACATAACGCACAGCTGGAAAAACGCCGTGAAAGTTAGCATAATTTGGGTGGCAGATATAGGGAATACTACCACCCACTGGAACTGAAATGCTGCACCAGCTGCTATTTAGGTGTGGACATCTCTGCTTCCAAAAAGAGCTGTGATGATCTATGCAAGCGTCACCAGAAAAAATGACAGTCATGGAACTGGAACTGGTGACAATGTCATTTAAACTTGTAATACCTTAACAGGAAGGAATAAGATATTTCATTATTGTTTCTCTTTCTATTATGACCTCATTTTTCTTCTGGGTGAACAAAGAAAACAATTTGAAGCAACAGTTCATGTGGATTACTCTCTAAAAAAGTTTTCATCTTTGTTGCTATAAACATATTTCAACTATAACCAGCATACTGGTACAGGAAATGTAGCACACTTCAGATTATTCTCAATGAGATTTTATATTCAAGTTTTTCCAGTGAGTTTCTTGATGTAAAAGTTTTTAAATTACTGTTCGTTAGGAGAGGCATGCATTGCATGTTTGCTATGCGCCTCTGTGAACTGTTCTTATTTCTGATATGTTGCCCTGTAGATAAATCTCCAAGTCCTTTGGTATGTGAAACTATTCTTTCCAACCAGGAATGCAGAGAGTGTGTGTGTACGCGTAGGTATGGTAAGGGCACAAAACTATGTTACAAAAACCAAGGTTGCAAGTGTTTCATAAAATACACATATATAGCTGGGGAAGAATCACTTGTGCCATCTAACACTAATATATGTTGGTGTAGAAATCAATGTGTTGTTAACACTTTCAACGTCATACCTGTACTGCCGTTATAATCCAACAGAAATACATAAATACTCCTTGAAGAGTGGTGTTTTCAGAAACACTAGCTTTGGCTGCTAGCTGGAGATGGATATATGCAGTAAACTGGGTGCCTGTAATCAACAGTGCTACTCTGGCTCTGGTTTATTAAGGTATTATGTCTCTTTACTGCTACATGTGTAAGTGAATTTTGCATTATTTAAAACTATACCAAGTCTAAAGCCGAAAGATGATGCTTAAGGTTAATGCATTTTTTTTAATAGTCTGTTAGCAATGGAAGAGATACTCCTAAAAAAGTCGTAGGGATTTAAAGTATTACCACAGTGTTTATTTTGCAGGATTTGTACTTATATGCCTTACAGTTTTTAAGTCAAGTAGCAGTATGTGATATATGTGTAAAGGTTTACATTAGAATGAGAAAAGTGACGTTGTGCCCTAAGGCTCCTTTTTCCTTTTTCTCTGTTTTTGGAACCAGCTGCAATTATTACTTTGCTGATGAAATGTCTGTCTGTTTAAATGGTCAAGACATTCAATAGCCCATCTATAAATGCTTATAATAAGCATGTTGAGAGTTCATGGGAGATCAATGGCCTGTTTTCTGTATTTTGTCGGGTGAAGGTCTTTTCAGATTTAAAAGAATAAAAACTTTTGGGCTGCGTGGTGGGGAGGCGCAGGACGTTCCCTCTGCAGGCTCGGCAAGGTGTATGTTAAGTTGGGAAGACCTTATTGCCATGCCACTCTTCCCACACTGATGCAGCAGCACTAATTAACGAGGTTGGACACGTGACCACGTTCTCTGTATGCAGACGGCTGCTGCTGCAATTTGGGGGCACGAGTGCTCCCCCGCCCTGCCCGTCCCCTCCCACAGGGCTCTCGCTCACCTGGCACAAGTTAATTCTGGGGACTAACTATGTGATAGAGTCGGAAACTTAAGCAGCGGATGAAATATGCCTAGCTCTAGGCATCTGCCTGCCAAACATTTGTGATGTTCAGAGGAAGGTCGTGTTTTATAGACTGGGGAATGGAAGCCGGAATGTCTCTTTCTTGCAGTTCTCACAGCTGCAGCGGTATAGTGAATTGAAAACAAAATAGATGATATTAAGATATATATTTACATTTAATCGCCTGTTATGATTAATTTTAATTGTTCATAAATGTATTACCTGCGGTATTAAGTGTGGCTTGGTAGATTTAATGTAGAATACAACAGGCAAACAGTAATCCTGGATGCTATTGTCTGCGTAATCCTGGTAATGAGATTCCTGTCTCAGTTTTATGTTGTCTTTCATGGATGTGCTTCAGCCACCTGTAGGCACAATTACTTGCTACAGCCTTTCCACAAAGCACCTGAAGCTTCCAACCCAGATCCTCACTTTGTAAATATGTCATTTCGAAACATGAATTGTCCATTCCATTTCATGGCAGACATTATTTGGTTTTGTGCCCTGTTGTGCAGTTGTCTTACTTCTGTGGTATATTGGTTTATTAATTGAAACAGTATATTATTTATACTGCTGATGATTATGTGGTCATCTGTTTTTTTTTTTTTTTGGCTGTGTNTTGTGTCTTGTAGAATGATTTCACTGTATCCATTCATACCTTCCTAATATGAATGTGTATACTGCAAAATCCCAATTAATGACAAAGAAGGATATTAAATTCTTGGCTCTCTTCTAAGGGAGTTTAGAATTTTGGAAGTTGGTAGACTAGCCCAAAGATTAGGCTGTTCTGCTCCCTGATTGGGAAGTTTGTAGAAACACATTCTGTAGCAAAGTTATGCAATGTGTAATACAACTTTTATAGATTACTAGTGCCATTTAACTGGAGAGAAATGTGAATATCAAGGTTTGCAGTGGTATACGCTTTTTCACCAATCTCTGAATATTTGCCTCTTGCATCTCTTCAGGGTCCGTGATTATAATTGGTTCTTTTAAGGTCTGGGTACTGGTTTTGTAGGTAATGATACTGAAGGAGAGATGTTAATACGATATGGTGTGTTTTCGTATAACACAAATGCATAATATGACACAGTTCCTGTTTCACTGCGTTTCCTGCCTGTATAATCTAGGCAGAAAAAGGCTAGAGAGGAATGGAGAAACAGAGACAATAAAGATGAAGCATCTTTTATGTGACCACAAACTGTGGGCTTGCGAGGTAGGCTGAACAGTTTGTGCTTTAGGGTTATAAACCATCACTGCAAATGTCTTTAAAAAGAGTGAAGAATATTGTAAGCTCAGTATAACTATTCCTGTCTATATAAGCACTTACTGTACAAACTTCCCAGGGTAAGGATGATTTCCTTCTGTCTCAGTGTCATAATTGGCATTGGGTATTTTGGGCATTGCAGTCATCTGGAAATGAGTGTGCAGCTTTGTATTTCTGCCGTGACATTACAACAGCACTCTAGTCAGAAGATGTATGAGGGACGTGATAAACTACATCCCTTCTTCTGCCATTACTGTTACATCAATCCTACTGCAATCCATGGTCCTGTCCCATCCGTGTCTTCCCCCCGCACTATTTTCCTTTAGCATGTTGTGGAGTGCAGAGATTGCTGCTTTAGCATCTACCTCCCCAGGGACTGGGTGAAGCCCAGCAAGGGCAGTACGATTGCTGTTAATTTTATGTGGAAGGCAGGTACCATGGTGGGTACAACAGAACAGGACCTCGAATCAGAGGTGTCATTGTCCTTCAGTGTTTTGGTGCCTTTTGTGTCTCTCTTCTCCACAGTTTTCTTCTTCTTGCCTTGCTGCCGCCTCCTTTCTAAATTTGTCTGCCCCATTTTCCCATTCAGATCTACTCTTTTTTTCTTCACCCTGTCCAATCTATCCCTCTCTGCCTTTCAGCTTCTATCTGCCATTCAACCATGTGCTCTTTGACATCTTCGCAGCCACCACTCCCTTTGGGGGGGGTGTGCGTGGGGATATCCAAAAATACCTTGTAGGCAGAGGTGCCCAAGGACAGTACGCAGGTGAAGAATTTAAGTTCTCTTACCAAAGATGCTTGATATTTTTTTCAGTTATTTATTTATTTGCTGGAGCAAGATATCCTTGGCTCCTGCTTGGAAAGCTCATTCTGACAAATACAAATCTTACCCCTGACCTTTCCAAGTCTGACATATCTGCTTTTTTTTCCTCTCAGCCTGTTACCTCTTTACTGGAAGCAAGCATCTCTGTTCATCTTCCTGTCATCCTCCTGTCATCTCTAGATCAGGCCTTTCCAATGTGATTAATGAGCTTTGCTGATCGTTTCTGCAAACGGGGCTCCTTTTCATCATGCCTCCATGCAGGTACCCCACACCAGCCGTGCTTCTATAAGAGCTTGACCCGAGGAGCTGCTTCTGCCCCTCCTGCTCTTCGTGGGTGTCTCAGGCAGCGGTGGCACGTTACTGACCTGAATCTTGACAGCTTCGCTGCTGCCTGCAGGGCTTCAAGACGTGTGGGTGCTTACTGCCTTAAAGTCACATTTATTTTGCTCTTTTTTGTGCTGGCTACTTGGCACATTTGCCGCACTGGGTGCCTAAAGGATCCTGCTAGAGGCTCTGCGCTAGGAGGAGGTTTCTGCAGAGTTGCCTTCATTAAATCCTCACAGAGCAACAGCCAAGCAGATCGTGCCCCCATCCCATGCTAAAGTATACAGGATTTGGGTTCTTCATCTGCAGTGGGGCCTGATGAGTTTTTCCTATGGTATGCGTAGAAAAACTGGGATGATTTTTTACTATCGACTGTGATTTTTTAGCTTTCTAAAGAGCCAGAGTTTTTGCAAATGTTTTCTCTTTCCTTATGCTACAAAGCAACTTATACTTTCTTATTTTACTTCAGCATGACTCTGAAGTCTAAATTTGCATCAAAAGCATGTCTGCAACCAACTCTTAAAACATATCCATTCTTAGAAGACATCTACAAATACTAAATCCATCTGGTGTTGAATTACCATTGATTTTTATTTTTTTTTTTGCAAGCTTGCTGAAGCTGGATTGATGCTTCCCTCATCTCCAAGAAATATGTACATGTGCCGTTTTTAGTGACTCTTCTGGCTTTTGCGGAACGTAGTACTGGAAGCATTAGGATCCTATGCAAAGGTTTTTTTTTCTGTTTCTCACTAAAATTAAGTATGGAATTGTCAGTGTACATAAATACCTGACAGGGAGGGGTAAAGAAGGTGGAGCCAAACTCTTCTCAGTGGTATCTCGTGGTAGGACAAGAGGCAATGAGCACAAACTGAAATACAGGAAATTCCATTTAAACATAAGAAAACACTACTCTTTTCTTTTTTTTTTTTTTTTTTTTTTTT
>RSEF01000002.1:123755157-123765174 GCA_003993805.1 Himantopus leucocephalus | reverse complement strand
TGCCCAGAGAGGTTGTGGAATCTTTGTCCTTGGACATACTCAAAACGCAACTGGGACAGGGTCCTGGGCAACCTGCTCTAGGTGGCCCTGCTTTCAGCAAGGGATGCCTTCCAGCCTCAGCTGCTCTGTGTTTCTGTAACTAGAGGTCTCCAAACAGCAGACCAAGCAAGCCTTGCAACTCTAGACAAGGGTTTTTTTCCTGTATTAGTTCTGCTATCCAAAATTACTTTATGTTGTATACCTGTCCTTAGGTATGAATGTGCGCATGTGTATATGCGTATATGCCGACCTATTTCTGGCTGCTGTGTAAACGGCTAGGACAAAATGGAGAATATCAGAGACGGAAAATGGAGGAGGAGAAGGTTTTTATGGTTTCCTTAAATGTACAAATGCCATTTCATACAGGCCACACTGGTTTTCTATGCTTTATGCAGCCATTGAGATATTTTTCCCTTCTACAATAATATGCTACATCTGTATAGTAAAAAAATGCTACATAAAATTGTTCTAAAGAAAGCTTAATTTTTCTTAGATAACTTTTGTTGGGCACTACTTATACATAATTATGTCTTTGTAATGGTCCACTTTACATTTAAGTGGGCACAACTTGCCCAAAAGTAGATCTGCATGAGAGAAAAAGGAGACCAAAAGGCTCTGGGTTGAGATGAGGGAGGTGTGCCCTCAGCTGAACTCCCCTTTCTCAAAAACATAGCTCCAAATAAGTAGTAAACATGGAAAAACTGGCCTGGATTGAGAACTCTCTACAAGCACTTTGTATTTCTGTGAATGCTTTTTGGAGTCCTACATATGCATAATGACTGCTCTGCTGGTATTTAGCGCTGTTTCTGCAGCCCACAGTAGCTGTGTAGGTCTGACAGCTTTGCTGAAAACTAGGACTGGACAAGGCTGACTACTAAATTATATGTAGTCTCTTTGGAATAGAAAAATGAAGCACGAGGTGACCTTCGTTGTTGAAGGAAGTTGTCTATGGGCATCCTTTGTAGTATGAACTGGATAACTTTGCAAGGATCCCTTTTTCCCCCACAAAGCTCTTCATCCTGTTCCTTCAAAGCCATGGATCTTGCTTTAAAGCATTAGCAAGGTTTCTTTCTTCTTTTCAGCCCCCATTAAAGTCAGTTATCCCCTTGTTTAAATTATCACCATCATTACTATTATATTGTTTGGGGTTGAAGTCATTGTCTTTGTTTACATCTTGGCTGAGATAAGTGAGGGAGCGTGCAGACCTGAGGCTTTATATTTGAAGTTGCAGAAACCATTGTCTTTGTTCCCACAAGCATTTGGATTTTTACTGTTTAAATACATGGCAGTACCATATTTTCTCTTCTGATGCTCTGTGTTCAAATATGGTGTGGGATTTACTTTTTCCCCCAAGTTCACAGGTCTTGACATAACATCTTAGAAATGCTACTTAGACATTTCTAAGACGGTGAAACACTTGCAAAAAAAATAATAATAATAATTAAAAAAATCTGTTTTGAAGATGGAAGAAACAAATCACTATTTATGAAAGCTTTCTTGATTCCATGCTTAACATATCAGCTTCAGTCACAGCCACTAGGAGGTTTTGAACTTTTTTGTTGTTGAATTTTCAAAAATTAATCAGATGCATCCTTTAATCCTTATGAACTGTACCGTTTTTTCCCTGTTTAATTTTAGTTTAGCATTTAGGCTTTTTACACTTGAATAGATTACTTTCTCTTGTCCATGCAATTGTCTTTTGAAAATCCTTTAGAAGGTAACCTGTAGTAGTGTTAGAAGTTCTTTTGTTGGTTATCACAAACATGCATGAAGAAGAGATGGGTTCATACTGACAGCTTGAGTCTCCCTTCCTTGATCTTCTCTTCCCTTCCTGCACATGTGTTTTAAAACCATCCCTTCCTCTGTCTGTCCTCCAGCCCCTTTTCTTCCCAAGTCCTATAATGTTCACATGTGGTGTGAATTTCAGTTTCAAGGACTGTTTGGCCATCTGAAGCAAGAAGAAAAAATCCCATTCCATATTTTTAAGTGTAAAACTTGCTTTTCATTTCCTTTTCATGATAGATCTGGAAATGTCGCAAATGTTTGATGTGAAATTCTTCAATAAAAGTGAGACCTGCCCATAAATCAAGCTGCCCCACAAGCCTGAGGTGGGCTTGGTGCTCCCAGCAGGGAGCGGTGGGCTGTCACCGGTGTGACCGTCACTTTCTCGCATGGTCCTGCCCTTCCAAACTCCACAGGGAAGAGGTGACAAAGGAGTTCCTGTTCCGGTGCTTGGGGTATTTACATGGCATTCCCCAAGGAAGAGTTTACTAGTTTTAGGGACTTGATCTCAGATCTTCAGAATGGTTTTAGCAATACATTGCTTCTGGAAGCCACATGTACTGGGGTGTGAGTTTCCTGCTTTTCCTCACAGCCATGAAAGGAGTTTTCATTAAGCTTGAAGATGTTGGCTCAGCTGCTTTTGTAGGATGGTTTCTTCCTGAAACCTGCCAGTTGGAGGATCCCTTAACACCAAGCCCAGTGGTGTTGGAACAGCAGCTGGAAGTTGCACAAAGGCAGATTCACACCAGGTGCTTTTGGGCAGGACACTGGGACAGAGGTGTGACTTCTTGAGATCATTACAAAGTTTGGTTTCTTTCATCCAGAAGTACCACCAACCAAAGCACAACCCCCTGTGCCTTGCACCACTACCTCAGCGCTCTTGCTCTGCTACGGAAAAGTTTGGAAGCTCTGTGTGTTTTTATAAAGAGGACAGAAACCCAGGTACAGTTTCTGCTTGTGGGGACCCCATTTGCATTTTTCTTCAAAATTGAATTATTGTGGTTAGAAAATAAGTTGCTAGTACTGAGAAACAGGGTGAAGAGGTTAATTTTTACTACTGGTTCATTTTGATTTTTAACACTTGTGGGAGTAGTCAGATGGCCCAGTTACAAATGCAGAACTGATACAGCCTCAAAAATAATTAAGTATTTCCTTCTCAAAGAGCAAAACCATACTAGGTGTAATTCTGTTTCAGTCCCTGTTGTACCTAGCATGATTTTAGCATAATTTTGAAATCCAGGGGGAGTTCCTTAACATCCCATCCCTGTTTCACATGAGCTGTCACCTGAGGTGATTTGTACTTCTTTAAATGTGCTCTCTTTTGAAAGTAAGGCCTTAAATACTCTGCATAAGTTTTGAATGGTTGAGTTGCCTCTGATACAGCTAGATTGCAACCTTAATTTCTGTAGTGATTTTTTTTTTTTGTCTGTGTAATTTTTAAGTACGTAAAACCAGGATTAACATTAAAGTTGTCATCTGCTCAGCTGGAATCTTGAATTTTCTTTCAGGGTCTTTTAAAACCCCTGAAGTGTCCCAATATTTCTCATCAATAAAGGTCACTTTCTTGTGTAGCTGGTGCAATTGCTATGAAGTTAGCCTACTGAGAGCCTTATGTCTTAAGGAGGCTTTATGATGATATTTCTAGACAAAGTAGCACTTACACTAGCTTCATAATTTTTCCCTAAGGTAGAAATTCTGCAATTCACTTGAATCAGAGACTATCTTTCTCTCCCTGCCTTAAACCCATTAATCGTTTAAAATACTAATGAAAAATGGACGCATTAAAAATTGGTCATCAAATACAGTATCAGTGGAATAAAACCTTGACCAGTCCTTTCTACCCCTGCTTTATTTCTCCCACGGTCCTCACAAGCAGGAGAAGCCTGTATCTTGAAAATTTTCCTGGTGTAGCGTGTCCAAGATGCAGCTTTCCCTGTCTGCCCGTGCTGTGAAATCTTCCATCCGCGTCTCTCATCCTGCTACTGAAGTACTGCGCCGTCGCTTGTCTCGCCTAGATGAAAGCAGCCTTGTCCCACTTCTATCAGTTCTGTTTATTGCTTGAACGAGCGTTTCCCAAGCCTGTGGCTTTGATCATATCGTCCCTCTTTACATCTTTTTGTTGGTTCAGTCTTCCCTGTTGTACTCAGTATTGAAACTCTTGATAAGATATCCTAGCGTTATCTATCATCTCTCATTTATTACCAAAACGTTGGTTTCCTGTCTCCATAATGCCATCCTAAGTCACCTTGTCATTTTGCTTTCAAACAGTTATCTTTTTGCTTTGTTTTACATCCTTTCCACTAGGGAAGAGCTAATACTGTTAAATCAATTCAGCGTGCTCCACTGTGTTACGGTCTTCTTTTAATTTACCTTGTATCACCAGGCAATCTTGCGAAATGAGTATTAGTAGCTTTTCAATTAAGACCTAGAAAAAGGTCTTTTCAGAAGGACCTGCATTTGTACGTGTAACGGTGCATCTGGAGAATGCTGGGAAGATTTTTCTGTGCAGATGGTAGGCAAAAGCTTGTAATGCAACAGAAACTTGCTGAGGTGTCTTCACTGATTACAGAGAACAAGGTTAGTCCAGTGGCATTTCTAGACGAGTGGATTTCTATGCAATGAGAATTACCATCGGTTAGAAAAACAAATTGTCTTGTGAAGGAAGATAAAAAGTAACGTTAATACAAGATAAAGGACAGCTTAAAGAATGCTGAAATGAAATACAACTTCTTATGGTGCTCTTTGGTATTGAAGCTCCTAAACAAACTTGGTATGTATTTTCTGGTGCTTCACAAAATAATTTGTGCAGGTGTGGCGGCTGTTGGAGCAAAGGTAGCTGTGTCATTTTGGAAGATTTGAAACATTGCGTTGTGGCCTCGCAGAGGGGAAGCGCCTTCTTTCAGGTACCGAGAATTGCCGTAAGAGTTGCGCTTCTCTTCCACTGACCAAGCGCTTTTCTTCATGTATGGAACAGGAGTGACATGGTTCCAAGCTGTATTGTGGTTCCAAGCATTAATTAAGTAACTCTGTTTAATACCATCCTGGAAAGCCAAGGGGTTTTTGTTGTTGTCCTTTCAGGTTTGGTGGTGGGCTTTTTTTAATAGATGCCTGGAAGTCTTAAGTCCAGTTTTGTTTCCCAGTTTGTTCAGAACTGTGCTACACTCACTAGCTCCCAGTGAAGGCAGTTGGCAATGGTACTGTGTGGTGACTGCATTAAAAAACAAACAAAACAAACCCATCAAAAAAACCAAACAACACAAAACTTATTTATTAAGGGCTTTATCTATATTTCCAGTGTTCACATAAAAACACTTGGGAGCGCATGGCTAATAAAAATCATTGGGACAGTGTTAAAAGAAATCAGAAAACTTCTGAACATTAACTGCTATTAGGTATTTAGAAGCGATCTGCAAACAATACCTTTCTTAGGTAGCTTTCTTAAGAATTTGTATTACTTCTTTTCAGTATACTAAGAATTTTGAGGATAAAGAATGTAATGGGTCCCTTGGAGGTGCCAAGTGAGATGTTTGTGAAACACTGTCACGGAGGTCTACTTGATACCACAGCACTGTCATAAATAAAACTCAGTGGTGATAACTTAGAACAGAAAACTTGTTTTGAAAAAGTACTGAATACCAATTTGAGGAAGGAAGGAGAAGACTAAAATTAAGGAATTTTCTCTTTTAAGGATTGAAGGAAGCACAGGAAACAAAATGCACCTTGAAATTCAAGTGTGACTCTGGTACTCGTTTCTGTCTGTTAGAAATAAGGTGGCATATTTCTTTTTGGTTTACGGTGGGGGCAGCATTTTTTTAAAAAGTTATTTCATTGTAAAGGTAACACATGAGAGAAGAGCCACGAGGACTGGAAGAGTCACAGAAATGCACAAAACCTCCAGTGATGGGCAGATTGCCCGCTCTGGCTGTTTCCCTTCACTGTGGTGTTGGTGCCAGCAGGGAGCTGGGACAGGGAGGAGTCCCTTGACTGCCCCTGCAGCCCCCTCGGCTGGGATCTCCATGGCTGGGCTAAGCTGAGCCCAGTGCCCTTTACCATCAGTGGAGAGAAATGGGCAGGTGTGGGTATGGCTTCTCCGTCCGACTCAGGTAGTAGAGGTGGTCCTTCTACACCGCTGGCTGTGGAAGGAACGAGATAGGTGGCCCAGATTTAGTTGCACTTTCTTGGCTGCGGTGCTGCTCTTGGAAAGCTGTTTCTGAACCTAACTGCTGCAATGGTTAGAAACAGTTTAATTTCCAGCATAAAATTTTACTTTTCCTTAGCATAATATTCTGTACTGATAGAATTTGTAGCACTGCATTGTGGTGTGGTGTCCCCCCCGCCCCGATACATACTCTTCTGTGGAGTGAAGCATTTGTAAAACAGAGAAGATATTTTCAAGCCTAGCTTCCTTGTATCATCTCTTATACATTATACAGACCTGGTGGCAGTTTACAGAAGAGCAGTGGAAGAATCTTCATTCCCTGTCAAAATCTGTGCATGTGCACATATATCAGGTTTGAAAATCTGAAAACACTTGGCATGACGATGGTGCGCGATCACTGAGGCCAAAAGGTTTATGCAATTTGGCCGTCGCTTCCCACTGAAACTGGTAACAGGCATGGGAATTGCCGGTAATGGTCACTGCACATTGCATGGCTTGGCAAGAAACCCGTTCTCTACCACAAGGAGGACTAGTTCAGGGGCAGCTTTTCGAGCCCAATTGAAAGCAGTCATGGTTTGTAGGTGTGTGGTAACCGAAGGAAGGGTGTAGCCAGCCTCTTTGCAGTTAAAAATAATCTCGTTACCAGCACACAGACATTTTGCTGTGCCTTTCTGTGGTTCAGGGAGTTTCGGGATGGATAAGTGGAGGCTGGAAGCAGGTTTGGAAGGTGAGGAGGCACATGCTGGTGTTGGGGCTGGGGGCATCCCAGGGCTGAGATGTCTAACAGCATGGTTGCACTCCTCATGTCACTGTTGACATGTTTAGAGGTGTATGTGCCAGTTCATTGACTGAAATCTCTTGGGGTTTTGTAGCAGTTGCTAAGCAACTGCAAAACACTTCGAAATGATATTTTTCTTCCTTACCCTGGGACTGTCCTTGCAGCAGGGAGAGGAGAGGGGGAGTGAGGAGCGTGGTGGGGTGGCTGCCCGGCAGCCGCTGTCCTTCCATCCCCGCGTCGCTGCCAAGGTGATGGAGAAATGCCCGGACTCACACTGCGCTCCCCTTGCAAATTCGCAACTCTTTACACTGTCACAGCAATTTCATTTTTTCATGTGCATAAATATTACCCTTGACAAGAGAAGACGCTGTATTTTAAACGTTCCTCTGACAAGGAGCGAAATTCTCCAGCAAAACTTTGGTGTGTTAAGGCGGGCAATCAGATGTGCAGCAAAGGGACACGAGATGAGAGCTCTGCTGCCGGTGACCCACCGGTGCCCTTCACCCTCGGAGGACGAGTGCGCTCTCCGCATGGGCATCAATGAAAATAACTTTAATTTTTGCACCACCCCAGCAGTTCACATATTATAAAAACAGCCAGGTGTGTGAACCATCTTAGCAGTTGGCATGCCACTATTCAGGTATAAATTCTACTGTCGGTATTTCAAATTATTATTCCCCATAAATTATGACTTACATGTAAGGATTATGTTCAAATTAGTGCAGCTTGAAATTGGCTGGTGCTTCGTGCATTTTTATCATTGAAATACGATGGCCTCGTTGGCAGTAATTTAGTTTTGGTGTTTGATTTATTTTCAGGTACCTTAGTTTTACAGCTTATGTATTGTTGATGGGCAGAAAGGCAGCTGCATAGGGTTTGATGATCCAGAGCCATTAGTTTGCAGTAACAACTGTTGGTTCTCATCCTTATCAGTTTTTGTTTCTAATTAAGATGCAGCTCTTGGGACTTGTGGAGTGTGGGGGAATTACCTTACCTAATGATTGTAAATAGGATAGTCCTAAAGTAAGGATCTGTCCTTCAAAGCAGCCAGGAAAAGACCAGGTTGTGAGACCTCGAAGTTTAGAGAGAAGTACCCCGGTCTGTGATTTTTGGAACGTAAAATGATCTGGCATTTCTTTTCTCATGTAAATGGCAGAGAATTAATGATTCAGAGAAGATTATCCTAAAGGATTTTTCACGCTGCATGTTTTGTAACATAATAGGGGAACATACATTTACTAATGCCTTTGAACTTATAGTTTTGTTGTGGCATTTTGAGTACTCACAGGTCCAGGGCTTTTTTTACTTTAGTGAACAGATAAATTTGTGGGGGTTTCAACTTTTTTTTGCTCAGGTAAATGTTCAGTGCTCTATGTGCAAATCCCTGAGCCACCTTTTTTTTTTTTTTTTTTTTTAAAGTTATAGCCTATAAATGGTGATCAGCAGGAGAGAAAGCCAAACACAAATGATTGCAGTGTATTGCAGACTGTACGTCTAAGCTAAACCAACCATTCAAAGTTAGGAAGTCAAGCAGCGGGGAGATGGTCTGTGCTGGATTTGAGCCTTACGTGTAATTTCACTTTGGTGGCCCATTCGTGCATATGTGTTTTTTGAAATGAATATCATGTACTTTTCCCCCAAACTCCATCCACGCAGCAGAAAGTCACTCATACCTAAATAAGTGCATCCACATTGGAAATCACATGAGTTAAACTGTAGTGCCACGTATACATACATTTATGGAGAGAGTGTGTGTTTACATATGTATGCCACTACACACACACACACACACATATATATATAGTATGTTNTATCCTTTGAACAGGAGAGCAGCTTCTGCTTTATATCTTCTGGGTGTGATTTTTTTGAAAGGTGTGGGTGGAGGGTGATGGGGAACGCGGGTTCCTGGCTCATTTAATGCTGCTCTGTGTGGCAATGGAAGGCAAGGAGCAATCCTACGCTCGTATAAGTCTTTTTGGAGGGATTTGCATGGTGTCTTTGGACACTGTTTCTNGAAAGGAATATAAATTATAGCCAGTTGTTTCATCAAATTAATCAGAAATGCTTTGGCATTACCTCTCAACTATAAATGATAGCATCACCTAAAAGAATAAAAACCAGTCAGCCAAGTAAAAAATAGAGAAGTTGAATATTTGACATATTCTTCCACTAATAAAAGCAAGTAAAAATTCCTATTAATTTTCAAAATAAAAAAGTCTTAATTTTATAAATCATTGAACTCAGTGATCAACTTAGAATGTTAGTGGTATTGGCAAGCAACATTATAAACTGATACACGTAGCTCTTATTGACAGAACCATAAACCAATGACTTTCTCTTTTATTTCAACACAGCAAGAGTCAGAAAAAGTTTTTACAATCTCAATATTTTTCCAATGATTCTTATGAACAATAAGACCCCAAGGAGGTTGTTACAGCAGGCCTATGACAAAAAGTATTTATCTACAATGAGATGCTGTATTTTAATAGAAAATATCCAAGTACAAGTCTTTAAGATTGTAATTCAAATACTTGATGCGGTTTGAATAAGGACCATTGTGTGAAAAGTTCTGGGATGGATGGGGCTCCTTGTCCTCATGGGATCCTGTGGTAGCCCTTGTACGAAGGTGCTGCATGGTGTGACTGGTTGGTGAGGGCTGGCTGTACTGAGAGCTCTTACTCTCAGGGTCATGATTTTTTTTTTTTTTAAGATATAAAGAAACCCATATTTTTATCAAATTTTTGTGACTGTGGGACAGATACTCCGGTTTGTGTGGATGTGATGACCGTGAAGATGATGGTTTTTGAACATTGAACTTTATATGAGAATGTTTATAACTTGAATATTCTCAGTTTGAAGATTGTCTGATCAAGGATGGCAGGTTGACTTTTAGGGCATGCAGTGCTGTTTAATGTGCCCCAGGGTATCTGAGACAGCACGGTGGGCGGGATCCTGGTGTGTAAGAAGCTCTGAGAGTGAGGTGTCACTGTGTTTTAAATAGTATTTTGACAAGGAAAGAGTGTCTTCTGCTTGTGAGCAGTCTGCAAAAGTAAAACCACAGATGGGGTGTGTTAAAACTTTGTAAGCCTGGGAACTGAAACTACAGAGACCCTTAGCAAGTCCAAAGAACTGCTTTTTTTGTTGCTGGTGGTGGTGACTCTTTTTCTGCTTACACAGGATCTATTCCTGCATGATAAACAAACGGAAATTCTGTGTGTATCTTAATAATAATTTTTTAAAAGATGTAGGAATAGTAAAA
>RSEF01000002.1:123734824-123755057 GCA_003993805.1 Himantopus leucocephalus | reverse complement strand
GTACTTTGAGCATTTGCCCTGGAGGACTGCTTCCAGTCTGCACTCAAAGTCAAAAGGAGGAAAAGGTATTTTCTTTGTCATCCTCGTTATCCCTGATAACCTGCTGGATA
Source organism: Himantopus leucocephalus (assembly GCA_003993805.1). Lineage (NCBI taxonomy): Eukaryota > Metazoa > Chordata > Aves > Charadriiformes > Recurvirostridae > Himantopus > Himantopus leucocephalus. Next base: position 123,754,947 of record RSEF01000002.1, on the reverse strand, counting down.
AGGCGGTGTGAATGAGCAAGATGAGCACGGAAATCCCTGGTTCCTCTACAGCTTGGGAATTAGCCATCAGGCTTAGTTGTGTTCATAGAAACAACAGGGCTGCACCTATGCTGGGTGGCACGGGTGTGCAGGGCATGGCCATGGGCCTCTTCCCCTCAACATCCCTCCTGTCCTACATGCTCATGTTCTTTCCAGATCTCTCACAGTTCCTTTACATGGAAGTTAAATATGGGAGATGGGGAACTGTGGAAGTCAAATATGGGAGATGGGGAAGGTGTCCAGGTTTTGACCTGGTTTGGTGTTCAGGACATAGCTGGGGTGTTGTACCCAGACAGAAGAGCTCAGAAGTGATTCTCAAGTTATTAGTTTAAGCAAAAAAGTACTGGCAGAGGAACATGTGCTTCAAGGCGAGATGTAAGCCTAAATTTCAGCTACCCAAGATTTTATGGGCACTGCTGTCACTTCAATGGTGAACATAGACACTCTGTTTCCCTACAGAATCTGCCATTTTAGGTGTGCGTTTCAGTGTTCACTAATTTTGAGTGCTCAGCTTGAAGTTGCTTTCACGGGTTTGCATGAAGCAAGATACCAAATCTCAAAGGGAAGCCATGTTGCCTTGCTGCAGTAGCTATGAGGGAGATGAACCTGCTGAAGTCACCTGGTCGTGGGTCCTCAAATCTTTGACTGCAAGGGCCACGTTGGTAGACACACTGTGCGTTTACTATAAACTTTCATTTTGAAAATCTGTACTTTCCACTTTATCAATTTAAATCTGGCTCAATTTCTTAGTATTTCCAGGTTTACATGCAGAAGTTCCTCTAAGCCAAGGTGATTTATGTTTTAGGGCTCACTCCATAGCGTAAGTTAAGACCAGGGCTCATCCCATAGTTGCACTGGTGCTCACAAGTATGCTGCAGTAGAATGTTTTAACGTTTGTACAAGTTTTCAAACATTTAAAGGATTTAGGACTATGTTTAATTTGTCTCAGTGTGTCAAATGGCTCAGAATTGGCATTTTGAAAATACTGCTATCAAAATGTATGTTCCGTAGCTGATAATCCATTTTTTGGTGAGGGATGCTGCAGAAGTTACTGAGCTGTTTCCCAGCTGCCTAATTACTGATTACGCCTGTGCTTCTGTTGTTCTCTGCAGGGCAGAGGATCAGACTTCGCTGTGTGGTTGGGGGCCACATGGGTGACTGATGTATGGAGTCTGCAAATCCCGCTAGTGAGGCGGCGTAGCTGTGCGGTAGTACTAGAAGGAGGGTGCTTTGCAGGTGTATCTCCGCTTTTTTGCACATAGAAGCTTTTGATTTCCTTCTTCACTAGTGCATATGATCTCTACTGAACCTATTACCACAAAGATTTGGGTAGCTTAAAATACATCTCAGTCTTCAAATGGATTTGTTAAGAATTACCACGGATTTGAGATGTGAACTAAAATGAATAGTGTTCCATTTAAAATATTTTTGCTGAGCTTCATAATTAAAACTATTTTGTTGTTCTGCCTCCCTCTGTTTTCTCCCGGTGCGCACCGATGACCACCCCACAATAATTATTTTTATTTTTTTTTTTACACGTTAAAAATGTTACCACTAGGAAAAAAAATGGTTTTCCAGGATGCTGAATCCAAGCATGGCTGTGAAGGACAGCTCTCAGGAGCAAGGAGATGAGATGCTAACTTTTCCTATCAGTAGAGGAGAAGAAGGGAAAAGTGTACTACAGATAGCACTGCTCCTTCAGCCAGAGCAGAGCAGGAGTTACTGCATCTTGCGAAAACGGGATGGTACAATGGGGAAATGGTTTGAAGAGGAGGTGATGAAGGAGCAGAGAAATACAAATCTCCCTTTTCCCAGAGAAGAGGGGCTGAGACCCAGTGCAGCAGCGACCTGTCTCGGGCTCTGATGAACCCCTGAAATGTGAGGGAGCACAAGGACCAAGTATACTGTGTTAAAGAAGAGGGCTGTCATGATTTCTAAAAGTACAGGAAGGATCCTGGGGAAATTGTGTAGGCCCACGAGAGCACAAGATAAACTGGGAATTGTGATCTTGTTGTAGGGAGGTATGGTGTAAGCAACACCAAAGAAGGCAGAATTGATTTCCATTACAGCTTTTACAAACACAACATGTAATATGGCTCTAAATAATAAGATGACTTATATTTTTTTTGTACTATCTAGTTGGAAGAAAGGGAAATTTCATGTCTGAGCTTTTTTGTGTATTTGTGCAGCTGTCTGCAGCTTTTATAAGAAATCAGTTTTCATGATTGGGAGACATCTATAGGGCAGTATTTACCCAGAAGCAAGTATCACTGAGAGTCGATTATTGCTACTGGGTACGAAATGTGATAGTGCCAGATTTCAGAACAAAAAAGAAGCAAAATACTTTCTGAAGATTTTTCTTTCAAAGAGGTGTCTCTATCCAGCTCCCAGTGAGTGCTAAGCATACATTACAGGGGCAGTACGTAAGTATAGCTGAAAAGTTGCTTTCCTGTTTTCCGGGCATTTGTACCTCCGTGGATTTTCCAGAAGCTGTTTCCCTGTAAGAGTGTTAGCATTTCTGGTTATGGCAGCATCCTGCTTTAAACCTCATCGGTTCAACTGCACAGTGAAATAGAAAGAATACTAAGTGGTGGCAGTGTTTTGTTTATGGAGAGTTTTAGCTTAAAAGACTTTGAGTGTGATGTAAGATCAAAGTAGAAGTAGCGTGAATCTATCAGCCCATCGTATGTTGATCCGTGCAACTTACTACACAGTTAATGCTAGGGGTAGCTTGGGTTTTTTGGTTGGAAGGGATACATCAGCAGTGCAAAGCCTTTGCCAAAGTTGTTACCTTCCCACTTGGTAGAAGTTTCCCACGTCTACATAATTCTGCCATTCTTGGTTTAGGTCACTGCAGTTCACATTTTTTATGACCTTTTGAAGGCCTAAATGTCTACTTGAACAGACGTTGCTCTTCACATACTGTCCACTGTTTCTCGTTTTAGTGAAGAACAGAGTTGAAAATCAGCACTTTCATTAGTATTTTGAGTCATGGTAGATCTGAAAGATTATTCCATCTCCTCTTGCTTTATCTCAGCAGTTAATATTTTGTGAGACCAAGTCTACACCCATACACATGTTTATCTAAAATTGGTTTCAAAAATAAAATACTGCTGCCATTCTGGATGTGCATTATCTTATGTCAATTTAAGCCTAGTTTATTTAGGCTTAGGCTGTATCTGTAAACTTAGTAACTTAAATATGTGAGGTTTACAATGAGAGATATCCACAGAAGAACTTATATCAGTTTTAGACATATACATTAGTGTATCTTGGTGCATAGACCTGTAGCAAGTCATTCTCAGGGAAGCCCTCATTTATATATAAGCTTTATAGGGACTAGTAACAAAGCAGCATCTTCGTAGTGGACGTTCAGCTCTAAAGTGCACCTAGTCATTAGCAGAACCTGACATTTTCCGTCTGTGTCCTGTGTTTGTTTGCAGANTCATTCTCAGGGAAGCCCTCATTTATATATAAGCTTTATAGGGATGATTAACAAAGCAGCATCTTCGTAGTGGACCTTCAGCTCTAAAGTGCACCTAGTCATTAGCAGAGCCTGACATTTTCCGTCTGTGTCCTGTGTGTGTTTGCAGATNTGTGTCCTGTGTTTGTTTGCAGATTTTGTTTTGTGATTTCTTTGAGTCCTATTGAGATCACTTGTTGATTACTTATGCTTGGATTTATGTGATGTTTATGGTGCGTCTTGAGGTTGTGTTAGTTATATTTTATCATCTGGAAAATAAAATTGACACGGGCCTTTAAATATCAAGGAAAGCAGAGTAAAGGCTGTGAGCCTTCATTATATTTATCCACTGTGCTCCATCCTACCTCCCGTAGAATCCCGTCATCCGCTGTCCCAGAGGGATGAATTAAGAGCATCAGCTTCAGCATAGCTTTCTAGGGTGAAGCAGTGTCCTTGCTGAAGTCAAGAGCAGAAATTCCACTAATTTTGGCCACGTTTTCACTGGTGGTTTTTGCTGCTGTGTTGCAGCTTGAACACTGTTAAAATAGGCAGTGCTCTTCTGAGTATACTTTTAGGCAAAGACTGGCTGAAACTTGGCCGAGGTGTAGGAGCTACAGGGCAACGCAGAACCGGAGAGGGAAGCGTGTTGTTTGCTGTCAGTTAGCATCATTCAGTCTGTGTTTAGAATGCAGCTTTAGGTGTGAGAGAAAAAAATAAACTTGAGTATTGTACAATAACATTGTATTAATAATAGTGCTAGAAAGAAATACTTGCCAGTGGGTCTAGTTCATAAATTTCTTTTAAATTTCAAAAAACTGCATATTTAATATATATGGAACTGTAATTCCAAAGTTTCTGCATAGTTTATCTCCTCCTACTGTCTTGGCTTTAAATCAGAGGAAGAATATTTCCTAGCAGATTTATTTGCGGGTAATGTTAGTTGTGTAGCTATTGCTGCTCTAGGCTGTATTGTGTTCTCCTAAATCATGCAGATAGTGTGTCTGTTATTTAAATGTGAATATCTGACAAACATATTACAGACCTAAGAGTGATTAGAGTACGATGCCCAGAATGAATAAGTGCTTTGGATCTCTGCCTCTGTCGCAAAGGAATCCTGAATTGAAGTGTCTGGCTGAAAATACAGCTTTAAAAAACCAAAACCGTTCTACCACTTTGTTTTGTATTCTACTCAGCAGGTCACTGGGTGTTAGAAAAGCTCAGTTAGTGAGAACTTCAAGAAAGATTTTATTAATGTATGCGTAGTATTAAAATGAACTATGTTTGAATGTGTGCATAATTTTGTAGTTTTTTATTTCTTTATATAATCTCTTAAGTCTAATAGTTCTTATAAGGAAGAGCAGTAATGGAAATCTGGAGTGAATCCTAAAAAACACAATTAAATCCATGGAAGAATTACACCTACAGAGTAGACATTTGATGTAAACAGAGTAAAAGGACTGTTTCTTAGGTCCCTTAAGTGTTTTTCACACATTTCCTGCGAGCGGGTGAAGGAAACCTATTTGCCTTTGAATTTCTGCAGTGCAAAATTGGTTCTAGAGCTGTCTGCAATGGGAAAGGGAGATGTCTAGGCAGCGCGTTTCTTTGGAGTTTAAGGCAGAAGAAAGCCATTTTTGTACCCCTGTTGCTACAATGATGATTTTCACAACTGGAAACTAAGTGCCACAATTTTGTCTTCCTGAGACTACACTGTACTGCTGCTGTTCAGCCTTTTTCATTACTGATGAAATTAATAAGTAGCACGGCTCTCTGGTGTTGCTGCGGTGTTTCAGGTGCCCGTGGACAGCACAGAGGCTGGTAGGAATTGCTCTCGCTTTCCCACCTAGCAGCAGAATTAGGCTGTAGCCATCAGCAGCACAGGCAGGAGAAGTTGTTTCATTGGCACTTTACATTCATCCACCTCTCTTCCATCCCACTTTCTTTTCTAACAGTAGCTGGTTAATAATTTTTAGCTCTCTGAGCTAAATCATCTCTGAGATGATAGTGCTGAGTAAACTTTCCTGTGATATTTAAATGCAGCACCCCAGTGAAATGGAGCAGTTTAAATAACGCACAAAAATATAGTTGATCCTTTTCCTATCTGCACGTACCTTAGTTTATACCAGCAGCCCCACAGGTACAAAGCCTCCACGTCTGGCCGTGTAACCTCCTGGCCCTTACTCCCCGGGCTCCCTGTGCTGGCTCAGGTGGACATTGCTGCCCTGGCTCCTCACCAGGTCTTTGCTTTTCTTTCTAGGCATGCCTGAAGCTCGTTGCCAGTCACAGCATATTTCCATTGACTTCAGGGCACTTGGCCACCGTAGGTGCTTGCAAGCAAGCGCTCTTGTTCTCTCAGATGAACATGCGTACACAGTGGGATTTTTTTTCTTCTTCTTCTTTTTTTTTTCCCCCTTTTAAGCGTGATGTTGAAACCACATCACAGGCTAAGCTTAGGATGCTTAGCCTCCTCAGCAATGCTTGCTGGCATTGACCAGCGTTGTCCTGAGCAAGGAAGTTGTTAAGTGCCGGGGACAGACTTCTAAAAGCAGCCTTGAGTCCGATGCCTCGGTTCCCACAGCTCCGATCCGTAGTGGTGTGCAGAGCCGCTCGCCTGGAAGAGAATGGAGTTGGCAGCTGTCCTCTGGGGCAGGACCATGCTGGCCTTTCATGACAGTGGCCAAGGAGGAAATGGAGGGTTGTAGTCTCACTTATTTAAGTGGTATTAACTCAGTTGGGTGACAGTGTTTAGTACAGAGAATTGGGGGGTTTTGGTTATTTCGGGGGTTTTTCTTCCTCCTGACAAGACCCCTGCTCTTGCATAGAATTGATGTATGCACGCAAGTATCAAACACACACACCAGTGGGGTTATTTTTACAAGCATTTAGCCATCAAGCTCTGAGCTGGCAACATGGAAAGATTTGATTTGTGTATACGGAAGAGAAATATGTGTGTGCAGATGCGTGTTGGAATTGCCTTCAGCACATTTGGAAATCTGATACTTAATTTCAAAATAGTACCAATAAATATGTTGATTCAAATGAGGAAAGAGAGCTTTTTCTCTTTCAGAAAGACTTAGTTAAAATTCAGGAAGTCAAACTGCTGAGGAGTTAGCACTAGGATTTATAAAACAACATTGAAAGGGAAGCTTAATTAACATTTCACTACCCTTTCAATTGCACTGAATGCGTGTCTGGTTTATCACCCACCTAAATATGTTAGTTTGTATTTGAAGAATGCTTGTGACAGTGAGCCTTCAGGAGAAAGCTCAGCTTTTTCCTATAATCTCATTATAGCATTCCTATATTTTATTTGCTTGCTTTGACCTTGGATGATTTAGAGAGAATGTTCAATGTATATATATCATGTACTGAATCCCAAAAATACTTGTGGTTGTTTTCTTTCTACTGTTAATGTATCTTTAGCTGGAATTTAAGGGGTCTTTGGTGGGGTTTTTTGGTCCAAACATACCCTGTATTAGTAATTTGGGTGTTGATGGATGAGCACACACGGCATGGCAGTACACATGAAAGCATGTTGTCCCTGGGAAGGATACTGCTCTGCGTTCCTTAGGCTGAATGAAGGAGTAGCAGCTGCTTTTCTTTCTCTCCCTGAAGAACACAGCGATAACAGAAATGGGATATTAAAAAGGGCAGCATAGATTAACGGGGCAGTAATAAAACAAATGAGACCCATTAGCTAAATCACTGCTTGAAAAGTAGATTCTGTGATAAGTGCCCTTCAGTGCCTCATGTGGGAAAAATTGTTACAGCACTTGTAACATCATCCATGGTGTTGGATTTTAGACTGTTGTGACAATCCTAAGTGACAGGATCTTAAAATAATTTAGATGAAGGTAAACTTCATATGCACTCACTGCTTGGTAGAAAACTTGAATGATTATATCCAAGTGTGAAGACAAGTTCATTTCTTTCAAACCCAGTCAGAATGTTTTTGCGTGTTCCGAGAATCTTTCATCAAAAAACAAAGCCTGTTTTTGTTCTGTTAAGCCTATAAGGTGATCACAAGAACTTGGAAATCCTGATTTTACTGCTGGAGCACCGGTGCTTTGGGGACTAATGTTCAAACAGACTGAACTGGAATTGGTGGCTTTAGCAAGATGTCCTACTTTTTAATTGTTGAGTTTATATTAGATTAATGATGAAATGTGTGCATTGCACTTAAAATGCTACGTGTCACTGTTTGCTCTCTGCTTTTTAGACCAGATAGTTTTCCAGAGCATTTAATAAAAAAGGAAAGTACACTTAATTTCTTAGGTTTACAGAGTATGTTGCCTGCCTAAGGAGAAAAGTGTTTGGGGTTTAGAGATAAAATATGTACACTAACTAATCAAAGCCAAAGATATTCGTTTGAAAGTGCTCTTTCATCGATCTTCAGGACATAGATAGGTCTAATCCTATGAATTGACACAATTTCCTTCCCTTTCTCTTTCCAGAAATGCATGGCTGTATCGTGGTGGGATTTAATTTTATTTTTTTTTAATTTTTTTCTTTTCCAGTGTAATTATGTTAAATCCAAGCTCAGACTGTAAGCAATGAGCAACACATTTCTCCTAAGAGGCACGGGGGTGCAGGGTGAGAGGGGGGCACGGGTGCCGCGAGCGCTGCCTCCCCCGTGCCGGCGGCTGCATCCCGTCCGGCGGTGGGAGAGGAGAGGAGGGCTGGGAGGCGGCTGTTGCTATCGCTCTGATGTCAGGCGCTCTCGCTAACGTGTGGTTGGTTATTCTGCGTTTCAGATCGCTGCCGGTAGCAGAGCACAAAGGGAACGGCGAGACTCCCGCATCTTTCAGCGAGAAGAAAGGATTCGGCGGAGCAGACTAATACGGACTTGTGTCGGGTGGCCGTGCCCTACAAAGGCTGCCTTTAAAAGAGAAACGCAGTGTTATTTAATGAGCTGTGAGATGAGGCGCTGCTGCTAACGCTCAGATCCCAGGATTCATCGGCTATTCATTGTGCTTAATGTACATGTTTCTGCACCGTGCATTTAGGAGATCCCAGAGAAGAATCCAAAACGGCTGCGGGGGAAAGACCACCAAACATGCCTACAGAAACACTACCGACAGGTAGCATGGTGAAGCCAGTCAGCCCTGCCGTCACTTTCACGTCCGCTGTTCCTCTCCGCATCCTGAACAAAGGACCCGACTATTTTCGCAGGCAGGCGGAGCCTAATCCAAAAAGACTGAGCGCGGTGGAGAGGCTAGAAGCCGACAAGGCAAAATACGTCAAGAGCCAGGAGGTCATCAATGCCAAGCAGGAGCCTGTGAAGCCGGCGGTGCTGGCAAAGCCACCAGTCTGTCCCGCAGCCAAGCGAGCACTGGGGAGCCCCACCTTGAAAGTCTTCAGCAACAATGCAAAGACTGAGAGCGGCGTCCAGAGAGAAAACCTGAAACTCGAGATCTTGAAGAACATCATCAACAGCTCTGAGGGCTCCAGCTCGGGTTCAGGGCATAAGCACGGTCCCCGAAACTGGCCACCCCACAGAGCTGATTCAACGGAGCTGAACAGACACTCGTTTGCCGAATCTTTGAAGGTTTACCCCACGCAGGGCCGTAGCAGCCCACAGGAGAGCAGCTCCAATGTCAGCAGAAGGCTCCTAGATCAGTCGGCAGAGACCTTCTTGCATGTCTCTCACAGCTCCTCAGACATTAGGAAAGTAACTAGTGCAAAGCCCTTAAAAGCAATACCTTGCAGTAGTTCAGCCCCACCTCTGCCTCCAAAGCCCAAAATTGCTGCCATCGCCACGCTGAAATCCCCAGAGATTGAGGCAGTCGAGTCTGGGTGCGGAGTCAGTAGAAGACCCTCCCTACAGCGATCAAAATCAGACTTAAGCGACAGATACTTTCGTGTCGACGCAGATGTTGAACGATTCTTTAACTACTGCGGACTGGATCCTGAAGAGCTTGAAAACCTCGGGATGGAAAACTTTGCAAGGGCTAACTCTGATATTATATCCCTCAACTTTCGCAGTGCAAGCATGATTAGCTCAGACTGTGAACAGTCTCAGGACAGCAACAGTGACCTTAGAAACGATGACAGTGCCAATGACCGTGTGCCATACGGCATTTCTGCCATTGAAAGGAATGCCAGAATCATCAAGTGGTTATATAGCATCAAGCAAGCTAGAGAGTCACAGAAAGTGTCCCATGTGTGAGAGAAAATCCACCGTAGAAAAAGCAAGGACTGTAGCTTTGTCTGTGAATATTCAGTTGTGAAGGGTTGTGAAGTCTACTTGAAGTCTTGTACACTTCTCAAATCTCTTTGTGTTGCTTGTTGTGCAATGTTTCCAAGTTGCATGCCTGTCAACATGTGAGCTGACCTGGCTTCCACTTGAACAATAACTAACTACAAAGCCTGGCTGAGCATACACATTATCTGCCAAAAGTTTAAGACGAGAATCTAATTAGGGCTTCAGTATAATCAAAGTGTTTACATGGAAAGGTTATATGACTTCTTTGCTATTTATGTGGTTCCTTGTGGATTTTATATACGTCACTTTTTGTCTTAATACAGATATTGCCAACTGACATTACTACTTTCTAAGTTGAAAGAGAGTCCCTTTGGGGGGAAGAAAAGCAAAATTGGCCAAAATAAGAGGTTTAGGCATACGACGATAGGCAAAGCAGCCTTATCTCTTGTAGAAAGTGCATTATTGGCACACGTAAAACTTTCTAAAAGGCAAAGAATGCTACGTTCTTAAATTATGTATCGTTGTTAAACTATATATCCCTACTTATAGTAAGGGACTGTTCGGTAAAGGTTTCTTTTTTTCTAGGTAAGCTCCCTCAGTTTTACAGCAGAAGTACTCCAGTGAATCTGCTTGATCTCTCAAAGTAAATGAGTCTTGCATTTGGGTTGGTGTAAGCATTTTAGTGATTTTTGTATTATCCCTCTTGGAAAAGCTTAAGGAAAGCTGGAGTCAACAGATGGAAACGTTGTAGGTGTGGGATGTTGTGGGTTTGGTTTTTACTCAAAGATTCCTGGTCTTAAACTTTTGACAGGAATGATTAGATCCTATAGCTGATATTGAATGCCTTTATTAGTCAAACACATCATGACTACAAACTCTGTGCTGTCTCTTAATTTTTTTTTGTAGACCTATTTGAACAGTTAATGAACAAAAATGGAAACACACAGCCATATCAATATAACGCCTCCTATTCAGAAGTAAATACACTCAGTAGCTGAACTATATCTGAAAAATTGTGATTATGTTGTCTTGCATATGTTATATCTAAGGCTGTGAAAGTTTGTTACAGCTCTAGGAAAGTGTAGAAACATGACAGTATGTAGCTTTTCTTTTTTTGTTTTTGTTTTGTTTTTGGTTTTGGTTTTTTCCTCCTTATGATGGTTAGTGCTGCAGGTCAACCTGTTACAAATCTTTTGACAATCTGTGTCTTCCCAGTGGTTTAATTAACTGTCATTTCAACTGGCAGTGGTGGTGTGGTAGCGGAGAAGTTGAAAGTATAGTGGTCTGCTTCATTATTATCGTATACACGCTTTGAAGTAAATTGCAGCACTACCTTATACTTCATCGGCTAATAGGAAACTTTTTTATTGTGTAAATGCTGTAAGACTTTGTATATACTTCAGTTGTTACGAAATCTTTAAAAGGAAGAGTGTTATGCTAATAAATAGCTCCTGGTGCAGGTATGGTAGGGTTTTTTGTTCTTTTTCTTTACCCCTCCCAGTCTTAAAACTATATCGGGAACGCAATTGCAGTGTGTTTTAGTGCTGTAGAAGGTCTTGGTTAAATAATAGTTCCAGTAAAAGGTTTCTTTTACTAAAGTGCTTTTCAGAATATAATTTTTTATAAAGTAACTATAGCAGCATGATCTGTCTGAAGAACTAGAAGAGATTTTCAAGACTCCTAAAATAGCTTGCTTCTTCCTTACCTAGCAATGTTACTGTTCCCGTTTATAGCATCTGTTCATAATGAATCACTGCAGTCTTCTGAATTATTCTTCAGTAGTGCTTATTTATATATTTGAATATTAAAGATGTTTTACAAAGTCGGGTTCTATCTTTTCTCTAAGAAGCCTGTAGCCCAACTTCGTACTGATAGCCACAGTTAATGCAGGCGAGCCTAGAGGCAGAGCCACGCAGCCGTTTGTTGCCTATGGAATTATCCTACATCAAGTTTTATATAATTGTTTTCCAAATGATTGTTCATGGGGTGGGGGGGGGAGGGAAAGCACACATTCAGTTTCAGGAGGCTACTTGATGGGTTTTACACTCGGCTTCACAACCTAAGACTACAACATTCCTAGTTCAGTCAAAAAAATGAGGAGCTATGTATTTCAGCTACGGGCACATTTGTGACATTTTAAGCTCCATGGGTTTCAGTTGGCATTGACATCACACTGGTTTTTCAAGCATATTTTTCCAATAGTAAGTTCTACTCAGTTCAGTGACTGTTTTGCCAAGGAAAATAATGCTTAAGGGATTAAAGCCAAGTGTAATGCAGCTGTACAGCAATGAAATAAAGAAGTTAAAACCGAAATAAAAATGCACTCACATTGTTCTCTCTCGAGTGTTTTAAGAATGATGATAAACATGCTATATCTACTGTTGTCAGCCAAAACCAGTAATAAAGAAGCCTTTATAACTAGAAAATTGATTAGAGCATATGCTAGTATTCTGAACTTGTTTCCCAAGGTTTGTTACGAAGCTGTAGGCTCTTGAGGAATCAAATTCATTTCCTTTTAATGCCACGAGGGCGTTAGGCACGTGAGCTATCTGTAAGAGAGCATTTCCTCACCCGAGATCTTAAGCAGCACCGTTGACACCCAGCGCCGTGTGAGGCTCTGACACCGCTGTCCCGGCTGGTTACGGTGTGCGCGGGAGGAAGGCTGTACAGGACCCTGACCTTCACAGTCAACCAAACTGGCAGCTCTGGTGAGGTTGCAGTGATAGAAACAACAAGAAAAGCTCATCTGTTGCGAAATGTCCACATGGATTTGAACATGCAGATAGCGATTGCCTTCATTTGTCGCTTTATTACAGTTTGTGCAGATGGGATTGATTTATTTATAGTCTTGCTGCTACCTGTGTGTTTGTGTAAAAGCCACATCGTCGGTGTCCGATCTGGTTTTGTTTTCAAATGGGAATAACCATTTTGCCTTCGCAGACGTGTCAGGGGGTCCGTTGTTTCGCTCTGCCTTAGGAGATTCCCGAGTGCCGAACGTTGCATTTGCAGGGAGCTGTGACCAACCCAGGTGCCTCACCGGGGACCTGTTCTGGCCGTGTTCCTGCTGCCTCCAGCAGCCATTTACTCAGGTGCAAAGCACACAGAGAGTGTCCATCGTTAAACAACAGCTCTTGTTGCAGCAGCAGCTCTTGAGGAAGATGCGAGTCTGTGGTGCCCTGTGGAAGCCAGTGCAGAGCCCAGCGCTGACAGTCCTGGCCCCAGAAGTGAAAAAAAACACAGTATGTTTTCAGTCATTAATACGAATTCACACTCACAAAAGAAACCACCACAAGGGTTTATGGTGCGGTTGTTATTTTGACTTGCCGGGGAGGGAAAGGAAGAGGAAAATGATGTGACAAAGTACATTTGAAAGCTATGTACAACTTTGCGCAGAGGTAAACCATTTCTCCGAGTGAAAGAGATGGGCAGCAAAGTAAAACCGGTCTTTTAATCACTTCATAACATATAGTAACCATGGCCTGAAAGATGGGAGATACAGAATCTGTGCCACAAATTTACATTCAACAAATACAAGTACTGAGATTTTCTTTTTTATGAATACTGTTTCTGCAAGGGAGAGCGCTGTGCTGCGAGCGTGTGCGCCGTCTGAGTGACCGAGGGCTTTTGAAGGGTAAGCACAGAATGATGATGCTTTTGGCAGAAATTCAAAAATCAAAAGGCACGCTCAGACAACAGAGCCAATCAGTATTGCTGACTTATCTCTTTTTACAGCAGTGTATCCATCCACGGAGGCCGTACGCGTTTGATTCCAGTCATTCAATGAAAAACAAAGTGCTTAATGGAGCTCTGCAGTACAGAGCTGAATAATTTCAGTCTGCGGGAGAGCAGGAAAGGAGCTAAACCTTAAAACCAGTCTTCCTGATATCTATTGATTATGGGATGATAATGTTTCATACATTATATTCAGAGCTTACTTGTTCATAAGAAACTTTTTATTAAGCAGAGCAGTCAAACCAATAAATCTGGAGTTGCCAGTTTTCCAAGGCTATAAAACTCATGTTTTATGTGATTAATGGTGCCACACCAGTAGCCGAGCACATTAGGCTTAGAATATAAGAGCATCTGGAGCTTTGTTCCCATGAACAGTAAGGGTCCGTTGCCTATTTTGGCAATGAATATAAATGTAGATATAGTGTAAGGTCCCTTTGTGCTGTACCAGAGAATAAATTGGTCAAGGTGTTTTGTCCTGAATTGTAATATAACTCTATATTAAAATCCTTGTTACCGAGGCTTAGATGTTCGCTGATACTCTGAATTCATCTGACATCCCTTGCTGTCAGCAGAATGACTCCAATAATCTGCCCTTTGAAATATATCACCCATAGCTTAATGGGAAAGGCCATTAAAATTGTCTGCTCCGTGTAAGGACTTTTATCTCCTGATGATGGCATCTGTTAAGTGAACTTCTAAATAAGCAAATTTCAGTCAGAAGTATTAACCCATAAACACCATTTATTTTTCTCCCTGGAAGCCCAAGTGGTGTTCAGTAGCTGAGTCCCAGCGTTTGTTAGTACATTGCTGCTAAAATGCTCAGATGTTGTCCGTTTGGGGTGCAGTGCAATCATCTAAAGTGGAGACACCTACACCACACCATCTGTCTTGCCCTGGTAGGTATGAACAGCCTTCAAGCATATTTTATATTTGATAACTCAAGAATTTGGTTGTGGCTGCCCATCAAAACTCAGTAATAATAAGTGGTAACTTTTTTTTCTTTTTTAGTTTTCATGACAAAGAATCATTTATATAACAAAAACTGTAGTCTCTTAAATGTCATTCTTCTAAATTTAAAGTGATTTTCATGATGGTCTTATGACAAGAGTAAGAGCGCTCGTATCTGTGCTATTCTTGTTTCTTGCTTTTGGCACTGCAAGTCTTCTCCACCTTCTTGGTGTCTTGCCTTTCCTGAGTTTTCCCAGGTTCCGTTCTTCCTTTCTGCATGCTGCTTCCTTGTCTTGTCTGGCTTTTTTGTCTTCTCTTCTCTGAAATGTATGACCAAGGTTGTCGTATTCTCCTCGCTTAGCCTCCTTTCTTAGGCAGCCTCATCCCTTAGTTATGTTAATGCCCCTGAATCCCAACCCAACTTTCCCACAACTTGTCCTGTCTTTCACAACCCCCATATTCATGGCAGCCTGTTTCCAAGGGAGTAACTCTGTGGCCGCAGTTGAGCTGCCGTGTCCTGAACGGATAGTAGTCTCTTTAATGGATTATTTCTTCATTTTCTGGTGTGCCATGCTATTTTCAGGCAGGAGGAAACAGCAAGAGGTGGTTCTTTAGGAAGGATTAATGATTGAAAACACTCATGAAGAACAGGATGCCAAATGTATCTTGAAATATCAACATCTCAGTCCAAAATTGCCTGTATTTCTTTCTCTGCTGTGTCTCGCTCAATGCGTACTCTTGCTACTTCTTTGCCTCCATATAAAACACTGGCTTGAGGACCGCAGTGTGCAAAGGTGGCACAATTTCCAGTGGAAAGAATGATACTGGCCCGCTATCCAAGCAGTAGTCCGCGTTTTGCCTTCTGCGGTTCGGTGACGTGGTACCTGTGTGTCTCACCCCTGTGGCACTCGCACCACGTGCGCTGCCTGCTCAGCTGCCTCCCAGGCAGGCGGCTGAAGAGCGCTGCCTAAACAGACTATCGTAAAACCAGAGGTCAGCGGAAGATCTGGGAGAGACAAAGTCTGTCCTCACCTGGCTATTGCGGGAGACTTCCAGCCGTGGTAAGAGAAAAGCCGGTTTGGAAGCTAAAATCCCCAGGCGGCCGCGACGTGCAGCCCTGGGGCTGAGGGTCCGACACCTCAACCCTGTGTACGGGAGAAGGGTATCTGTGTGTTCGTATGGGAGACGGGATAAATCAGTGTATGAAAGCAGAAGGCACATGGTGAAACATACCACTGCTTCAATAAATACCTGCTATTCATATCTTAAAAAATGTGGAAGGGAGGAAAAAAAAGAACAGGGTTGAAATTTGGAGAACAGCTGTGTATGCAAATGCTTTCAGACAAGATGCGGAGGTGGGCAGATAGTTTTGCTTTTTAAGAAACGAAGCTTTTAAAAGATCTTTTAATAAATGACCTGCTTTTCAAGTATATTAATCTTTTATGAAGTCAGTCTTGCCATTCTGAACTGTAAAAGCTTTGCTACTCTCAGCACAGAGCGTTTAGAAATGTACTGACAGTGATTTGGAGTGGCTTAAGTAGTAGGATAAAAGGGTGTTCAGCTGAACGTGACCTTTATTTTACTAAAGTTTTGGAGGATGGTAGTTTTGTTCTTTATTTAAAATAGATTGTGAGGGGCAACAGAAAATTGACATAGTCTTATTTATTAATCTTGGCCTGCAAATAAGACTGGGAAGCGCAGCTTCAGTTAATGTGTCTGTCTGCATGAAAATTATAATATTAGGTTTTGGCAAAGGCTTGATTTTCTTTATCCGTGTTTTGCGTATCTTGGAGCATATCAGCTTACACGGATCTGGCACAAAACTAACTCATCCCATCTGAAAACGCTTTCTGCGAGCTTATGGGTTTGAGTCCATCTGCTGAATTTTCTTTTGTGTTGAAGGACTCTGAACAAAGAGCTGTCAT
This sequence comes from Himantopus leucocephalus, assembly GCA_003993805.1. NCBI lineage: Eukaryota > Metazoa > Chordata > Aves > Charadriiformes > Recurvirostridae > Himantopus > Himantopus leucocephalus. Next base: position 123,738,638 of record RSEF01000002.1, on the reverse strand, counting down.
AATGCTTTCGATTTCCCATGGTTTTGTTTCTAGCATGTTCAACCAGCGAGGCCTTTCAAACCCTCTCCTACAGACCGAGTGAAAATAGGAGCGCTTTATATCAGCATACGCTCCAGTATTGAATTCAGGAGGTAAAGAGCAGGCAAGAAGACATATTGCAAAATGATTTTTTTTTTTTACTGTTGTTTCCTAATCAATTCGCAGGGTTGGGGTTTTTTTTCCCCCCCAAAGAAATGCCATACAGATAAAAAGAACCAAAGAAGCTAATAAAACATTACAGTTTTTCCCACAGTGGCACGAGGAAACTTTAAAACATGGCTGGGTGCTTCATCTGGGCAGACCGTGAAAAAAACGATACCCCAATTCTGGCCCCATTGAAGTCAATGGGAATTTTGCTACAGATTTTAAGCGGGGCGGGCAGGTTTCACCCACTGTCAGAGCTTAATACTTTGCCCTGTTTGGGGGTGGGGTTTTTTCCCTATTGTAAATCTCGTGCGTTAGTTTTCTACCGCTTCTTCACCTGTTGTTCTGTCTCCCCAAGGAGCACATGGGGGAAATCCCTCCAGGCACTGCAGGTAGGAGCCCTGGGAGTGCTGAAACCTCGTGCAGATGTGCAGACATCCCTCCTTGCTTTCAAACAGACCCACAGCAGCGTGGCTGCAGCACCCACTGTTTGCAGCGGTATTTGCCTGGGCCATCAGCCTGGCTGGGTTCAGAGGATAAAAACCCAGTGTTTTCTCTGACTTTATTTATCTTCCCGGCTTGCAGGTGTGCCCCATGGTAGCCTGGCATTTTTAGAAGCACATGGATCTTACCAAAATGGCGCCCAGTAAAATTAGTCACCCAAAGAGGGTGTTTCAGACTCTTGATACATAGCTGGTACGGGTGCCGGAGGACACGGCCCTGATCTAAACACAAGGAAGCAGCTGCAAGGTCACAGTCTCATCCTGTGGCACGGAAGGAGAAACCACCCTGTGTCTAGCTAGGTGTGTTGGAATTCCCCATCGACAGCTCCTTCTGCTCCCTTGGCCAAAAAATGTGTCCCCGTACTGTATTCCTCTGCAGTGGCACCATTCGGGTCCCTGATGAGAGGACCGTCTGGGCCGCCAGCCTCCTAGAAGATGCTGCCCACACATGCAGCTGCACATATTGCACCTAGGTTGTCACTGTTTTCAATTTTTGCTGTGTTTATCCCCAGAAGATTTGTATAATGTTCTGCAATGAAATATCTTAATGAGAAATAATAGTTCTACAGGATGTAGATCTGTGAAATGAGGCAAAGGTTTGGCGAAGCACAACTTAGCAAGATACTGGTACTGGTTGGAGNAGGTTTGGTGAAGCACAACTTAGCAAGATACTAGTACTGGTTGGAAGAGAAGGTCGGGACCTACCTGCCCCGCACAGGGTGTCTCTCCTCACACATAGGTAGCACACGTTATAATTTGTTCTCTGAATTTCTACTGACTGCTAATGACCAGCTTATGGAAAAACTGGGAACTAATGAGCCATCATGAATATTCATATCAAGCCTCAGGGGTGCCCCTTTCGCTCACCTCTAAACACCAACGAGGTGTTTCAGGAGCAGTGTATGACTGGTGCTATTTTAAAACAATCTTCCCCACCACAAACCCTGTTTAAGTAATAAACTGCAAAGTAGTCAGCTGTGATAGCAAAAATCTTTGTGGGAAGTTATTTATTCAAGGCATCATTTCTGAAATGTTCAGGGCAGACCCTGCTCCTTGGAGGTCACAGTTGAAAGGTGTACACTTCTCCCATGGTTGTCCTACTTCCAGCTCTGCTATGGAAGAGGGAGCAAGGGGGCCACTTTGGGGTGCTGTCCTGGCAAATCCCCCACCGTGGGCAGGACGGTCCTGTGCTGTCAGGGCTCAGGGTCATGTATGGTTTAACACCCAAAGGCAGCTGCAGCGTGGAAGTAGAGATTTTTCTAATGGGCTTATTCCCATGCAAGTACCACACAGAGCTGACGCTCAGGGAGACGCCGGGTTTTCAGGGGGCTGCTGAGTGAACAGATGTGTAACGCCATGAAATTGTGGAATGTGTTGAAAGCGTATGGAAAGGGGTTTCCTGACCACATGTTTTGCTGAATAAAAAATGGCATTTCACATGGTTGAAATCACAGCAGAGCACTCGGATTCGGTAGATACTGGGAAAAAGTCAGTGATCCGACTGGGTGACTGCAGGAGAGAGCCTGTGTGTGACTTCAAGGAGCAATAAAGTCCTGCAGCTGCATTGGCTCTTTCTGGGATACAGCCCGACTTGCCAGGCGTGGGGAAGGCTGGGTGCACTGGAAGGAGGGATGAACACTATAGAGCCATGCCACCAGCCAGGCCTCAGCAATTAATTATGCTTTTAATTCAGCATTTTTAAGAATCGTTTATAGCCTCGTATTAATACCAGGAAATCTATTCCATTCGCTTAATGTATTTGTGAGTGGTGGTGGTTTGTTCTAATTTTTTAATATTATTTTAAGTCAGAGAAATAGTTCAATATGAATACCTGGCAGCTAATGATACCCTGCACTTTTTTTTCACTGTGCCAGATGGTAGCAGGTCATGTAGATAACCATGTGGGGTTGTTAGCTGGGTTATAAAGTCGAACCTCTTCAGAAAAAAAAACCTGATTAAAACCAAAGCATTTTCCTGACTGATGCTGACAATTGCCCATGTGTCTTTCCCAACAGTTACAAGTAAGTTGTTAGGCTCCAAAAATTAAGTGATAGACTTGCTGTCTGTAAAACCACTAAACAAAGGAAGCAGGAGAGAGAGCATGAATTTTTAGAGCGACCTCGATGTTAGCGTATCCTTGCTTATGTCCTGCCTGGTGCGGGGGGGGACAGCGAGGGGAGAGGGAGAGGCTTGAGCACACGATCTGCAGGAGAACAGAAAAGGGAGCAGAAATGTGATCTGAAAATAACGTCAGCTGTGACAGTCCGACCGTGAGGTCTTCCTCAGGAGCAGTCTGCGGGAGCAGAGCTAGTCGCCGTGTTTAAATGAACGAGCTTTCCAGAGCGGGGATGTGGAATAGTTTCACCGCTCCCAAAAGATCTGAGTGGCCACACGGCCCCCAGTGCTGTCTCTTTAGTTTTTATTGCTGCTTTCACGATACATCCCTGCAGACTCATTTGTAATGCTTCCCTCATTCCCCTAAGTGGGGAATGCCAAGATAAGAATACTGGAGGTCTTTGTACTCTCAGCAGCAAAACGTAGCAGAGATGAGAGCGATATGAAAGGTCCAGGAGTCCAGGAAATTATCCTCAGCCTGTTCCCTTCAGAAACCACCCCCTTTGGGGGAGGCACGGATGTGCAGCAGCGGAGGTGGGACCTGCCTCCTTTAAACTTTTTGGGAAGGAATTACGAGCCTCTTTGAAGGAAATGCTAATCCCAGCCTCCCTCAGAGCTTCTGCTGAAAACAAATTGCTGCTTTTTTCAGTCCTGCCCGGCGTGCCACCTCAAACATTTTTGCTGCTGCAAATAAGCAGCATTTCTACAGTGATTTAGTAAGTGTGGGAGTAAATGGCACATTCAAGAGCTTGTTGGCTGAGCCGTGTCCTCACGTGTCCCTTCCCACCATGCTGCAGGAAGGTATACTTCTGCAAAACAACGCTTCTTGCCTCTGTGTTTCCCCTGCGCTTCACCGCTGCTGTTTCTTTCCCAGGCCCATGTTTTCATGTCAGCTACTCGGGAGGCAAAGCTCCTGCCTCCTGGACCTCATCATTCTGATACTGAGCGGTGAAACCAGAAATCAGAGATGCAGATGTTTGGCAGTTTGGCTCATCCTTGAAATTTTTCTGACA
>RSEF01000002.1:123718113-123734724 GCA_003993805.1 Himantopus leucocephalus | reverse complement strand
GGAGCTTGTACTACAGAGCAATATGGTTCCTGTTTCTAAGGGGCAGTAAATATAATGTAATGTGGGGTCTTTCAAATACAGTTTGACCAGCCTGAGTTCAGGGAGGTGCCTTCTACTCATCCCCAGGAATATATTGGCTCTTCTGAAGTCAGTGAAGTTCTGCTGCTGATTTGAGTGGAGCTGGGATTTCTCTGTCAATTTTAATTTTTCAATGATCTTGCTGCCCGTGCATTGCTTTTTGTTGCTAATCTTGTTGATTTTTATACCAGGCCATGTAACTTGTGTCCCTTTCCTAGATTCTCCCTCTCCAATGTCCTTAGACTCTGCCCTTTGTGAACCACACTCACATCTTCATGCATGTCCTGAAAGTGTCTGTTGGGAGTAATACAATCAACAAAGGTGCAGGCAAAATTCTTCTTATGTTATTTTATAGTGTTATAACACTTATTGCATAATTTTTACATTACTTACCTTCTCCCTAGCATGTAGANGCATGTCCTGAAAGTGTCTGTTGGGAGTAATACAATCAACAAAGATGCAGGCAAAATTCTTGTTATTTTATAGTGTTATAACACTATTGCATAATTTTTACATTACTTACGTTCTCCCTAGCATGTAGGTGCTAGATCAGGTGGCAGGACTGCAGAAAAGAAAACTTTTAAGACACACTATCCCCTCATCATGTCTGACAAAACGCTAAAATGTTGATCTAAGAAAAGTTATTATCAGTCTCTACAAACCTGATCTCTCCTATATGGCCAGACTAACGTGGCTATAGCAACATTGAGTACTACGCATGCAATCCCACACACTATGCGTGAAGAGGATGGCCCGTAAGCACCTCATCCTCTGCTAATTTTTATCAGCTTCCAGATGCTTTGTTTTCACAGCTACAGAATATTGCAGGAGTCGCTAGGCAGTAATTTAAAAAAAAAACAAAAACACCCTGTTGCTCTTCAGGAATTTTGTCCTGAATCAGGACCCTGCAGGGATATCCCCACCAAAAGCCCCATGCAAGATTCAGCAGTCTTGCAAATTTTATACCTGAGAAGGCAGAATTTAAAATACAGGTGGTTTTTAATGTTTATAGAAAAAGACCATGAGCCAGACATTTCTGACACCTAAGGTTATTTCCTGCACTGACCTTTTCCATCTTTGCCTTCATATTTGTTATGGCTGGAGAAGTGCACTAGCTTAAAATGATCAACATGAATTTAATGAATTTCAAAGGTGTTTGGAATAGTCTTCGATCCCAAGCATGATCCTGCTTTCTTGGAAAAGAGGTATTTGTGAGTATAGAATGATACAGTGGATCCCATTGATGTGGGGGATTTTTGCTTGGGTTTTCACCTTTTTATTTCCAGTTGCTCCAAGATGCATATTTGTTATTTAGCCTTTTTACTGGCTGATAACAAAGGGCATCACTTGATACAGAGATAATTCATAGTTTTAAAATATTTAATTTCAAAGGTATTAATATGTTCTTTTACAGTCCTTTTAGGCTGAGGTGCTCCAGATAAGTGTAATTGCTGGTACTACACACACACTTAAAAATATATCTATACTTTTTAAAAGATCACGGGGGCATGTCTGTCCGTGGATGCTAGGAAGCAGTAGGAGCGGCTCCCACCTCTCCCTGGATGCAGGGAGGCCATACTAAATGAGAGGTAGCTAGCTGTGTTTTGGAGGCTCACCTGGGACACCTCGAAGGAGGTGGCAAGTGGGATGCCGGTCTGCAGCCCAGCTTCTGCCCAGCACTGGCTGCCCAGCTTCTCCAGGGCTCCGAATAAGTGCTTACCTCAGGCTGAACCGACTAACTCCATTAATCATTTATTAAACTGGGCTGGCATGGGGATGAATGTTTCCAGGCTGCTGGGTTTAAGTAATAGTCCAATGTACCGGTGTTACCTGATATAATCACTACGTGGTTCCTGCAGTCAGTGCTTTATGTAATCCGTCTTTGGAAACCTCAGTCCTGTTAGTTTAATTGACTTATTGGAGAAGAAACAGACAAACATGAGCTGATAACGTGCTGGATCTCACACTAGAGATGGTGTATGCAGGTCAGGATTCAAGCATCTCACAAAAGCAGTATCCTTTCTTTTCTGGAGAGATAATAAACCTGAAGGTTTGGGGGTTTTCCATCTCACCTCCCATCTTGTCAGCAAAGACAACCTCGCTCTGTGCTTCAGGTGGGATTTTGGTTAGTAGAGGGTTCAAAACGCTCAGGAAATTATACCAACGCAAGGGAAGCAAACTGGTGAAGACCACTTTGAAACATTTCCATTTCTGCTCTGGCCATTTCTGGAAAAGAATTCCCACTAAACCACCCTGGTACTTAAATTAGAGAAAACTGCCATCTGTTGTCTCCTGAAAGATCTCAGCTGAACTACCTTACCCTGATGGGCTTGGAAAAAAAAGAGAAAAATCCTGACATTGTGAATGCTTGCTGGGGATTGTGGGCTTGGTAAAATTTGCTTGCAGATTGCTAGCTGCTGTTCTCTAACATTACATTTTGTATCAATGTATGGCATACAACATGCAATTTGTTTATAGAGGAGATTTTAAAAAAAAAACAGTGCAATCTGATGCAATCTAGGGCTGAGCTCAGAAGCAAAGCCCAAGAAATTGTACTGGTTCAGGATCACCAGCTGTTTGTGTCCTTGGACAAGCTGAGATGCTTTACGGACTGTCATTTCTGTGGTTGTAATGGATTCACAGGGGCAAGCTGAAGATAAATCATTTTATTGTTCAAAGGAATAACTATTTTATTGGATTTTATCTTCTTGTTTTTCTCAAGTGGATCACTTGTTCCCATACACCCCAGCAACCCAGCTCTTGCTGTGGTATGCTAATAATTTGACAATCTTTATAAACAGATTAGGAGCTATGCTTTCTTAATATTCATGAAAATTTAACCCCTTTTTTTCTTGCCTTGAGAAAAAGATTAAATAAAATAACAAGGTGCATGTTGGACCCTATTTGAAAAAGAAAAATACTTGTAAAATACTTTATTTTAAATTTATTTTAGCAGGTGGGAGTAGCGTACTTATACTGGCCAAAAAAAGCTGAGAAAGATCATTAAAGAGAAAAAAAAAAAGTCCTCCCTCAAATGTTACCAAAATGTCACATCACAAAGAAACACTTTCAAAGAGGAAGATATGTTCTGTCCTGATGCACCAGTTTCATAATATTGTGACATTTACATTCTAATGATAACTAAACTTTGATCTTTGGGAAATTATAGAGCAAAGAGCCTGATTTGCTGTGATTTTGCCACCTCCCTGAGGGAGCTAGATGTAGCCTGCAAACCTCACAGGGGTTATGCAAACAGAAAAGACGACAGTAAAATATTGGGAAAGATGGTTGTTTGGATTATGTGTGCACAGAGAAGTTATGAGGATTAACCAGGTTGAACGCTGGGGTTTGGTTAAGGATAGGCACACAAAACCCATGCAAACGCTCTCCTCTACTTAGGAGGAGAGGAAGCTAAAGACATAAACCTGAATCAATCTATCTTTGCCTGACAGTGGCTCTTGACAAGTTTGAAGCCGTGGGCTAACGGGATTGCTGAGCTCTGGGTTTATTCCTCATCCGTGTTGAAGAAATAGCACTAACACAGGGAGGAACGCCTGTGAAAACCCTCCTTAGGTGTAAATGACATAATTCTGGATACAGCTTGGTAGAGTACTGCTGATGCTGTGCTCCAAGCAACGTGGAAGCTACGGTGCCTACATCCTTTTGCAGAGTGTGCTCTCATGTGTCCTAATACCAATGTCTACTTTAACAATTAATCTCTGGCTTGACACAAGGTGCAGAAAATGTTTGTGCATCTGGTGAAATACTGGCATTCAGGTGCTGCTGCAAGGCAAATCCTCATTGTGCAGTGGAACCACTGTTCGTTGTCTCTCCCCTCAGAACCTAGAAGACAACACTTTTCTGTCACAAATTTTTCCTTTCAAAAGCCCAGCAGTTACTGAGTTTTAAGGGATTACGGTATTTGCTTTGGAGTGCTGGGAAACTAGCTGCCTTTAGTGTGAGTGAAAGAGGAAAGAGCAAGAGTACCTGAGCTTGTGCCCTTGGGCGCTGCATCCTGGCAGGCACGTCCTGTAGCTCAGTGATATGTTACAGTAAGTACAGTTCCATGCAAGGGGTAAAGAAAGGAACAGGCGAGGCACAATAGCATGCCATCAAAGACGTGGTTTTCCCTCCGTAAGCATCTGCTGCCGTGACTGTCCTAGGCAATGTTGTGCTTCTCCAAACTGAAGAAGCCTTGAGGTGCATTAAGGTCTCCCAGAGACAAGTACCTTCTGCCTCTAAGTAAACTTCGTCAGCTGCGCTTCAAAGTGTGATGTGGGACAGAATCAATTAAGTCTTAAGAAGTAAAATCTGAGCAACATTTAATAAATTCATCTACTCCCTCCTGGATGGAAATTTTGCTGTAAGAAAGAACCTTCTTAGTGCCGGAGTGCTCGAGATGGTAGTCTCTGGTGTGGCTTTTCAGACCCAGATTACCAAGTGATGTATATTCTGTGTATTCCAGTAATTCTACAATACTGCTCACATGCATCTTTCTGCTGGAACTGATGTGTAGGAAAATATCTGCAATGAGAAATATATTTTTTACTGGTAGAATTCTTGCATAAGTTGCAAGATTTCTGTATTCTTGCATACAATAATACTACCCTTCGAATAATATTATATTACATTGCATAAAGGAATGCAATTCTCACATGTGAAATGGAAAAATGCCTTTTGTGATTAGCATGGAGTCTTTAACTAAGGGTTAGATGACAGTGCAGGGAAATTTCTGTAAAAGAAAACATAAGCTTTACAAACTGTTCTTGGTTTGCTTTGTTAATAATACTCAGTTAATTAATGTTTTATATTTAATTACAATAGATTGCAATTCGTTATTTCAAACAGGTTTAAAACCTAATAGGCATCAGACTGCAGAGCAAATACCCTTCCTTTGTGCACAAAACCGCTTCCAGCTTCTCAACCTTTTGTAATCTAAATGCAGCAAAAAGAATTAAAAATATGTAGACAAAGGGAGATACACTAGAACATTTTGTCTATTCATGGGAGCTGGATAGTCAACATGACAAGAAAAATTAAACTGGGATTTAGAGACACTTTTTTTTACCTTGTAGAATGAAGAGCTTTCAGGATTTTACTTTAATTACCTTCTTGTTCAGTTTTTCCTTTGTTGTCTGAAATCATCAATGAGACTTTTGTCTTCCGTTTTCTATTGCTATAAATCTCTTGAGCAAAATTGCTGCCTTCAAGTAAGAGCAGAATAGAACTGGAGACAAAAGCACAGAAATGTTTGGGCAACAGATTCCATTAAGAAAAGAGAGGGAGACAAAGAGAAAGAAAGTACATCTGACTGAAGCAAAATTTTGAAATATTTTCATTTTCTTCTCCTGCAGAAACTTTCTGACTTCCTCCAGGAAAGCTTCCCAAATCTGCTGTGAAGACAGTAGGGCAGAAGATGTACTGAAGGATCGTAGTGCTGTGTCCTGCTACCCCTGGGGGGCTCGGCTCGACACAACTCTGTCCTCTTCTAATTCCCTTACCCGTTTCTCACTCCTAACTGGGCCCTAAGAAAACTCCTAAGCTGTCCTGAGACGGGAAAGAGCTAGTGGAAAAAGAAACAGTCTGAGAAAACCTCCTGGCTGACCCCAGGAATAGGGTACATTCAGGTCACTGCAGCTCACACAATGCAGCAGCATCAGCGCTTTGGCTCCCTTAGTACTGCCAAAGGAGCCCAGGGTATGTGCGTCCTTCTTTCTGGAAAAGTTATTTGGAAGCGGAAAACACAGAAGACAGTGCCTTATTCCCAGACAGGCAATATTCAAGTGGCTGTGGTCCCCCCGTCAGTGCCAGCTGAAACAGCAACGGGTCACAGCTTAAACCCGGAGAGGTCAGCCTTGAGCATGGGTACCAAAACCTACCAGGCTGCTGTAAAACAAGGGCAGCCTAGCCAGCATCAACCTCTCAAAGCAGAATTGCCGTGGCAGAGCTGGGAACCTGCTTGAAAGACTTCGCACAGAACCCAGCACCCTGCTGTGAAAAGTTTCGGTTCTTAAGAAATAGCATCACTCTGCCAGTCAAATGTGCCCACAGAAAGCCTCTGATCGGCTGGAGAAAACAGGGTACTTGTTAGGAGAGAGCTCAAGTCAGTCAGCACCTAACACAGTTATATGAAAAAACTGCAAGGTGAGGTCTTTTCAAATTCCTCATTATATTTTCAAAATGTGCTTTTGCTAAGGGGGAAGGAGGAGAAAAATCTGTAAAGTTTCTTCAGTGTGTATAAAACCCAAGAATTTAAGACTCCTAGATGAAATTCAGTGTGAATGCAAATGGTGCTTCCCTGGTCTTTTTTGCCCTTTTTCCAAGTTTTTAATGGGTTTGGCCTCTGGGTCTCTTGAACAACTCTAGTGTAGCGAATAATAGGTATTACTCCAGTCGTTCTGGATTCCAGGAGAGGATTATTTTCACCTGCTGCAGCAAGCCTTGCCCTCCCCATGAGGAGCCCTCACTGATGTACGGTGCTTAATGGCACGGCACCCAGCAGCGGGTGCAGGATGCGGCTCTCGGGCACTCTGTCACTCAGCCAGTGTGTTGGCCCGGGGAGACACTTTCATCTGGGACGCTATCATTTTGTGTTCAAAGTCTAGGTGTGTGACAGACAAGTTTTTATGTGTGTAAAGCCATTTATTGTCTCTGTGCTTTACAGCTGAAACACAGAGAGCAACGCTTCACTTGTAAGCGGCTAGGGTAGTATTAATTTCCTGAGGTGTTCAGAGGGTGACAGGACTGGATCAGTGCTTAGGAGGTTGAGCAGAGTCCCATCTGTGTCTATATAATGTCTAAGAGAATTTCTTTGGGTAGACATTGCGTTGGGGTTTTAAACGGAGGTGGAACATGGTGTATCTCTGCAAGCTTAGAACAGCAGGTCTCAAACTGCAAGGTTTAAGGTCTTTTAGTCAGCTCAGGAGGAAAGCCTTCCCCTTGCTTTCTTGTTTGTTTCTGGGTGGCTTAAAGGCATTACAGAATACTTCTCCCGAAAAAAAAAAAAAAAAGCCTCTGCAGAAGACAAGATTTACAAAGGTTGATTTTTATCATAGGGCTACAATTGAATTTTGAGTTGAAATTTAATAGCGGCTGCCTTAGCCCAATGTATGGCTTGTAAAGTGAAAGTCTGCCAGACAAAATATCTACCTGTTTCAATATCTGTCTGTCTATCTGGTAGTTATTCTATTTTATGGCCCAATCAAGACAGGAAACAATAAATACACAAGTGTCTGTGAACTACTTTCCCAGGGAAAGTCAGCGGAAGCTGAAAGTCCTGCTCCTCTCGTTAAACCTAGCAATCTTTATAATTGACAGTCTTCTCTCTTTCTATACACGGCTCCAAGTCCCGCAGCTCTCCCCTCTGCTGACAGCCTCAGGGAGTGGCATCCCTGGATGAGCAGGGATGTCTTTCCCCAGATGTGCCACCTCTGCCCACATCCTTGTGTGGCACTGATGGCTGTCGTTCTCTCCCCCACCATGTGGGAAGGGACACAGCATTTTAGGAAAGAAAGAGCAGTACCAGGCACAAAATAGGGATAATGGCTGCGGCCAGGTCTGCCTCAAACACTTGCGTTTCTTGTCAGCAGTTGGGCTGCATGGGAAGATACAGACCACCAGACTGCTCTCTGCAAACCATTTCTGTAATGAATGTTGACCCTTGGTGCTGGTTGCCTGCCAGAAACTCTTGTGAGAAGATGCCAGACATTGAGAAAGGGAGAGGAGCAGCCACGACTGGACCCCAGCCAGCCCAGCTGGCGTGGTGGTATGTGTGAAGCCCCAGGAACCTGTCCAGGGACAGGCTGGCAGGAGAAGCTGGTGGCATCACAACCTGCTTTCCTTCTCCCACGCACAGCAATAGGTGGGGCATGGCGAAAGGGGGAGCCAGACCTGGACCGACAGTAGTGGGCTACGCTCGTGGGAACTGCTTCATCACTGAAGGGCTGGAGACCACCGATGTTTACCTGTACGGGAAATATGCCTGTTTTCATTCTGCCTTCAGTAATGTTGCTGTGCCGCTTGCAAGGAAGAGCAACCCCTTCTGAAGCAAAACCAGTGAGCAAGGGAACCAGAAGAGCTATGCAGTAGTTTGAAAGGCTTTGACTTTTTTGTGTATTATACCACATCTTCCCCGTAAATATGTGTTGTTGTAATGGTAGCTCTGGTAACTCTTCTATGTCAATAATCTGCTGATAAGTCCCTCAGCGTGATGTGTGCACAGGTAGGTTGTGCTAATTAGCCCTTCAAGAGGGGCTAATGAAAATTGCATTAACACTGTTTAACAAAAAAGTAAATAAGGAAATCTTTTGGAAGTGGGCAAATATTTGGCATCAGTCATGTGTTTCTGTGAGCAAACCTCCTTAGAGTGGCTGCTGGTGCCACTGTCCATAAAGAGCCATGCATGTATGTGAGGAGTAAAAACTGATGTTGATAAAATGGATAATGTCAATATGTTGTTTTGCAACTGATTAACGTGCTCATATAATACAGTGTAGTAAATATACTTTTGGGATTATCTAGAAAGAATTAAGTGATTTTCAAGGCAATGAATACAGACCAGAGACTTGGCAAAGCCACCTAATTTCTAACCGAAAGGCTTCATCAGGTATTTCCATCACTAACATTGTAACCGTAATGCTTCCACCAACTAAAAAGAAAAGTGATGGGGCTGAGGGGATGAATGAACACCGTTATCTAGAATACATTTATATGGCCATTCACCGTAATAGCCTGTGCAAGATTAAGAGAGGTTTTGTAATCTGCTCGCTTTCACTAATATCGTGGTAAGAGATACATGACTGTTTCTTTGAAAATGTGTGCAGTTGGTTCTCTTTCTGGATAACTGCAGGCTGATCCTGCAAGGATTTTTAGAGTGAGTAGCTCCACGGTGGAAGTCACTAAGCAAAGGACTCGTTGTACCCAGAGATGGTTCTCATTATGTTTGCAAGGGTATATCCCGCAGGCAGATTGCCAGCAAGAAGGAATAATTCCACTCAGAAATGTGTGGAGACATTAGGCTAGAACGACAGTCAAGCAACTTTGAAAAAAACCTGCATTTTATAACACAAGCTTCTACAAGATGTAAATATCCCAATGTTTAGTTACACAAAATCTGGTTGATTATCAACATTAGTACTGTCTGCTGTTTCTTGAGAGTACTATAAACTTCACATGCAGTATTAGCATCTTTTTTCCATAAGAAGGGATGGATTTTTAAAATCGACTACAGCATCTGTTGGCCTGCATAATGGCAACTTCATTGCTTAAGCTGCTCTTTTTCAAGGTCAGAATGAAATAGTCTTCTTTCCACCTACAGTATTGCACTGTTGGCATGGAGCATCAGTTAACAGGTAGGTTTTATCATTTTCCTCAGTCACTGAATCACAGTCACGACCAAATGCCGCAGTCCTGACTGGAGGGCAGAGGGGTGGGATAGGAAACCTGTTTGATCCAGTACAGCAAATCCTTTGTTTAAGTTGGGAACCCTCCAAATTCCCATCAGCTGTGTCTCAATACCATTCCTGCATATTCTCAGATGCAGGAAAACATACTGCATCTGTACATGTCTAGCTAAGAAGAATTGGTTTCAATCACCAGAGAGCTAAAATTGCCAATGTAGATAGTAACTTCAATCGCAATTTGAATACTGGACTCAGAAAAGAGGATTCAAAACAGCAGCTTTTTATCTACTGTCTTGGGATGCTGTAGGAGGGCAAAAGAAACCAAACAGCTGGAGTATATGGTTTTTCTCTGCACTTGAAAATCCTTTCATTGAAGAGGGAGGAAAGAAGTGTAATTTCAAAATCTGTGTATCTGATGAGAGAAAGTATATTTGTGTCTAACCTTGAAAGAAATGAAAAACAATCCACTGCTATGGTAAAAGGTTTCTTCTGTACCTCTGCCAAGGTCATTGAATGCATAATCCAGGAATCCTGAAAGAGAGCAGCTCTGATGTGTCCCCACAGCAGCTCTTTTAGGACTGAGAAGGGTGAGAGAGTTTTTTTGCCATCAAAAAACTGTTAAATACAACTGAAAATGTTTTTCATAACATTTGGCAGTTTGAGGTCTCACCAACATCCAATGGGCCTAGCAATACCTGACAGATGGCTGCGGACAGTAAGTCAGTATGTCCGTGCTCCTTTCCCAAGATCCTAGGTCTCCTTGCTTCAGAGCTCACACTGTGAGCATTCTGTGTTGTAGTCTTTCAACAACTGGCCTTGTTGTCAGGCTTTTTGAATTCAGGTCAGTCTGTTCTGTTTTTTTCCATTTCTGCTTTGCACGGCAGTGCTATTGAGCAATTCAGAGTGCACGCATGGGTTAAGCACTTCAAAAGTAGTCCTTTCTCCAGCCAGCACGCTTCCCCAGAAGTAACCCATATGATTTCAGAAGTTTTACTGGGATAGAAGAAGATCAAGGTGTCAAAAAATAAAAGCTTGATGAAAAAAAGTTCTGTTTCAATGTACCATGGTTGTCTCCTATGTGTAACCACCTCAGTACCCATTGACACATCTGGCTACCTGCTACAGAGACCTGAATCCCAGACAGACACTTGGAGATGAGAGTTGTGGTCTCATGGTGTTGTCTCCTAGCACTGAGGTGGGAAGCCTGAGTACCCTGAGTGCTTCAGCTCCATATCCAGGGACACTCAGAAGTCCTAGTCTTGCTCCACTGGTGGGGCTCTCAGGCTTTCCAAGTTGTTTGTTCATGGAGCAACTGGAAGTGATTCAGTGGAAGGTTGTCAGGAGACTCAGAGGCCTAGAGGGTGCATCTTGTAAGGGAAGGTTGGGCTTGTTTAGTCTGACGAAGAGGAGGCTAGGGGGAATCTAATAGCAACTTACAACTACTCAGAAGGCAGTTACAAAGATGATAGAGTCAAATTCTTGGTAGCGTCAGACTGTATGACAAAGGGCAATTGCCCCAGACTCTGACTTGGGAGGTTCAGGATGGACATTACAAAAAAACCCGTCTTTACTGAGGTGATACACAGCACCAAAGTACATTGTCCAGCAAGGTTGCAGAACTCCTATCCTTGGAGGTTTTCAATATTTAAAAATATCAGACAAAACCATAAATAACTTCATGCAGTGTTGGTGATAAACATGCTTTTAGCAGGAGGTTGAACTAGAGACCTCCAAATGGTGTCTTCTGACCTACACTTCTATGAATCTGTGGTGATCTGAAAGCTTCTAGAAGCCCTGCTCTACAGATAAGCAGGATCACAGGCAGGAACAGCTTATTTATCGTTCAGAAAAGGATAAACAATCCCCACTTCTCCTCCCAGGACAGCGGTGCTTTTTCCCCCTCTTCCTCAGGTTGAACACTTACAGAATTTCCTCTCTGCGAGAGCTTCAGAGAGATCTGAGCTTTGTTCTGTCTCGTGACGGCATGCATTTCACATCTGCAGGATTCCTGCAGGACAGCATTAAGAATAGTGGTCAGCCTCAGTAAATCACTGTCATAGCCAGGCAGGCAGTAAAGAGACGCGGTAGAGAGCTGAGATCCCCAGAACAATCCTACCCTGCTATTCATTGCACTGTTTCAGCAGATGGGCCAGTGTTTCCCGGCACCTCCCCTTCCAAATGCCCCAGCTCACGGTGTGGGATTGTTCTTACCTTCTTACTATGTTCTGACCAAGAGGGAAGTTGGATCCCTCATCTCTGTCTCTCCTCGTCCTGCTGCAGAAGCACATAGGGTTGTCCCCCAGAATCACACCCGCCGTTAAGCATATTTGCAATAATCTCTGCAAAGTTGCCAGAAAACCTTGCTGCTGCCTACACTTTACTTCAAACAAATTAAAAGTCTTGCCTTTGATTTATTTTTTTTTTTGTAACCACTCAGCAGCAACAGGAGCACAGTCGGAGCATGTTAAACAGCTCCACTGAGCACACCAGCTGAGTCACTGCTTTTTACCACAAAACCCTCACAGCAGAAGCTGGAGAAATCAATAACACTGTGCAGTTTAGTGAAAGTGCTGAAGCTGCTCAAGGTTCTTATATAGAAACACACCAAGCGTTCATAGCGGGAAAAGCAGCTCACCTCATTAACGCTTGAAAAAAACCTTTAAGTTTAATTTGCCAGACACACCAAGGTGCAACCAACGTGACGAGGGAAAGTGACGGGCGGAGAAATACAGGAAGGAAATGGAATTGGTGATACCACCAGAGGGGGAAAAGATCAGCTTTCGGCATTGTCACCGAGCCTTGGAAAACTGTTTATGGCACTCCGTATTGCATCTCAGTTCTGAACACACAGCCGGCATAAATACACAGATCCTGCACAGAGGTAAAAGAGGAGCTCTTCTTAAATTGTANAATGCCCTCTCCCCATGGAAGTCACCCTGTAAAGCCTGCTGTTTCTGGGAGATTGTGCTTCCATTATCCTCTAATAAAGAGGTCCCAAATCCCATGTGAGTAGGGAAGCCCATGCTACTTTCCCCACCTATGTAGAGACAGCTCTCAGCCTGTCTTCTTACACACACACACATATACATGTACATGTACACACTCGCATGTATTCCCCATTCTACAACTCTCTTCTAAGATTCTTGCCTGTGAATATTGGCCAGCTGTGCTGCTCCTCCTTTGAAACCCCTGTGAAACTCTTTGCATATCACAGTGATTTATTGCCTTACTAGCTCAAACATTAGGAAGACCCACTAAACTTTTCACCAGGGTAAACATGTATTAAAACATAACACTAACAATTTGCTACACATTTCTTCCTTCCAGAGGCAAATTTATATGAAAATGGCCGTCTCTAAAATGGGTCTCTCTATATGCAATCTCCCTCTTTTCTATCTTGCATCAAAGCACCCACTCATCTCACTTTTCCCCCTCTTCTCTTTTGTAACTTTAATCTGTGAACAAGCAGATGCTCCACCCAGGAGTATAAGACTTTCCGTGGCCAGTAAGCAGATGTTCTTCATTTGACATCACATCCCAGCACACAGTCATCCCTTATCTGCTTGCATCTTGTGATTATAATCACAAGATTCTTCTAATTATGACAATATCTTCTTTATTCAGTCATGCACCTGGTCCACGGAAACTTGATTGCATTCCACAGGGCATTTGAGCTCTCCGACATTTTAAAGTCTATGATTGCAGTAGCAGCAGTTGTGACCTCCGCTTTGAAAACTTGTGGCATTGAAGAAAGAAATTGCACACGTGCAGGAAAACTAGATATACCCAGTCTACAGAAGTGTAACCAGTTACAGCTGTCCCTAGGTTGAGCTGAAACATCAAGCGTCCTTCCAATAGGCCACTGGAATGGTGTCACGGCACCCCAGGGGCCACTGCTCTGTCTTTCTTCTCTTTTCACTTCTCAGTTTAGTTGCTAAGATGTGAGGAATATATGCAATGCATCCTATATGCATACGCAGGCCATAGTAGTATTGGTTTTACTAGTGCTGGGCTGACCTTTTCATTTGAAATTCTTGGTTTGAAAGAAAACCACCCTACTTGCCTTATATGACATGTAGACATCCTAAAACCGTTCAGGTTCTCTACTACTTAGTGATATTGAATCCACAGTCTGCAAAATAGAACACCTCTCAGCTGTTGAGAATGAAGCTGTAAATGGTAAAGAAAAGCCTGATGGAATAATAAGGTGTAGAGTAAAGCAGAAACATTCCCAAACCCTCCTTAGATACCTGGATCTGCATGAGTTTCCTTAATACCAATCATTGATAACTTTATTTCCTCTCTGATAGATGGAGACGTTAAAGACCTGGGGTAAGGCCAACACATATGCAGCAAGACAGGAAAAGTGCAGGCATCCCACCTGGTAAATAAATATTCCTTTAAGGAAAAGGTTTATTTTATCATCTTTGTTTGGTGCAGCTAACATAGCAAACACATATAACCAAAACACACCTGCAGTTACTGATCACCTTCTCTTCTGTTTAAATCCTTTCTCTACAAAGAAACAAATAAAACACCCTCCCCATGCAGGAAACACGGTGCACTGAAGATCTCCTACCTCTCACCTCCAGTATCCTCCTAGCCTGAGGGGAACACCAAGCATGTCACCTCCAGTTTCAAGGCCCAAGACCCACAATTCTTTCCAAAGCAGGCAACCTTTTTTAAGAGTCTAAACTTTCTTCCTACAACTAAGGGAGCCACTTCCCAGCAGGGGATGGGGAGATCTCTCTGCCCCTGCTGCCTGTCTTATTGCTGCACAGGGGTGGCTTACCTCCAGCAGCACTGCCAGGGTGGGCACAGCTTGCTGTGAGACCCAACTGGGAAACTCCCGTGAGGCTAACATGTCTGCCATAGGATGACATCCAGTCATAGGATGCACTTCACCCAATTTCTTTACGCTGAACTACTTCTCACTTTTCCAAGCTCGTTTGGACAAAGCTTTAGAGTCTGCACCAGGAGAACCCAGCCTGGTGAGGCTCGCAGGTAGCCAGACCGACCTCCTGAGCCCGTCCTGTGCCGCCTACAGGGAACCGTGGGGAAAACTGCTTAGCATAAGGTGAGCAATGCAGTGAAGCTGTGATTCAAGGTGTCGCTTTAGTGTCCTCTTCCTAGGCCAAAAGAGGATGTCTGGGATGTAATATTAACCTAGTGATTTATCCTACCTGGGGATAAAAAGACAGCAGGGTGAGGTTCCTCTGTCATTAAATATGTTAAATATGAAATTGTAATGGCTAATGTTCTCAGATCATTAGCATGATGGGGTAGTGAGTCCTTAGCAATTCACTTTGTAAAGTCAGCTGTTCCGAGGTAATCATCCTTCACTCTATATTTTCTCCTTACGCTCTTCTACCCTGCAGAGGGAAGAGCGCAGCTCTTACTCTTCTCTGCAATTTTCCTAGCTATTTCTTCATTTTTGCTTTAAAAGCACTCCCAAATTCTTCTCCCCCCGCTCCCTACATACTCTTTTAGGCTCTCTTTTTACAGACAAGAAAAGAAAGCTTCCAGTACAAAGGAAGTTTGTTGGTGTTATTTTTTTAATGGCAAACCTCTCTGTGTATAGGCAAGGCATCTAATGGTCCTGTAGGCTTTCAAAGCTACTCGCAGGTAGCAAGTACTGTGAGTTTTTGCAGATCCACATTTCTGCTGATTGACTGAACAAAGTTTCTTCTCTATTATTGTGCATTTAGCTCTGGAGAACCATCTCCAGGAGGGTTCTGCACTCTCCGTCTGAGCCTCTGTACTGTACACCTCCAAAGGCATAGTGTATGCCTCTTAGAGGCTCAATGCCATTTGTTATTACTACAGGAGCTCCAAAGGGCTGTGATGAGGCTCTAGACACACTTTGGCAGTCACTCTTGACATACAATACCAAGACTGGATGCAGACTTAAGAGATACAAGTGGGTAAAACACAGCACACAGCACAGGATAACAGTGAAACAACCACGACTATTTTGTAGGTGCCAATTCTGTCCTCATCAGCAATCCCGCATGTGGGAACAAGGCTTCTGTGAACTCACTCATCCCTGTCTCCGTACTGCCAGCATCATGTAGGTGTCCACAGGATCACACACGCGTAAGCACACAGGCTTGCAGAGCCTCTTAAGCTTTGGGATGATGGTTTTCACTAGCTTTCCTAGCAAAGGTCAGATACAGTCATTTGCACCGTGGTGAATGTCTAAGGATTAAAAGCTTCTGACTGAACAGTGAAGACTTCCCTGAAGAGAGGGATTGCCAGTATCACAGCACTGGTTGTGGACAAAAGCAGAGCAAGTATGTTATTTGGATATTTGTCCTTGCTAGTTCTTTTTTCAAAGGAGATTTTTAGCTATCAACCTACACAGTTTTTTGATGTATCCATAGAATACTATATCTACTGAAATTTTTTCCACATTGAATTTATTCTTTTGGTGGAAAGTTTCTCTGTCTGCCATGCCCTTCCTCCCAAGTGAGGGTGGGTCCTGGTGGAAAGCTGGAGGTCCTACCAGTGGAAGAGGAGATGGCTTTGTCCATACAGTCAGTCCAGGACTTCTCTGCTGAACCTGCCCAAAATGTGAAATCTCCCCATCTATGCATGTCCTCCACTAACAATCAGGTCAACCCATTTTCCACAGACTCAGGAATACTTCTCACAAAACAGTGATCTCAGCTGGTATCAAATTAATTTGTTTCAGGAACTTGATAGGAAACTTTGCAGTGCCATTACCAGACTCTAAAGTGTTCTGTACTCTAATGAGTGGGATTGTCAGTGACACGTTTTGGTATTTGTATTTTGTTTGGTATTTTGTTTATATATGTGCCAAATGCATGAAAATGTACTGTGTACATTAGGCTCCCTGAATTGCATCTGTATTATTGATATGAAAATGCGACCACTGTGTCTTCACAAGTTTTCTCTAACAATACTGGAGTATCGCTTGTAAGTAAACCTGTAACGGATTGATTCATCGGTACAGAACTGAGTTGGGAAAACTGAGCTTGAGTTGGGAAAAATCAGTTTGAATAAACCCAAAATGAGCTCTTTCTTGTTCCTCAGTGAAATAAATTTTCATTTCAGAACTGATGAAATATTCTAGTAAAATCATAGAATCATAGAATGGTTTAGGTTGGAA
>RSEF01000002.1:123694791-123718013 GCA_003993805.1 Himantopus leucocephalus | reverse complement strand
ATCACCTCCCTTGACCTGCTGGTCACACTTCTTCTGATGCAGCTCAGGATGCGGATGGCCTTCCGGGATGTAATCGCGCATTACCGGCTCATGTTGAGCTTCTCGTGAATCAGCACACCCAGGTCCTTCTCCTCAGAACTGCTCTTGATCCATTCCCCACCAAGTCTGTGTTTGTGCTTGGGATTGCCCGACCCAGATGTAGGACCTTGCACTTGGCCTTGTTGAACTTCATGAGGTTTGCACAGGCTCATCTCCAGCCTGTCCAGGTCCCTCTGGATGGCATCCCTNCATCTCTCCAGCCTGTCCAGGTCCCTCTGGATGGCATCCCTCCCCTCCCCCTCGCCTCATGGCTTAGTATCATCGGCAAATTTGCTGATGGTGCACTCGATCCCACTGTCCATGTCACCAACAAAGAAGTTGAACAGCATGGGTCCCAGTACTGACCCAAGTTTAATCGTGGAGGGACAATTTAAACCATTGTTTTAGTGAATAAAATATTCAGCAAACAAAACATCATCTTTGTAATAATCGCTTAAAAACAGAGTATACAGAAATGCTGGTAGGAACACCTAAATTGAAAGTGCTTGTGACTGTAGTATTTCTACAGGTCAGTATCTCACTAGGGAAGAGAACAACCAAACAATAATATTATAAAACTAAACTGTCAAAGAATAGAGATTTTCACTTTAACCATCATTTATTTTCCTAGAAAATTGCTTTAAAAATAAAAAATTCTGAAAACTGAAAGTGTATTCATTATGAAATGATTTTACATTAACTTGATAAATAAAATAAGGGTATGAAGATTTTTCTGCCCTTTGAGGGATGCACTCCTTATTGAGTTTAAAATGATAATAAACCATTGAGAGCCTACTGAGCTAGGTAATGAATGTAACACAGCAATTTAAGAGTTCATTTCTGAGGCTCTATAATAGTTTCCAGAGTTTTTTTATCTTAGTGGGGTTTTTATGGTTGTGCAGTTGTAGTAATTGAAAGTAGATTATAAAAATGATTCTCCTCCAGACCTTTCCGGAGGAAAAAAGAGATGAAATCTGAATGATGTTTCATCTGGGAAAATATGGAAATATAATTTTCATATAACATAATGGTTAGAATGCCTTTACCTGCAATCTCATTATTATGGGGAATATGCACAAAATTTAAATTAAATTGGGCACGCTCTCCTGATTCTTCCCCTGTGCCCACCAGCAAAGGCAATGCAGAGAAAGGTATATCCGGCATGCGTGTGAGTAGAGATGGATCTTTACTGCCACAGGTTCACCAGCGGTATGAAGTATTAATGTCCCCTTGAGCAGCATCTGCCCCACTCCACAGGACTGGAGAAGCTGTGCTGGTGTCAAGCCCTGTCCCAGGCTATGGCCAGATCTAGCCTAGTCTTTGCAATGGGAATATGCAATGGGAATATATGGGGATAGGCACTCATGTACTAAGTGGTGAAGAGCGTGCAGAACATTTTCTGTTCATGCTGAAGACAGAGAGGAAATAGTTATAATGCAGGGGACTAAAGAGTGTGAATAACAAATTTTACAAGACGAGAAGATGATACGAGAAGGATAGAGAAGGGCAGGGCAGCTCTGGGAAGCTCATGTGCAACAGAGGTGTTTTTCTGGGTCCTACTATTGATTGGAGAAAGGTGGCAACATCGGAGGCAGAAGGTGCATCTCTCTTGTTTCCAGCTCTGACTGGAGCCTCTGGACTTTGAAGAAAACAGGGGCTCAGAGCCTGAGAATGTGAATTTTTCAAGATGAGAAAAAAAATGGATTTTGGCAGAGGAAGTTGAGATACTGTCTCAAGCAAGATGATACGTAGCAAGTGAGAGAAGGCAGATTCAGCATCCTCACAGACACAAGAGGTGAGAATTATGTGGAAAAACTGGAATGTGATGGAAAGGAAGGCTTAAATAGTATGAAAGCTTGAGGAAAAAGAAACATCCGACTGGTTATAGGTAGCCACAACGCTTCAGTCAGAAGGGCTGAAAGAGAGAGAGCTTGTACTTCAGTGATATTACCCACCTGTGGCAGGAGGGCAGCACATGAGCCTGAAAGGCAAGGATGCTGCAGGTGAAATAGCTTCAGAAAAAACAGGATAGCAAAGTGGGAAATCAAAAAAAAATCCCACATTTCTTACTTGAGAATTTGTGTAGATGCTCCAAGCCCTTCTCCTTTTCAGCTATGCTGGAGAAGGAATTATACGCTGGCATGTCTTGGAAATGCACAGTGGCATTAATGAGAAAAGCCTGTGTGATCTCAAGTGTGCTGTGTCCTAAGAACATGCAGGAGCCTCCTTCCAAGCCCAGTATCTTGGCAATCTCTGAAACAACACACAGAAAATACATTAAACCCAACTAGAATATAATGCTGTGTAAGCATTCGCCAAATTTCATTCATACTCTGTAAATAAAAATCCCGTTATCTGAGCCAGAGTGACCTCTGAAATCGAGGAGCCAAGTATATTGATAGGCTTAGAGAAAAAAATCTGTGATGCTACATATGCATGAAAGGACTTTGGCTGTATCAGCATTGTTAGCTGGGATAATGGGCTCTCGTGGCACAACAGAGCAGGGGTCACCTCGCCGAGAGCGGGATGGGGACGGAGCGGCCATCTGCACAGCCCTGATTCTCTTCATGATAATCAGCCCATTTTTCAAAACATACTTTGCATGCAAACGCGTGTGCTTAGCATATATATTAGCGACATATGTGGCATTGTTTGAGCCGCAAGCTTATTAGCACATCGATGTGATGTGCCACCTGAACAGAATGAAGCTTGCAGGACAGAGATTGAATGGCACGTGGAACTGGTGGAGGGCAGAGTAGATGGTGGCAAATAATAATACTATATCTAGCATCAGGGAGAGTCATACTTTTTATTTACCGTGTATTTTCATCGATGGCTCTAATAACCTCACCTTTGAAGGCATACAGAGAACAGTCATGATCTAAAATGCAGCTTTCATCAGAGCTCTGAGGACCAGCCCACAGCTGACTAAAGGCAATGGCTGTAAGCACAAACAGAAAGAGTCTAGATTAGGCTTAGATGCATCAAAAAATCAAATCAAGGGAAGAGAGGGAAAAAGAAGACTGCTGAATTCCTGGAGCAGCACTGAAATTACATGTGATGAGAAGGTGGGAGAGGTACTATAAAAAAATGCAACTACTTGTACAGATAATGATTATTAAAATGTCCAAGAGAACAGGCTGCATCTATAGGACTAGCACTTGTGACTGAAAATCATGAAGGATCAGTATGGATTTTGCTAACCAGACTGAAACTGATCTCAGGCAGGGGCAAGAAGGGCGAAAGAAAAATTTAAACAATATGAGTTATAGAAAAGAAACAAGTTCAGAGCTTTGATGAGAAGAGAAAGAAGAAAAATCAGCAGTTATCTGTAGCATATGAGCTGGCAGCTACCTCTGGGCTAAGGAAAACGAAGCTTACTGATCAGTGAATAACTTGCACTAAGACTGAAGTAAAGTAAACTGCATGGATGACATCCCTAGCACCATATAGCACTTAATTGCACTAGAAAGTCTGGATATGTAGAGAATCCTCCTCTGTATCTCCATCAGAATAAATAACATAACCGAAGCGAGACTGATTTCTTGCAATGACTTTCTCTCTATTTGAGGGCTCTCAGCAGGGAGATGAGGGTGATCCAAGTACTTAGATGCATGCACAAACCACCAAGAAAGGAGAAAAACAGTGCCAGGACTGATGTTGGTTTTATGGAGCAGTGAGCTGCTTTTCGTGCTGAAAGCCTGGCTGGGATTCATCTGCTTTGTTTAATCAGAGCATAATGGAGGGACTTTGATTAGATATGAAAAGGGGGGAAAAGGAATTCTACTCAAACTAATGTGACATGACCCAACATGAGACAGAGCTTTGAGGTAGGTCTGCTTATACATTTTCCTTCTGGTGAGCATGTGAAAACTGTTTCAATCTCTACAGCTCCATTTCACTAAAAGACAAGCTAAAGTCCCTGTTCAGCCAAGGAAACCCAAATCCACTGCACCTCAAACAGATTAAAACCAAAAAGTCTTGTAAAGAAATCTTTTCCTCCCCACATCCCCAATCCCCTGTTCTTCAGGGTAGGTTCTTTCCTTCAGTCTTGCTTGCAGGCCAGCAACTTTTAGTGGCTTCCTAATTGCAAGAAACTTTGTAGAGTGCCTCTCCCTGGGAGAACCTTTTTCTTTCCGTCACCTTTGAGGTCTGACTGCGTTTCTACCCTCCCTGCCCTGCTCATGAGCCTCCATGGCAGACTCCGTGCTGCAGCATCTGCCCCTGAGCAGCCCAGCTCGGGCTCCACAAACATCCTCCCCTACTGCCTTCTCACCGTCCCTGCCAGGGCTCTGCCTGCCTCAAGTGTAGCAGCCCAGACTCGTCTCGTAGCAAAATATATAGCACCTACAGTATAAATGGTGAACACGCAAGTAAAACTCATCACCCCCTTGCCACATTTCAATTGATCTAGGAAGTTAAACCAACACAGAAACTCAGTATCAGAAGGGTAATCAAGATTAGTCCCCTTCTGCTGCAAAGTAATACATCATATGGTATAATATAATAAAGAACTGTACACGTAAAATCATGTATCACGTAAACAAGGGAGTCCACCGGGTGCCTCATTCTGAGAACAAAAATAATTGAAGAACAAGTAAAATTATACCCCAACACACATGCACATGGCAATGGGGCAGAACCAGAGGAACAGCACTGCCAGGGAGTGGCAATGGAAGTGTAGTGCTTGTCTTGTGAAGACACGAATCTTGACATTATTAATAATTGAGAGTAATGCAACATGGAATAATAATGGGTGGATATAAACATGAAAAACAGTAGTGAGAATAGATGGCAATCAATACACATGAGGGGAAATTAACACAAAATCAGTCGGGATACTGAACTGTGGCTACAACCGAGCTGGTTTCTGAGCGTAGCTAAAGCCATGCTGATAGCTACCTGGTACCTGAACACAATGTGAAAAACAAATTGGCATCAGCTCGTTCCTCCTCATCCAGTCAAACACGCTCTTCATTACTTCAGGCACACATGCATGTGTACATAAACACATACACAAAAGCAAGTTATTTTGATTTAGACACCTCCTTTTTTTTTTCATTTTCCTGTATGTGGTTCTTCTGCGTGATACCAGCATCCCACCCGGGCTGTAATTCCAACTTAATGGCGTCACCACAGGTGTTTGGTGACATTTATGCACCTTTTGCGTACATCCATGTTGCTTTGCAGTTGCGTGGATTAGTAGATCATCTCACAGTTGCAAGCTGCCTTTGGAAAGGTTGGAACCCATGAAGTCTGATTGAGTTTGATATTGTTATTATCTTGGCTGTACAGTTGGCATATCACAATACTGCTGAATTTTAGTGCAATATGGAAATGAAAGTACACCATAATAATCTAGCCATCTTACATCCCACTGTGACTTATTTAGTTTTTCCTTGCTTTACTCACGAAATCTTTCAGTTTCATGCTTAGCTCTTTTTCCATAACATTTAATCAAATTTCATTTTATTTTTCATTTTGTAGGTCTCATATGGGTGTCGTTGAAACTGAAACCAATTAAGAAACATCTGCAGACAACAAAATGCTGTCAAGTGTAAACAATGAAATTTCTTCTAAGAGAAGAGAGCAAGCAGAGCACACTCTCAAGTCTGGGACAGCTTCATCCAAAGAAAAGCCATGTTTATGTCTTCACTGGAGCTTCCAGTGTGTTGGAAGCTGGCTCTGAAGAGCACTGTAAACCAAGACACAGCTGACCCAGCCTTTGCAATCAGCAACACCAATTAAGTTTAGTTTGGTTTAGGTATATTGTACTTCAACAATATAGGAACATAAAGCAATGATTGCTTGCTTGTGAAGAAGATATCTTAGTTTAAACTGCTGCATTTTTTTCATTTTTTAATTCTCAAGATCTCACCAGAGAGCCTCGTAAAGGTTATGTGGAGACATTTTCCCTATCTCTAACCTAATTTCATTTCTTTTATGCTTTATCTCAAGTCACTGGGATTGTCATGTTTCTTTATGGGATAATTATAATATCCCCATAAGGTTTTATTACCTTAACATACTGGTATATCTTCACAACCCTAACTCTAGTTTAATATGTATTTTTAAATAATTAATATGTAGTATAGACAAGCATGTGGTGCAGGAGAGAAATTAGACATCAGGAGGGTCTCTGAGGGAAAGTCATACCCTGTCCACATTCCTGTCTTCCCTGTAAGAGTGGCCAAGGAGGGTTGGACCTAAAAAAATGGTACCACCAAGTTGCCACCACCGTCCTGCTGGTAGAACAGGCTTCAACACAGTGTTGTAAACCTGAA
The DNA here is from genome assembly GCA_003993805.1 of Himantopus leucocephalus. Lineage (NCBI taxonomy): Eukaryota > Metazoa > Chordata > Aves > Charadriiformes > Recurvirostridae > Himantopus > Himantopus leucocephalus. The sequence goes on along the minus strand of RSEF01000002.1, from coordinate 123,711,651 downwards.
AAAGAAAAAAAATATGAGATGAGGGTTCTACACTAGGAGTTTGATCATGAAGTTGAAAAAAAAAATTAGGAGGGAAAGGGCAGGGTTTATTTGCGTTTGCAAGTGCGAGGACAAGAAAGTGGGTTTCCCTTCCTTTCTTTATGCAAGATGAGCTTCTCGTGAATCTTATGTCATTAGAAGTTGCAGGTCTAAGGAGCAAAAAAGAAATACTTGGGTGAAGGCTTGAATGCTAACACTGCCGGTGTCTGTAAATGTCCTGAATGTATCCAACCCAGCTCTGAAACCAGCTCTGTACTGCTGCTGCTCTGGCTGTCACAGCAAAGGGGTCAGCACAGACGAATTGCCAAATGTCCCAGTGCAGCCCTGAGTGGGTTGTTTTGCAGCAGACCGTGTAAAAGCCCCACTGTTGCCCATCACTTCACATAGCTGGATGCACGCTGGGTGCAGGACGGCTCCAGGGACTGCGGTGTGGACCTGCCTGGAGGGACCTGACTGAGACCATCATCTGTGGCTTCACAAAGAACGTGCTGCCCGTCCTTTTTCCTGAGCAGAGATAGGAAGCCTTTACAGTTTTATTTGCAAATATAACGTTTCCATTTTCTTTACCAAAAAGAACAGATACTGGCATGACAGACTTGTACTCCACAGGCTTATTTTTCCTCAGGCAATGCTACCTGAGCTCTTGTTCCCACCAGTATGTCCACAAAAGGACTCATTAATTATAACAGAAAAAACCCTAACAGTAGTTATTACTTACAGATAATGTAAGATGCAGGAAGACAAGTGCCACAGATGAAGCAAACACCTGACATGTGTATCTCAGAGCTGCCTTGCAGCAATTCCCAGGAGGGGAACTGCCTTTACCACACCATTCATTACCAGGGCATTATCAATGACAGAGGCCTCTGTCACCCCCTCTCAGGAGCACTAAATTCACTAACAAGGCCTCTGATCCTTTTTCAGAGAAAGAAAATTTGGAGTGGTTTGGTAAGAACTGATTGTACAGAGAAATTTTTACAGGGGGTATCTCCCAACACCACAAATCTGCACAATACCATCCAGAAACAAATGGAAGGATGCCTTATGAACTACATAAACGCCAACGGATAAAACTAATAGCCCACTCCATTTATCAACAGCCAGTATTTTTGCATTTTTCCCCTTTCTCTTTGCCTTGTAGCTATTGGAAATGCCCATCCGTACAGACATTAATTTTAATAAAAACTTCTTCCTTTTCCATTCTGACATATCTCCTTATGTCTTCTCTCCTGCAATCTCGCCATCTCCGCAGCGAGTTCTTTAAAGCAGTTTCTAATTTTATCTTGAGCTGTGAAGTTTCTGAAGATTCTCTGTTTGAAAAAGGCTGCAGGAAAAAATAGGCTGAACTGAATGAATAGTTTTTCTAACATTTTGATGTCTCATGGGTGTCAGAGCTGTTCAGAACGCGGAGGTAGGACCAGGCTCCGAAAAATGACGAGCATATTAAAGCTCCCTTGCTGTTTTCCTTCTGAAATGCAGGGCTTTAGGTCATGCAACCTCCTTAACCTAGGTCAACTTCATCACAGATGTCTGAGGCGATCCTTGTGATGCAGCAGCCCAAGAAAGAAAAGAAACAGGGCAGGAGGAGATGAGTAAGAGGGGTTGGGTCATCAGCTTCTGCTCCACGTGACTGCAGACATACAAACAATGGAAATGTCTACAAAGGAGTAAGTCCTACTTGTAGCAACAAGTCAGGTCCTGCTTTGCTGTGCAAGCTTTGAGGAAATAGTTTTACCACTTTTTGCCAGCGTATGTCTGCCTTTAGAATAAGAAAAATACTTCCCTGTGTTTACAAAAACACTCTGAAAGGCTCGGACAGAAAATACTACATAAGTATTGTTTAAAGATATTCCTAAATTTCTTAGTAATGCACACTGAATCAGTGCCTAAGATTTGCAATGCCGTATTAAAAATAAATTTAAATAGGTAACATTGCTCAGATATTTTGCTGAAGTATCTTGGTGGTGGGCTCGCTATGTGTTTTCCTAAACTTAGGAGTTGCTTACTTAAAGGTAGTGCTTCACTGATTGCCACAAAATAATTGGCACAATGCAATACTTTTAACCTGGGAAAGAACTGAATTGTAGTTTTTGTTCAGCTTGGCGGGCGTTGTATTGAAACTCATATACTCCAAAGGACCCTCTCAAATCCCGCAAACCTATTAAAGAAAATTACTCCACTGCTTCTCAAGAAAATCTGATACAGCCTTAGACTATTTGGGGGATAACTTATTTCCTTCTCTCATATTTGAAGCAGTTTTTTTCAAAGTTTGTAGTTGTCTTTGCTTCCAGTGTTTTCCCCAAACACCTTTTAATGTTGTCTGTGGGAGTAGTCACAAAGCAATAGAAACATGCCAAACATATTGATTACTGAGTAAAATGGTTACCCTGGCAACTAAAAATCCTAGGAAAGCTCTTAAAACTTCCTTCCTTTCTCATGTGATTTCTTTTTATACACTTTTTTTCCTCTGGTGGTTTCGGAAATCATGGATGTCAGATATAAAAGTGCTTTCTCTGACTATACAGCAATGGAGAAAAGGTGATTCACGCCTAGATTATCTATTCCACCAGGAATATAACTACCCACATTACTGCCTTAGTAATCCATCACTTACATAACGGGCAGGCAATTTTTGTAATTTTGGGGGGCAGAGTAACCCTCTCCCACCAATTTCTAAATCTATATTCAGATGTGATCTGAGGAAAGAAATCCAAGAACTAGAATTTTCCTAAAGTGCCAACACAAGCAAGATGAACAGTGTGAAAGAATTATTATTCATGTAGCAACCAAAAGGTTGCTCTGCTCTGCACAGGGCAAAAGAAATAATTGTCCTCTCTCCACGGGTGGTTTTGATCGAATGGTGACTAAGTGTGACAAAAGTAGTGACCTAACCAGAGGAGCAGCAGGGACCAGAGCTGGTGATAGTGGCCTCACGCAGTTACTCAGGCTCATTCTAGGCACAGCCTGATGGTGCCAGTGTATTTAGAAGCATGTGCAATGGAAAATACACATGAAGCTCATTTGGGAGCAACTTTAGACGGCTTGTTTCTCTGTCTCCTGCTTGGTTCAACCCCCAGACACACAGAAGACTGCCTACTTACTGCTCAAGCAACCCTTGTGAGCAGACTCAGCTTTTCAACCGTTCTGACGTTTCAGAAGGAATTGCCTTCACAGGCATTAAGCAGACGCTCGCTGGTCCATTCATTTGTAAGCACGAACTGTAACTGGACTATGAGGAAAGGGGGAAACATGTAACAGTGATTACATTAGGGTTTGGGGTTTTGTTAGAATAAGGGAGTCTAAGCCAGCAATTCAGAAAACAGGGCACTACTGTTCAGGCTTTGATATGCTGATTTTTTCCTTCCCTGAACAAATGGTGGTAGGGTTTTTTTGTCCTTCTATACTGGCTTTCCAAATAAAAATGGTTTTGAAAAGCCGCAATTACAGAGGTTACAAATAACGTGCAGCAACACAGCTGGCACTGGAACATTTCCAGAACATAATCACCTGTCGCGCGCGCTAATTCCCGCCGTGATGAGGGCCCATTATTTCCAGTAGGGTCCGACAGATCTATTGTTAAAAATGTCATCTCTTAATGGAGCAGGTTTGGGATTGTCTGAGCCCTAGCCTGCTTTCCTATGTCAGTGTGTGTTAAGAAGGTATGTTATTCCTTTTAATGATGGCTTTTTATTTGTCCCAGGCTAGTATTGTCAATAGAAGGCTGAAGAAAATGTGATTAAGCTACATGGAACCACAAATTAGCTTGCTATGAAAAGAAATGACACAAGCAAAACTTTCCAGTAAATATAATCCTAAGGAGAACTGAATAGGCTATAAAGTGTGGGGAGAAACACAGTGGTTAATTTTTATAGGTGGAATATTATTTCAATGCAACAAAAGGCAGTTCTCTAACTCCCTTTATTTGAACAGATGTTTGCCTTGTGCTGTCCTTTGTATTCTCAGGGCCTTTCTGTCAGTCTTGAGCGGGAAAGCTCTGCTAATACTCTCCTAATACACAGACTCCTTTAATTATTTTTTTTCCTGATTGAAAAATGCAAACCTCACTGGTAAGACAGGAATGTTTGTCTCACATACAACAAGTTGGAATCACTGTCACTTCTATAAGCAGCCTTCTGCTGAGAAATATGACGATGATAATGGTGAGCACTAACATTTTGACATGTACCAGTCACAGGACTTAATAGTAACATCAAATTGACATACCTCATAGGGGAAGGAGTGAGTCCTCAAAGGAAATATGGTCCCACTTTCCTGTAACTGTCATCACTTTCTTTTGCATGGCACTGATTTGGGGATGTGGGATCAAAACAGTGAAGTCAGTCTTATGATTGCATCCCAACCTGACTGATTTTGCTGCACAAGTGGGGCAGAGCGCGTTTGCGATTGTACTCACAGTCATCCGCTGCTGTAACAGAGCCCAGTGCTCCTATAGAGGTCTCTGCCTGTCTGCCACAATTACCAAGTAACCATTGCCTGGTTAAATTGGGAGTATGGAGACTATTCATCCTGAAATACCAGAAGTTCGTGTGATTTTTCCCATCAGTATTTGGCAGCAGCCGAGCTTATTGCACTAAACCCCACACATTTTTATTTCTGGCAGCTCTGAAGGCTGGTGTGCTCTCAAAAGCCAGGTGCGTTTAGCTTCCCTGCAGGGCGGAAGGTCCCCTAGTGCCACAGATATCCCACATCCCAGCAAGTCATGCCAGGTGGCTCTGCCAAAGGCTGAGAGGTTCCCAGAGCGGCACTGCCTCCCTTTGACCTGCTGTGCTGCCTCCTGTCCCTGGGCGAGCAGTGCCAGCTGTGCTGGCAGACGGGGCTCAGCTGCCGGCGCAAGCGGCAACTGCTGCTGGTAAAGCGTTTGCTGCCAAAGGTCCTTCCCCGCGTATTTGGCAAGGGATGACTTGTGGAAGTAGAGCAGGCCCCTTAGCCTCTGTCAGACATCCCGAAGCTTGGGCCAGGCAGGATTTGCATGGAGGTATCCTAGTGCAGCAAAACCCCATAGCTCCATGAATGCATTTTTGTGTTTTATTGCTTCCTTTCATTTCCGCTTACTCTCTATGGATTAATAACAGGCCTATGTGTGGCCATGAGCTGTATGTATCCTTTAAGAGCTGTATCCTATAAAGCCACTGGTCATGAGCAGCAGCAGCTAGGACTGCCACATGTCCCACCGTACAGTTCTTTAAAAAGAAGCACCTCCAGGGCAGTTATGGGGAAGGGATGCTCCTGCCTTTCAAGTGTGCCTGTGTGGGGGTGTCTGCACATGTAGGAGTTATTCTTATTACTCACTCCTTGTAAATTAACAGCACGTCTTACGCAATGATAGATGAGGCATTAAGCACAGGCTGTGGCTTATTGGATGGGAAGCGTGTCGGTGCTACATGGGATATCGTTGGCCCAACAACCTCCATCTGTGCTCCCACCCCATCTCAGGGAGATGCTGGACCCAGGTTATTCTTTCATTGTTGAGTATTTGCCTTTTAATTTTTTCTGATCTCATTCTTCCCTTCTCTGCGCTTAGTAATTATCTGTTACTTATTATATGGACAGGACAAATTTCCTTCGTTACTTGATCTGAGGCCCTTAAGTGGATACTGCTACTGAAAGCCCTGGGAAGAAGGTAGGTTTGGGAGATGGTGGTTATTGCTGAAGGCCACAGCTGATTACAGATGCCATTATGGGAGCGTGGAGGGGAGCAAAAGGTGAAAGGAGGAGCACTCAAAATGGCATAGTCAGCAGATGGGCTTGCTATCAGCAGCGTTATAGCTAGCAGTATTACTAGCAAAGCCCTGGAGTTTTAGCCCTCCTTTATTGCTTCCTAATAAAGTAATATAAAATAAAGTGTTATCTGGTTTTGCACAAGAAATTTAAAGGATAGGGTATTCACTCTTCCCATGATTTTTCCCTCTCTGATTTTAAGATTGTCTGTTTCATGTGGACAAGTTTATGCACCTACAGTTAACCTCTTCTTATGCAGCCAGAAAGGAATGCAAAGCCTACACTTAGCACACAGACCATTTGCAAACTGGGGTCCCAGAGTGACACAAATCCTGCCTAGGATGAACAGAAAGGTTCCTAACCTCTTTATTTTCAACTAGATCAGGTTTTCTTCCAGCTCCATCAGCTGATCTAACAAAGATACTGATTCTCCAAATGAATGTTGCCTCAGTAATACTAAACCACACATCTGAAATTGCCACCCATCTCCAAATGCGGTGCTTGCAATTGTTCTATGGCAAAGTAACTCTTGCAAATATGTCAGATGGGACAGTAACAGCGATTTGTACTTTTAGGCAATAGCCTAATGGCTAATGGAAGTAGGAAACCAGAAGCTGGGGTTCTTCCTCGCCTGAGTCAGTTCATGCACACATTGACCAATTCCCAGTAAATATCCCAACTTTGACACTGTAGGAGAGGTCAGATACAGAGAAAAAGCAAAACACTTGCCATGCCACTGTTTACATTGTGCCACTATGCAGGAAGTGAACGTTACTCTTGGAGCTAGAAAGGGAGAGTTAAAAAATGAACAAATGCCCTGTTAAGTTCAGCCTGGAGAAGCAGAATAGCCAGATGAGCCCGGCAGAAACTGATGTTGCTTCTTAACGTTTGGTACAATGCCCTCTAACACAGCTCAGCAAGGCTGGTGCCTCAACAGGCCCGTGCAGGGCTAGATTCAGCATCTCTTGCAGCACAACATTGTACCACAAACACTTGCCTCAAATTCTGGAGCAATTGGTCCTCCTAGTGATTCTGACCTACCGCAGAAAGCCTCTCTTCTGTTCATGCTTTTTCATAGGATATATACACGCTGTTTCAGAAAAAGCACAGTTCATTCTATCTGCAGCGTTAGGCTCATACATGTGAATCCCTGCCTTACCAAGCTTTACAAATATTGAAGAAGGCAGGGCTTGATAAACAATATTTGCTTTTCACAAGGAAGTAGCTAAAGGTTGTTTTATTAATTTATTTTCCGTTGTAAATGAAAAATACAAATTATATATGCCCTTAAGGTAAACAAAAAAAAAGAAAGAATCTAATGAAATTGGCATTTAACTTGACTTTTCCTCTAGTCTACTTAATTGAAAGCTCAGACACACAGAGTAGTTTGTATATAAGTCTAACACAGATAATTTCCTCCGCTTTGATGGTTTGCAAATCCTTCCAGCAGAAATTGCTGGTTAACACAGTCTCCACTATCCATTTGGGTTTTCCAGTCAGGCTTCAGTCCTGTGAAGATTTAACGTCCTTGAATAGCTTTGTTTTGCAAGACTCAGACCTTCAGCTTTAGCTCTACTGCCTGATTCATGTACACATATAAGCTGCTGACTACAAGAGAGGTAGACCTTTACAGCTTTGGATTTCATTGTAAACTCTTTAATACATCAGAAGAGCAGTTGGCAAATAGCATTTTGCACATTACTGGCACTCTACAATAGGATGTACGTCCACACAGTTATGTGCCATCTTTGCAATTTTACACAATTATTCGAGATGTGGATTGCATTTTAGGCACCTCCTCCTCCAGCTACACGGATTGCTCACACCAGCACTTGAACAACAGCGGTGGGAAAAGCAACAGAGAAACATGTAGAAGTCACTGAAGACACTGTCAACAGCCTGTGTTTTCCTACGTGCAAAATGAGCTCCCTCATCTTCGCTATTGATCTATCTTTTCCTTGAATGAAAAAAAGGCAAGAGAGCAGGAGATCAGGAAACACTTGGACTGAAATGGAACAGTTTTAAAAATAAACCCAGCTGGAGGTTTGAAAATTAGGAATGAGACCAAATTCATGAATATCAGCCAACATTTCTGCTGGGCAACTAGTGATTTTGAATTCCTCTCTTTTCAGACCCCAGCTGCAGAATTCCTGAGGAGTCTGACAGTGTTTAGCGTCGGCCCTCTGGAAATCTGATCTCTTCCGTCAACCTTAAACTGGGCACTGAGAATTGCTACTTGCTTTTGAGAAGTATTAGTCTTTGAGAATGTGCCCCACAGAAGGTAAATATTTGTCTTTTTACTCTCTTGTCCTTTCTGTTTTACGCTTCTATAGTTGTTTTGTCCCAAGCTGCCAACCCACTGCATCAAATGGATTCTGCTGTTGTGTTTTAGCATAGGAGTATCCTTTAGGATGGAATAAATTGAGGGTTTAGTCCAGTAAAGGTATCTACGAGCAACTTCATGTACGGAGGAAGCACAATCTCATTAATTTTTGCCCCACGTTATGGGTGGGTGCAGATGGACCCAAAACTTAGACCTAGTTCTTGTTTCAGGTGCACATACCCAAGTGTATATGTTGTTAGGTTAATTCAAGCTTTTGCAGAATCCATTAAAAGTATGTTCTTTGTGCGAAAAACAGCCCATCTCCTTCTGCCGCTTGAATCTGACAGATGTTCAAAACCCCCTGAAGATTAGGTTTGTGGAGAGAAAATACACATGAGTAAAACCTGAAGGTAAAATCCTAGCTTCATAAAAATAAATGGGAAACTTCCCATTGCCATCCACGGAACTAAGACATCACACTACGTGGCTTTGTACAGAGCACTTCTCTTTCTAAAAGCTGCCTTTCTGCATCAAAGCTTCCATGGCAAAGCTAATTTATAATCTGGTCAGGATCTGTGTACGGGTGTGTACACTCATATGTCTGCCATGAAAATTTTCTACCAGCCAATCACCACTCTGGAGCAGACTGGAAGCTGGCAGAGTAGCTAATTACTCTCACTAAGAGAAATCTGCTAGCTTGATTAATGCCTGTTTACCAATTGTTGCTGTTATTTCAGCTGTAATCTCAGAAAAGGGTTTGCTAGGGATGACTCTCCTGGAACTGTGTTTTTCAGTTTTGCTGTGCTATAAGCAATGTGTCATTTTTTATTCCCAGAGGCAGTTCCAAGTAACGGTAGTGATAGCCGTGAGTACGTAGTAATTAGTATAGTGACTGTGTGGCACCATCCTCTTTCATAACATTGTTCATCTGTAGATCTCAGACTGCTTTGGGAAGGAGGCAGCATCATCGCTGTGCAACAGATGATTACATCTGGATGTTGAGATTAAGACTGAGGCTTCCACCTTAAGTTGAAATCTTCCACCAGGGGTAGATAAGTACTAGCTTAGCTAAGAGACACTGATATTGCCAGTAAGCACCTGACACAGTCTCACTGAAGCTAGCAGAACAAAACAACATTGATTTGGATGAGACCGACAAAGTCGGAAAAACAAAGAGGGTATCTTCAAGACTGCTAATCTGTTTTTTCCATTTCCATTTCCAACTTCATTGAAAATAAAGAGCTCTGTCACTAGGCAGAAATTTACCTTAATCTTTAAGTGTATATTATAAAAAAAATGTGGGTTTTTTTATTGTTTAAGAAAATAACAAAGTTCAGCATTTGGCTTATAGTTTATATCACAGTTAGAGTGCAGACAGTGGCCACATAATGACTGCTCAGCAATGCCCATTTTTTCTATACAATATCTTTCTGCCTTAAGAGATTACTTACAAATGACTGGATTGACACAGTTGTCACATCTATGCTTTTGGTGACTCTTGTAGGTCAAGACCGTCTTTTGTTTACGGCATATGTAGCAATGGGTACGGGTGGGGGAGTCACCCAGACCATAGAAGAGCTCTTTCTTCCCTTACAAAGGGGCTGAAGTGAGGTGGTGAAGAATGTGCCGTCCAGTTTGCTATTCCAAGACCTACCAGCTACTGAATAGTATCTTGTCCTTCTAAAATGAAAAAGAAAGAGCAATTAGTGTCTTTTGCAGAATTTCAAGTACACTTTAAATAACAGAAGTGTTTGTCCACCTGCACAAGCCCTGTTACAGCAATAATTCACCCTGCCAAGTGGATTGTGCTTGTAGTCCATTGGGAAAATCAGATTGTGTGAAAATGCATCCCGTCTTTTTTCTTGGGAGCAGTATTCCTCAGCTCTCCCCGTGAGATCATTCTGGGGGCAGGAGCCAGTTCTGAGCCGAGCCAGCCAAACCCTTTCTGACTTACAGTGGTTGGCCAGGGCTCCCACCCGCCCCCGGTGCAGTTACGGATAACCAGAGTGCAGCTCACTCCCCCTTCTCATGGGAAGAAGGCCACCAGGAAGGGCTGGCAGAGGGACAACTTGTGAGACTTAGAATGGCGCAAATCCCCATAGAACCAGTGCAAAAGAGTATTGCAGAGCCTGTGCAGTTGGCCCTGGTATACCTCCTTCATTATACCAGTGATGCTTTTTTGCACAGCATTTATACCTTAAATAACGTCGTAGCATTTCAACGCTTAAGACTGACCTTACCGGGGGAGATGAAAGCTCCACCCAGCCCAGTGTCCAATTTCCAGCAGTGGCCAGTAGCAGCTGGCTTGGGAGGGTACAGCAAGAAGGCAAAGGCAGCAATACCTCCTGCTGCACTCCCTCAGCCTTGCCTCCAGCAACCTCTGGCTCAAGGGTTTCTTGACCCAAAAGTGGTATCCTTGTATTTGCACATGTTTGTGAATTAACAGGGCCCTGTGCACAAAGGGGTCTTGGTGATTGGCAGTGTCCACTGCTGCCACCGTCCCTCTGCCAGCGTGTGACCCAGTGCGCTCAGCAGCAGCCTGCTGCCACTTGCCTGTATCCTGCTTGCTCGTAATGCAACCAACATAAGGACCGAAGCATCTGTTCAAATAGGCTCTGTGCTATGACGCTCAGGTCTAGATTTGTAGTCAATTTTTTTTCCTGAACCTGGCTGTGTTCCGACTCAGTGCTCTGGTTTGGTCTAAAGCTATGGTTTGTGTCTGAACCTGAGCCCAGAGCCTGTTTGAATAGGATCTGTTGTTCTCTTTTCAGACTATCTCAGATAGTCAGTGCTCCCAAAGGAGTAACTTTGTGCCTTTTGAAGCAGCTCTCCCTCCCAATGCAGTCTTTCATCCCAAATGACCTCAGAAACAGCCATGTGAAACAGTTCCTTCTAACAGGAAACTCGACTCAGACTGAGCACAGGTCTCAGTATTTGTGAACTTCAGCTGCTTTTTGCAAAAGTTTGAAACACACAGGTGTAAATCATTCATACATCCAAGAAAAGGGCAAACTCCACTTTGCCTCCAAGCACCGGAGGAGGAGAGGGAAAGGAGGAAAAGGCTGGGAGAGGCATCCCTGGCCACAGGGTCCGGAAGCCACCACTGATTCAGTGCAAACCTCAGCAAGTCAGCGGGGCAGTTCATGCACATCCCCTGGGAACCAAAGCACATCACTTGTATACCATTAATCCAGAAGAGTTTTACAAACTTTTTACCTATGCTTATTGATGAAGCAAAGTATAAATGGGGTGAGTAATGGGTAGCAAAGACTGGGAGACAGAGCTGAGGCAAGATCCAGCCTCACAGACTGTAGTGCCGGTGTATGTAACATACGTGCTGCTGTGTGTGAAGCACCGATCAAAGGAGCGGGGTGCCTGTTTCAGCTTTGGGGAGTGACAATATTTCTCTGCAGTGAACAAATTGTAGGGTAAAGATACTTGAATGAGACCTTTTCTATGAGAAAGTCAGCAGGTCCTCTTGCCTCCACATCTGTTCCCCTTCTCACCTGTGTTGACGTGCAGGCTTTCTGGAAATGGTTCCTCTCCCAGTGATTTAGGGGGTAATTTATTTGCTTAGGTTGATGTTTAAGTTTAAAAACTAGCTATTTCTATTGTCATTCCTCACCAAACCAAACAAATAAGTAAAATATAAAATTAATGCTCTGAGGATCTATTTGACATTTCATTGTCAACACAACAATAAGGAATGTTTGACAAAGCCTCAAGGCAAATGATTAAATTCTTTATCTGTCACACCAAGGAAAGGCTACTCCTCTTGGTAATAAGGCTATATTTGTTGTCCCTCAAGGACAAGGTGCAAAATAAAGTCATGATTAGAAGCCATAAACCTTTACTGGTTGCATGGTTTATTTCAGGACAAAAATAGTTCCTTTGGGTTGGGTAATAGATATTCCTTAAGCGTCAGTTGTCATATTTATCACAGAGATTTCAGGAAAATTATGAATTCCTGCACTCAAACCACTAACGTTTCCCAGGGAAACACAAATGCTGACAAAATCTGCAAAAGCAAACACTGTTAATATCATTTTCCTTTTCAGCCTCATACAAGTTCGCCTCTATGAAATCTATTATTTTAGGTTTTTCTACATCTGAGCAATTTTTAAAAGAATCATTATTTTCTTTTAAAAATAACCCCCATCTTGGGAAGATGTTAGAAACTCATAGTGAAAATGGCCTGGAGATCATGTTGTCATGAGATGAAAGATGACGAACCACAACTTGCTGTGAAAAAATCAGATTGTGTATCAAAGGCATTACCTTGAGGAAGAAAATGTTATTGACAGAATTGAAGCAGTGCAATCACGGTTGCAGAAAAAATGAGGGAGTAACAATGACAACCTTTGGAGCTTTTATTCCCATAGCAAAGGTCACACTATCAGAGGTGGATGTGACCAACTTGCACTTCTTGTGCAGTATGCAGGATAGGAAACACTGGGCTTTGGAACTGGCATTTTATGTTAGAATAATTCATGGGCAGGGCACAAAAACAAGTTGGAGCTTATTTAGTTGTGCTAGTGGTAAATAAAGGAACAGGAAAAATGTGAAGATGGGCATCACAGGTGGCAAAAGACCTAAGCAACAAGTGCTGAAGATGCTATCTTCTTGGAGAAGGCATCTTTCCAAAGCAGCACGGGGTGTGCGCAGGGCTGGTACAGGATTTAGAAACGCTGCTTGATTTTAAGAGAGAAATATGTGACAGTGAGCCAAACTGAGGGTTTTTTTCTTCATGTTCTGCCAGAACCATGATTAAAGAAGTCAGGGTATTGTGTTTCTCTGGTTTGGTTGTATTAATAGCTGCTCACACTTAATCATAAAAATTTTTAAATAAAAAGAGAGTTAGTGAGTTCCCTGTGAAGAGTGCTTTTGGCTTCTTTGAGGCGTTGTTTGGTTTCAGGAGTCCCAGCTAGTGGTTTTTATCCCGACCGCAGCACCAAGCTGCAGGCTGAGGCAGCGCGTAGAGCAGGTCTTGCCGCAGTCTGCCTCTGCGAGCCCACTCCTGCCTGCGGCGCTGGGAGGCACATCTCTGCTGCGCACCGCAACCGAAACCAACCTGCTGGTTTTAATGTCGTCCCTGGACAACGCTCGTTAATATTTCAGAAACAAGGAAACAAATTCTAACAGACCTAGAGAGTAGGTGGCAAGTTAAAAAAAAAAAAAAAAAAAAAAAAAAACACAACCAAAAAAAAAAAAANCTTGTTGCAGGTCAGAGGGGAGGTCAAGTGTAAGAGCGATGCGGAGGAACTGGTGGATTATTCGTTGGCAGTAGCAAAGCCCTTGGCTGCCTTGATGCTGGATGAATTCCTAAATCCACTCATCTGTTTTGCAAAAGACAAGGCAACGCTGCTAGTGTTAATCATAACCAATTTATGTTTCCAAAAGTGTCAAAATGTGATATAGAGAGAGTATTTTCTTCACTAGCTTGTCCTGTTGAATACAATGGCTTATTATTACTGTTTTCATTACAGTGTGAATATTGTCACACGTGACTGGAATGAATAACACCTTCCCCGTTTAATTAAGCTGTTCAAGATTGCATTTGTACTTGTTGAAGCCATCACTCTTCTTTCCTGGGTTATCATGGCTGCACCTTAGCTCAGAGGAAAAGGTGAGTAAATTATGAAAAGATGGTTGCCTAATTGTGGATTAATCCACCTGCTGGGAGTGCTAACTAAATGTAGTGGCTGGCATCTTTGCTGCGACACCAACCTTGTCATCGCCTCCACAGCTGCACCAGCTGGTTGGCGCAGTCCCAGGATTGTGATATGTGCTCAGATGGCATACAGTATGTGTAGATACTGTATAATGTGTGGAAATTATTTATGAGAACTTCCATTAAATGAATTTCATAAAAGTTATCCATGCTGCCTTCAAGGGATTTATTAAAACCATCTGCATGTTAAGCCTGCAACATGTAAATGAAGTGCCATTTGCACCTTGCCTGTTGGATTTCAAAGCAGGTGCACCCCTTCTTCAGCATCAGCCTGGTCTCCTGTGAAGCATTTCGAAGCTGAGCTCTCAGGACGGTATTAGACATTGTAACACATGCCAGAGTGTCCCAGTATTGGTCCTTAGGTTCTCCACAGACACGCTTGCTTCGTGGTTGTGCTCTGGGAATTTGGCTAGCAAACTTCTTAGCGGTCTGGACTGTAATGGGAACACCGCTACCCAGTGTCTCTGGCAAGTGCTTGTCTCCCATTCTTCATAAACCAACCGTGTACTGTTGAACTGGAAACATTGGTTGCCTGTAGCATTTTTATGTGTGGATTTAAAAAAAAAAACAAAACGTAAAATCAGCACTTGGGAGTGTTACACATAGGAAAAGCTACTCTTCTGTGCAGGAAGACAAACCCTAAGGAATTGTATGTATAGAGCCAATCTCTTCCAGGGAGAGGCTGTGAAGGCTCCATCCTTGGAAATATCCAAACCCCAACTTAACAGCGCCTTGTGCACCTGCTCTATCTGAGGGTGTTTTGAGCAAAGGGTTTGGACTAGCTAATCTCCAGACGTCTCATCCAACCTCAACTATTCTGTGAGAAAACAAACAGGTACTAAAAAACCAAGAGTATATTGATCTTCCTAAAATATATTATATCACAATGTTAAAGAATTATTGCATTATTTCCTTGTATAGGAAAATATAGAGAAACTGTCCAAGGAAGAGTAGAGAGACTGAAAAGATATGCACATTTTAAGAAATCCTTCATAATAGTAAGGACAGCCTCGTCCAAAGGCTTAACAGGCCAGTGTCCATTAGTTCATGCTTCGACCTGACATAATTTCACTGCTGTGTGAAATTACTTGTGCTCTTCCACACACCTGCAGTGTGTACAGGGTACTCTGCCTTCTGTCTCTTTCATCTGCAAGCAAAATTATAACATGTAAAAAGGTACAGGTGGGAATGTTAAGCATACGTTTGCTCACACTCATGCATGTGACAGATTTTCAGTGATGGCAGGAACTCACCCGACCACCTCTCCAGGCAGAGAGAGCTCAGTCGGATGATCAGCCCAACACCCTACACAGCTATTTCTCCTATAGGATGGCTCAAAAGCAGCCCACGGTGCTCTGTGTGGTCGCTCAGGCTTTCCTTGGCAGGAGCTGGGACACCGGCTTCCTCCACCTGGTCTTGGCTTTTTTCTTGCAAGTCCTGACAAAATCACACCCTGAAGTGGTGCACCTCTGGGCAGCATTTAAACTTTGAGGGATATAATGCAATTTGCAGATGTTTGTACACTACCAGCTCCCAGCTCAGCCCCTGGAAATCATGCTGAAAACCCTGGTAATTGGTGATGGGAGCATTTCAATTTAAACAGCATATATTATAAACCACATTATCATGTGTCACTGGAGACATAATAGTTTTGTCCCTCCATTTTGTCTCCTGGTTTCTTAACGTATCTATATCCCAAAGCTTTGCATTAAACCGAAATAATTTGTTCCTCTTTTGAAAGGGAACCTTCTCATGCACGTCTGATAAAGCCATCAAAAGGCCCTGTTATTATGTGTTATAACGGCCCACAGGAGTGTTTGATTAGAGCATTTTCCTTGTCACGTCGACAAGCTACGAGATATTATCTGCGTCGGGAGGCTAAACGGAAGACTTGAGGGATAAAAAGGTCTATTGTTAATACACGCATAATCTTGTGCCTGAAAATACCACAAGGGATTAAGACAGCTCTCTGGATGTATGGAGTGAGACATTATATGTAAATTAGATTTGTTTACCAACACTGCTGTGTTGTAATTATTCTACCCAGCTACACTTAAACTTAGGAATAAACTAGGGAATACTCCAACTGTGATATGATTGCTTTCTTATTTATATCAACTCTTGTTTTCCTTATAATGGGAAGAAGGAACCGGTGTTGATAATGAGGTGTCTGTGCAGACCTTAATGCAGGAAGCTCCGTAGTGATACTAAACATTTATGTTACATCAAAGCTCCAGGCCTTGACATCCTCAAACACTACTCACCTGCCTAAAATACCTGGGTCAGTAGGACAGCTCTTCCACGTAGGCAAATAGCCCTAGAAATCCAGGCCCACCTGAAACTAAAGCAACCGCTCTTGCTCTCTGCTGAAGTTCATCAGCGCCATGTAATATTTTACTTTTACATATTGCACTAGGGAAAAATAGAAACAGAACTATGTGGTGTTATGTAGAAATATTGCTGAATATACCTGGCTAAGTACATATAAGGTGAGGAAAATAAAAAGAAGGAAGAATTGAAGGCCTGGGGGTGCTGGGACATAAGATGTTGGCTTGCCTCTTCATTTGCTTTTATTGTGGCAACACTGATGTAATTGCCATCGATCTTTGACAATAAGCCCCAAATATGTATTTATCATGCCTGATAGAGGTATCGCTTTAAGAAAATGCTGCTTTTCTTGGTGGTAGAACAGTTGTTATGGTGACTCCTCTTCTTCTCTCATTTAATACAGGAAGCAGAGCACTAAAATAAAAATCATTCCATTTATGGAATTTATAAGAAACCCACTCTGAATCTGTAACTCAAGCCAGAGATGTTTGGGAATATTTAACAACATGTTTTATATTATTTGACTTTTCATTCAGAAACTTGAAATTTTATAGAAAGATTTAGTAATATGAAATATATGGAAGGAAATAGATTTTCATATGGCATATACTATATAATTTGCTCATATATAATATTTATATTGTGGACACTGAATGTATAAATACTTTTTGCAGGTTAGGTACCTACTGAGTAAAGGTTA
>RSEF01000002.1:123669107-123694691 GCA_003993805.1 Himantopus leucocephalus | reverse complement strand
GACAGAGCCAAAGTCAGACAGACAAACCCCAAGTCAGTCTAACAGGATCCCCTTTAGATCAGACTCATGACTGTACAGCTTAGGTTTAAAATGCAACCAGATAGCCTGTCGGGTTTTTTAAAGACTTAAATCAGGTGACTGGTTTTTGAGGGGCTGATTTTATAATTTTGAATAATAACTTCAATAATTTTGAACATAGCTTTTGTAAAGCTGCTCAGCTGATACCCTAACAATCTATAGGGAGCAAGTTAAAAGTGACTTACAATGGAGACTCTCGCAGTGAAATATCTTAAAATTCTTCACTTAAGAGCATTTAATTCAATTAGCTTGTAACTTTCATACCACGGTACTGTAATTACTGCTTTGTAAACATCTAACTTGTATTCACAAAAATTTGATCTATTAGGGGTGTTGGGAAGCAGGAGAAGAAGATTATGTCTTCCTGCTGTTTGATGATAAAAGGTCAATTTGACAAAAGAAAAAAAACAGATGCCTCTGAAACACAAGGAATTGAATATCTGCAACGCGCCCATGTCACCTGATCCATTCATTCCCATCCATTCTAGCAAGACATGCCAATATATGGGCTTGCAGGAACGCAGAAACGAACCCGTAACTCACCATGAGACAAGAAATGCTCAAGCGCATTCTTCATATTAACTCCACGAAAAACAAGTAACTGCTCTTCTGGTTTTGATGTGATTGAGTAGTCTCCAGGGAGCTGCAGCAGGGACTACACACAAAGCCAGAGAAAAGGAGACTTTAAATCACCTAATTGTAATAAATCGTAATTTTATTGTAATAGTTGCTGTTGGAGCAGACCACTCAAAATGTCCACTATGATTTCAAATAGCTCAACCAATAAAACCCATATAGGGTGGTTTAGACTGCAAATACCACCAGCCACTTAACTGGAGTAGATGAGTATCCCAGTGGTATTAATAAAAAGATGGTAAGATGTGCAAAGGCAAGTTACCTGGAATTAGAAGTGAAATTACCAAAGCAGAAAAAAAAGGCAAGTGACTTATTGGATGAGAAAACCAACCCCTTTTTAGGGATATAAAAGGATATAGAAAATTTCCTTTAGTGTTTACTGCAGTGGCAAACAAGGCAAGCACTACTGTGGGATTTACCTGGGCTAAATGTACACGAAAATGAACCCTCGAGAATCTGTATTCCGCTTTATGGAAGCAAAAGGACAAAATGTTGAAGAGCACATCTGCAACTCACTGCAGCATAAAAACATGTCCCAACACATTGCCATACCGGTGATATATCAAACCGGGGGGAAATGAAATTCAGCCTTCCCTCCTTCTGTGTTGCTGCCAAGGCACAAAAATATACCATAGGCTAAAGGTTCTCTGCCAGCCCCAGCCAGTTACAACATAACATACAATTAACTTTCACAGCTGGTCACAGGCTTTGTCAGAAGCCTGGGGAAAACAAAAAAGTCCTGTGTGTTGAACCTGGTTGTGAATGTACTTTAAATATATCTCATTAAATCCAGTCTGAGTTACACTTGCTGCTAGCCGGGTTAGCTGGCTGATGGCGTGCTTACAGGGCCACATGGGAACGATACAACATGATCTATCTAGTCAATAAAACCCCTTAACTTCCGTGGTCTAAATTGCTTTTGTCATTACACTATATGCAGCCCCAGCGAGATCACTGAAATCATGCCTTTTTCCTAACTTTGGCTTCAATCCTGCCCACAATCACACATATGCTCACAATTTACCAAGACACAGTCTACTTGAGAATTTAGACCTCGTCTGTTAACTCTCTATGGCCAAAGCTATCATTGTACTTCACGTACCTATACGCACGGCTATCAAAAANGCCAAAGCCATCATTGTATTTCACGTACCTATACGCACGGCTATCAAAAACTCTACTGCTGCAATAGCTGCCCCTTGCTGGACCCAAGGAAACGTGGAGGGAACAGGGAGTTCCCACTTACTGCTCAGAAATACTCACTCAGGGGTTTTTCAACTAACAGGCTGCCACTTGATGAATTTAAGCCATCTAATAGAAGACCTTCTCTCCTTACAGTCCTTGCATGCATGCTTTAGAGGTTTGCTGCAGGCCTGAGGGGTCTGTGGACCACTCTTTTGTCTGATCTCAGAGTAAAATGGGCAGGGTACACGTGCGCACCATGCTAAAGCGATTATTTGGTCACCAGACTGGAACCTGACTGTTGTGCATCGGACTTGGAGCAGTTGGACCTATCTGGGTTAATCTGTATCAGTGTGATTTCAATACAGACTCCCCAAAACAAGTTTTTTGAAGGAATGATCACCTAATGTTATTTGGGCTTCTGGTCGCTCAGCATAAGTGGTAGCTATTCAGAATGATGAATGAGACAGTTCCTCTAGTTACACGGATCTGTTTATTTTAATTAAAATTATCTTCTGTATCAAGTTCTACCATAAGATAAGGTGATGGGTACCAGCTGAGGTGCATCAAAGTAGATTTAATCATTTCAGTTGTGTTCTTGTAACTGTTTCCAAAGAAGCTCCTGGTTGGTGTATCAGCCCTAGTGAAATTCATGGTAATTTTACCATGGATTTGAGTGAGGTCAGGATATAAACACCAACACATGCTGTGTATAGAAACTTTTTTCCTCTCCATGTCACATCCTGAATAATAGCAAAGATAACGTCAATCTGTCTTTGCAATGTACTGGCATAGTTTAATGCCCCCAGTAGTGACATAAAGACAAACTGGTTTTTTTTGTCTATGTCATTGAAGCTGTTAGAGAATGAGTAAACTGTAACTTCACACAGCTAAGGACATGCAAGTATGCTTAACTGTTTTAAATTTCTGTGCAGAAAAACATAATTAAAATATATTTATATACACAAGTAGGCGACCCATTTAAAAAAAACTCCTGGATACAACTGTATGCCTTTTTTAGTTCAATCTTTCGTGGCATTTTCTAGGTGTGTCCAGAGAAAGCTTGATATTAGACGTAAAACAGCCTTATGTGAGCCATGTAGTTTCATATTCCATTTTAATTATGTTTTTACTTGTAATTCACAGCATGATGTTGCTGCTAGCAAGGAATAATAACACAGCCCTCCTGAGACTACTTTAACATATGTACATTCCTGTAGGAAGGCTGCGAATCTAATGGATGAAGTGTCTATTTTGTTTGAAGATTGACAACAGTTCACCTTTAGCTTTTCTCAAGGTTCTCCCTGTTTCCCTATACCTATTACCAGGTAAAGTTAGGTTATTTCTTAATTGTACGTACTCTTGCTTCTTTTCTAAAGCAGATCTTCATCCAAGCTATTTTATGAGTATTGGAAGCCAACGCAGCGTAGAAAAAATAAACACAGTCATCTGATGCTGCTCCATGGACTCGCTTTGCTAGGAAAAAGAAAAAGCTATGCCATTATGTATGTCCATCCATGTAATAATCAGCACTATAAACTTCCCTTCAAAAACGGCATGGCATTAGTAAGATGTGATAGTTTCTTTGCTAACAAAAGCCCCTACATCTGCACTTCCAGAAAACTTTAGCCTACGAGCCAGGCATCGGACACAGTAGTAAACCATTCAAATGGTCACCCAGGAGCTGATCCAAATTTCACTGTGGATGTTATGTGTAACCCCAGCCTCTCTTAAAAATATACATTTATAGGTCATAAAAAATATACTCGTACGTAGACATCTCTCCAAGTAAGTGAAATGGCACTGAGGAGTGTTCCCAGGCAGAGGAACTGAAATAATCTACGCTCTTAAACATTAGAAGGGTCTCTGGCATGTTTTTGGCATTGTCTGATTTGCACTTTCTCTCACAGTTCCCAGGCACAGTTTGGGAAATACTGTAAGCTGAGGACCATTCCCACCAGGCAGCTCACCTGTTTTACCAGGTAAAAGAGTATAATGGGATATTTGGTTCCTGTTGTCACCATTGCCATGAAATGGGTCCAGGCAACTTTAATAGTGTAATAAACTCTTAAGGAACCCCAGTCCGCAGTGAATGGAGCTAAGTTAGCTTTGCACTTAGGCTGCTTTGGGGGTGAGCAGCTTTTAGTTTACACTTCAGTATTTACACAAAGAACCCCTATTTCACTGCAGTGTGTTTGACTCAGGTAGAGAGATAATCCTTCTGCAGCCTTGGGACTTCAATGAAAGCATCTGCTTATCTGCTTTGTTGGCATGTTTCATGTCTGTGCAAACCTCTGGTAGAGGAGTTTTTCACTCTTTCGATTAGCAAACTGTGTTCGATATGAAAGCTAACTTGATGCATCATTGTTGCCCTGAGTTTAAAAAAAGAATAAATTAAAAAAAAAAAAAAAAAAGCCAAGCAGATTGTAACATCCTGATTCATAGACAGCAAGGCCATATGAACCATAAGGTTCGGGGCAGTGCTGATGAACTAGTGTCTTCTGTCAGGATCCTGTTAACCAGCAAAAGCCTCATCTTCTTTAGTTTCCTGAAACTGGATATTAAGTCATGTAGAAAATCAGCTCCCCTTCACGCCCATTTGCAATTCGTATAATTTGGGAAAAGCTCATTTCTGCATTTCAACAAAAACATTTTACGGTTCAATTTCTAGGTTCCATTGTCAAAATGATGTTCCTGCATGTGGAAAGAAATAATAGCAGGCGCTTCCAGGATGCCTAGCTCTCCATGAAATATCCAGCTCACGTACAGACAGCTAGCTGTGCTGTACTGAGAGATAAATGCTTTGTGCCTACAGTGGCATATAGCTCTGAACTTTTAGGTCCTGCACCTGAGGACTGCTCTAATCCCACTCAGCACCTTGCTTGCAATTTTTTCCTCCTTCTGAAAGCTGCTCAGAAGGGAGCTTCTTCATTGTTTCCAGTGGCTGCTTCCTTCCCCCAAACTGCTTTTACCCCATGTGGCATCTTCTCTGACGTGCACAGCTTTATCTGTCCCAAATTAAGCTTCTTGGTGCTTCATTCCTGCTTCCTTCAGTAGCAAACTGACCTTAGCCTGGAATAGGAGACTTCAGATAAAAGCCGCCATGTGCTCCTAGATCGTATTAATTAATAGCCAGGATAAGCGCTTTTAAAAAGAGAGGGAGACAAAACATATTCTTCAGACTTTTTAAAAAAATCTCATTCTGGATGGGTATATCTTTCCCCAGAACAGCTCCTAGTCAGATTTTTAATTATGAGAGCCTCTGCCTTCCAAAGAGCAGGACAAGCTCTGCAAAGATAAATTAGTTCCTAAGGAAGTCTGAGAGAATATAAAAGACTGTCCCTCTGAGATCACAGTGAAGGTAAAAAGGAGCTTGTAATAGCATCACATCCTAATGGAGTCCTTCTGCCAGGCAGGAATAACTCCAAAGGCAATATTACGGATCACACTCAGCAAAGGACTGGTGTGACCTGAAGCTGAACTTCCTCACATATCAAAATGCGTTCCCATTGCCTTCACTGCAGCAGTATCCACTTTCAGTGAATTTAAACACAGCCAAAGCGGAGAAAGTAGAGTTTATACAAAAACCCAAATATTTACCCAATCGAAAAGATATTGCAAACATTGGCAACAGAGAAACTGCAGAAGCTGTGTGACAGGAATGCTCTGTGACTTTGTGCTAAGTCAGAGTTTTGTATTAGTTTTGCCTGCTAAATGCAATGCATCGGACAACGTCACTGAGAATGCTCGCTTTGAGTCGTAGTTATGGTGCAAGTTCCCACTGCTTTCCCAATGGGCTAGGCAAGCAGCCAGCCAAACCTAGCTAGGTCTTGGAAGGCTTTTTCTTTTTTGAATAATGCATAACCATAGGTCCTCATACACCAAAGAATGCCAAAGCATATTTTAATGATATACGACTTCTAGCGCTGACATATAGCTACTTCAAGGGTGAAAGAGGACAGGTAGCTCATGTGGTATCCCAGAGCTGCAGCATTTGGAGGCAGAGGAATCATGGCCAAGGACAGAAAGGTGAAGCTACTTCATCTATTAGTCAGGAGATCTTTAATGCCTGTGCTGCTCAGACAGAAACACAGCTTTTGAAGTCTGGTCTTGAATATTCAGCATGTAGCAAGCTGAAGGGGATTCAATTTATCCAATGCAGAAAGGAGAAGGGAAAACTCAGTTTATCACACTAGTTTTAGCAACTGATGCTAGAAATGCTACCAGCTGTGATATTTAAAGTTTCATCTGAAAACCTGGAAATGCCACTACCTAATCTAAGCACTATCACCACTGCAAGCAATGCCTAACGCTCCCTTTGAGCACTCTCCCATGATGCTGTGAACTGTTTGAGAAGGCAGAAAGGGAATTTTGTGCATCACCACAGGTGGGTTGTGACATTTCACCAACGCTATGCTTTCTCAGCAACCAGAGCAGCCTCAGCAGTGCCTCGACACATTGTCCTCTGTCCTCAACTTCCTTTCTCTCCAAAGACCTCAACAAGGACCTTTCTGGAAAGGGACTAGTCTACCCATAATCTTTGAAAGCTGCTAGGCTCTTGAAGGCATGCCTGGGCCCCATGTTTTGTGTGTAGTCACCCCACAGGCCGCCGCATCCTCCCCTGATCAGTGGAGCCATAGCACTTCCACCAAGCCACCGACCTCCACGATGGGGCTGGTGGCCTCCTTTCTCACCCTCTGGGACAGGGCACTTAACTTTAGAGCTGGAGGTAGGAGAATAACTCTAAAGTCAGTGAGGCCTGCAATAAAGCCAGAGAGATGATAAAAAGATATAGTTACCTCTCAGAAATGGCTATAGAGCAAGCAGAGCAGGTGCCTGGCAGTCTGGAAGAGGAGGAGGCGTGAAGGTCTATGGAGCTGTGTGTGGAGCCTTCTTGTGGGACAAGCTGGGTTGGGACTGGCCATCTGGGTCTGGGTCCGCTGTGGGGTGACACACCAGGCGTAGCCCCCTGGCTCCTGTAACACTATCTGGCAAAAATGCCTCACTGAGTGAACCTACCTCATTGCTCATGCAGTGTGACAGGTCTTTCCAAGGTGCTTTTAGGACACCCTCTGGTCACACAGTATAACCCACAGTTCACAGTGGGTTATCAGGGAGAAGAAAAGGTGATATAAAATTGGGACTTCCATTTTATGGTCTGAAATTATTCTTGTGATTCATTTCTCACATAATTTTTGATAGATATAGCAATGACATTACAATCCTTGGCCAACCCCAATGCAGGGGGAAAGAAAAATAAAGTAAAATAAAGAGGCAGCAAAAGAAGAAAAAGCACAGAAAGCTGGGATTATATGACTTACAACATCAAAAATCACTAGCTATAGAACTGTCTGTGTTCTTCAGAAAAAAAAATTCTTTGATTAATATTTAATGGCTCAGAAAAGTATGTATCACAGTATCAACAACTATCAACAATACAATTGACAGCGTGGGAGTACTAGGAAATAAAAAGACACCATAAATGAAGAGAGGAAAAGCATCCCTAAGAGCATACACACAGCTTGTGCTGTCTCTTGCATCCAGACACTTCACATCAGAGATCAAATAAAGACTTACAACGTAAGTTTAGATGGCTAAAGAGAAAATTAAGTCCTATGGAGAGCAAAGAGCTGGAGAACGCTTTGGTCTTCTATCTAATGTAACCATTAAAATGAAACCTTTTTTTCCCCCTGTAATGGAGGATATATATCCACATGTGGACACAACCTGGGAAATCTCTGACTGATGAAGTGACTCAAAAGCAATGACAGCTGCCTTCAATGCATGGAATAAGAGCCTGCAAAAAGAAGGTGAACTGCATCTGGAAGGGCCAAGGGCTACGATTTTCAAATGCTGTGCCAGGGAAGTCTAAGGTGAAGTCCGTCTTCAGGAAAAAGAAACTATCAGCTAGAGACTCCTGGCAAAAAGATTGTATTGGAAACACTTTACTTCAATGACATCTATGGAGTGTGAGAGACGTTTGCAACCCCTGAAACATGCCTGAGCTGTTGTCAGCTTCACCCTTTCAAACACAACACAGTAATATCAACAGCCTGGTGTCTGGTATCAAGCTCTTCTGAGAGGCTCTAAGACTGATGACTTCATGTGAATTTATCAAATTTTGGAGTGTGCTCCAAGCTGGTTTGAAAGACAGAGCACATGGGAAAAGAGGAAACTGATGGAGATAATATCCATCTGATCATTTCCCTTAGGATTTTCATGGCTCAGATTTTCATGGGAAAGTCTTCTTTTCAAATTAAACTCATCTGTACTTCATACCACTAAAGCAGTGGTACTGTCTCAAAGGCTCAGGGGCCAATGCACTTTACATGTTTGCCATCCCAACCATTGCCCAACAAGGCATTACAGCATTGTCTTTCAGCCACACACAGACATGTTATGGAAGGAATGAGAACATAACAATGTAAAGCTTTTAAATATTCAGTATATTTTCAGCCATAGTAAGCATTTCAGAAAAACAAAATCAGGGTTTCTCATGTTTATTGAGTTACGAGGACTTATGGTTCATACTGAAGTGAGCTGGAGGTGTTAAAACATTGGGCAGCACTGTATGTACTCTTAAGTCATACTTAAGTCACACACTGTGCTTTTAATGCATCAGACTGCCATTGCATTTGTTCAGTGTGGAAGCAAAATACTCTTCCTGACCATCAACCCTGCAGACCACTCGTGGCATTACAATTCAGTGTGACTTTCCTTCTGCTTTGTGTAGTTTCCGCTGTTACCTATATCTTCTTTTGTCCCTTGCCGTATTCACCCCACAAGGTAAAGATTCTATCAGAATGTGTTAGCTATACAATTTTGAATATATTTTCAATACAGTAGGGATGTATGCTGTGCACACCTCAGCTTTGCTCAGAATGTCTTATGATCATTATTTAAAAAAACAGCACTGCACATCCTGCAACACAGTGCTCTACGGTTCATAACTAAATCAAACAAGTTACATCTAAGGGACAGGCAGGGAGAGGGTTGGTTTTGTTTACTTCTCTCAAGGAGAGCAACACAGAATGTTTAAATTTGTATGTAGTTGTTTTAACCCAGAATCTGATTTATTTTAAAAAAATCTGTATTACAGATTTATATTTTATGACTATGCAGAACATCTTTCATTTGTATTCATGAATGACAAGTAAGTTCTTCTTATATCTTGAGACTAAAATGTATATGGTTTACAGTTCTTTTATGTTGCCAGAATAGTGCTTGGGTATGAGTGTAAATGAGAATCAGGTCCTATGATAATCAGATGTTTAGAAATCCTACATGGTTTTCCCTAAAAAGCTTCCACATAAGAATACAGAAATTAATTAGTACCTTAAAAACACTGATTTCCCAATAGCTGTTAGGATAGGGAGACAGTCTGAATCCTTTCTTACCCACTTCCCCCAAGTACGAAATCTGAGAATTTGGTTTAAGTATTAAATGCATTCATGTGACCTAATAGCATGAGAACTGAAATTGGTGAAGACGATATGCCAATGCTCACTGTTTCAAATGTCATGCCAGTTACATAATGCAAATGTTTTCCCATAGCATCAATCGGGAAATGCACACTAATATTAAAATCATTAATATTTCTAAGTTTAAACAGAGCCTGAACTGGTAAAATTTACTGGTGGCTAATCAGTATGAAATCTATTCCCCTTGCATCTGTTCACGTCAGTTGCAGCTAGATAGTAGATATTTGATTCCTCATGCAAGCCAGTAAACATGAGAATTTACTGAAAAGAAAGCAAGAGAAGAGAAAGGGTAGTCTTCTGGCATCATTCTTATTGCTAAGGAAACCATCTCCTTTTGCAACAAGCTACAATACCTGTTATATCTCTGGTGTCTATTACATTTGCTCCAGTACAGTTCATGGCAGTAGAAAGAATTTAAAGTCTCATCACTAGTTACAGATACATTTAAAAGCATTTCCTGGTAACTGATTCAGTTTCTCCAAATTTCATTATATAACCTGTATATATTTTTTTCTGACAGCTGATATTGTTCATAGGCTGATGTCTTTGACACATCTGTTTACATAATATTCAGTACTAGGGAACACATATGAGTATTTTAAATAATACCTGCAGTGCAGTGAGGAATGAGTCCCTCTTTAAAATTGCTTTCAAGTAACAATAACATACACATCAGTGTACAACATGTCAAGCAGGACACTGCAGTGGGATAAAGGTAGCAGACTGGAATAACATAACCGAGTTGCTGTGTACTGCATGGTCAGGACTATATGGTCAAACAAAAGAGGGTGTAGAGGTGAATTTAGGCAGAAAGGCCTGGGTGCCCGCATTACTTAATTGTTAGCCTGCTCTGTTTTGGGCTGTTTTAATGGGGTCTCTCCAGGAAAAATCTGCTCTGGAGGAGCCAAACACTAAGCACTGTGGATACAAGCAAGCCAGTGCCACTTGGCCTCTTTAATATATCAGTTTACATACAACTCATAGTGTATCTACATCACAAAATGGAGGCGCTTGCATAGATACTCAGTCACGGAAACCTGAGTGCCTGCATGGGTCAGTGCAGGCACTGGTGTCCAGTGTTACATGGGTTTTACCAGCTGGCGGCCAGATGCAGCCCAGATGTGTTGGGTGGGAGAGACGGTTGTACAGTGAGACTGAATCTGGACCTAAGGTGACACATTACAAGTCACTGCCTGGTACCTTGTAGCCCACAGTGATTGCTGTTAAAGTGCTGTAATTTGCCAGTGAAAAAGGTTCGTCTTCTATCAGTTAATTAGTATGGACATCATGAGGAACCTTTTGGAAAAGCTAGACTTCCTAACAATATCTACTTGACGTTTTGATTCATTTCTACTGCTGAACTTTCTATTCTGTACGTTGAATGTCACTTAGAAAAGTCCCATGATATCATTTCCTTTAATCAAAACTTTTTCTTTCTTAGCCTGGAAAAAAAGGAGGGGACAAGTCTGATACTTTCTCCCCCTTCAAAGATGTGGCACTTGTACTCTTTGTTAATGCTACCTTCAATAACTGCATTGATATTTTTGGACATGACATGCAACGTGATCGTGACTAGCAAGTAGTGATTTAATCATATTGGCTTCCACAAGTGTTTTCTGTCTCCTAATGTTGTTTGCCTACAGAGCTAATGATAACATTTTCTCCAGTCGTCTCAGCTAAGTCTGCTCTGTTGCACACAGCCCTGTTCAGTATGCAACCACATGACATATTCTTGGAACGGAGTAGAATAGGCTGTTGTATGGGCTTTTAAGGCTTCGCTGCCTTTGGTGAATCTCAGTATAAATATCTATGGGAAGAAGAGGCAAAAAAGTTATCCAGTCTCTTCATCATGTTTTTTTAACATAATAAAAATCACCAAACTTAGCCCTAAGTTTGTAAAATAAAATATTGCTAAAATGTCGAGGTTCAGTCCTACCTTGACTCCAGCCTCAGACTAGCAAGATCAATTTGGCTCGCAGAATAAATAATCATAATACTTAAAAAATAAATCCAAGTAATACATCGCCGAAAGATCACTTACAGCAGCAGGGTTCATTTGGTGCTTGATGGGACAAATCCCTCTGGCCTACCACATTTCACAAAGGAACCACAGGGAAGACTGCTAGATGAAGCACTTAGAGCTGAAATATTTATGCACTGTATGTACCCAGGGAAAAGTAAGACTGCAGGCATTTCTTCTCCATACGCATTTGCATGGCCCAACACTTACTGTTACATCAACATAAAACGTTGCAGGGCGGCCTCAAACTGTAGGCCCCCCGCCTCAATCCAACCACTGTAGCTGACAAGGCTGGACCACCTGAAAGCTTTCATTGTATTGTTTTCAAAGCTGCAATATTTATAGCGTAGGTGGGATATTTCCATCCTTCTCCAAAAACAACATGTATCTGCGATGGCTGGGATTTTCAACGGCAGCTAGGGGAATCAGGCCCGCTGCTGAGGGTTTGCAAGAGATTGGATCCAAAATCCCTTGATGCTTAGAAAATGCCAGTCGCTGTACATCGTCCAGATATATCTTTTTCTTGAACGTAGCCCAGACGACAATGTGGCCAGACCCCCAGATTTGGCACTTCTTTGGATTTGCCCTCTGTCACCTGCCTATTTGCTTCAGCTCCGCTAGCTCCCACTGCTTCAGGGATGCAGTCCAGCGCCTGTTATAGAATCATAGAATCATCTAGGTTGGAAGGGACTTTTAAGATCATCAAGTCCAACCATATTTAAGTGAGGAGAAAAAAATGCTCCTGTATTTCATTTCAGTGCACAGGTACCTTCTCAAAGGAAGAGCCCCACATCCCTATGCAATGTCCTCAGTCCTTCCCCTTTTAAAAAAAACTCCCCATGTAGATGAAAAACCACAATTCTTTCCCTTCCCAGGGCCCTTTTGCCCAAAGTTTCATCCTGGGAGCACAGCCGGGTGCAATGGCTTCAGATGGCCTGTTTTGGCTGCAGCCGTGTGTGGATGTAGGGTTTTGCCTAGCACTTATAGAGAATCCTTAATGCTGTTGCTGGTACTGTTGTAAGAGGAGAATATGGGCTGTAAAAGAGCTCATTTTGTTCAACTGGAAAGGCAAATGAGAACATCAGCGTTTGGCTACTACCAGCAGCAGATGGAGGTTAGAGAGAAAACAATAAGCAGAACAACACCAATGCACCAGCATAGTCAGGAGAGGTTGATGAAGTGGCTCGTTCTTCCCCATGATTTCCTGAAGGTGTAGTTGCTCAGGACTTATAAAATTCTCTTGTTAAATGTAAAGGGCCTTAGGTCAAGTCCATCGTAGTGTTGAGTGCCTTTCCTATATTCCTGGAAAATAATTCTTGCTGCTTTTTGACATTTTCCCTGCTCGATAAGCAGTTGCTGTGTCTTACGCAGTGGTGTGAGGCTCGTCAAGTTGGTGCAGTCTGAATTAAAGAGCAATTTTAACACAAAGCCAGCTTTCTGCAAAAGCCTTCCTTCAAGGGAGACTTGTTCCCTTTATATTCTACATCACTCTGAGGGGGCCTGTTTATGTAGTGGAATACTTGTAGATTATAGAAAGGTCCTGTTATTTGGATTTAAGCATTTTATTTTAACACTTCATGCGTATTTATATAGTTCCAGGGTTTCATATCTTTAAACCACTTAGATTGGTCTTTTGAAGTCCGGTGGGAATCGTATTTGTCACTTCCTCAGAATGTAGCGAGGCAGATGCACAGCACTTTTCCAGCCTTGTTTTGTATTCTGCAGCCCACGTATGTTGTCTGGACAAAAGCATGAAGTCCAATAAAATTAGCATTGCACAAAACCACACTGAGCTTCCATGATTTCTTCCTTTCTTATGTAAACTTGCCTTGGATTAATTCTTTTAATTAGAGCATAACCTTCTAAGTGGCACATACATTGCATAATCTTATTTCTTTCTCAGATGTTTCTCTTCTGCCGTAATACGTTTCTTATCAAGTGAATTTTGGGACTCCCCACCACCAGTTCAAATGAAATTTTAAAATGAAATGGCAAAGTCAACGAAGTGTATATTAAGCATATTCATCACTAAGTCATAGAGCTGCAAAAGTATCTGAGGTGTCCCTGAAGGTCGCTCTCTCCCCCTGGTTTCCCATGAGGTAGTCACCTAAATTCCTTTATTGTTTCATGTCTTTTAACGAATGTAGTATCCTGGGGTCTATACTACTTTTAATTAGAGTTGGCTTTTTCTTCTCTCCATATGTCACATTTATCCAGCCATAACTTTTTCTTACTTGTTGCTGAATCAAAAGTCAATGAAGTAACACACTTAGCTTTATTGTTAATAAAGAGAATTTGTATTTTAGATTCTCTAGATGTTCTGCCCAAATTTTCACTTGGTAAAACATGCTGTGAAACAGCCTTCTGAAACTTGGTAATTTCCTCTCATACCCAAATTTATTAGAGCTGTATATTTTGATCAGCAACGCAAATTAAGAATAGGTTATGCTGGTTTAAACAGAAATATTAATGTCATATATAAATTAATTCACTGCATTCCACAGTGCTAAATGCAAATATTTTCATTAGCCAGTTTTTGTCTAATTTAAACAAATATAAATTAGAATTTTCTCAAAATAGTGTTCTATATCCCTTTTAAATCGATTTCTCATATATTACATTGCAACAGAGCCATCATTCCGCTTTCATTTTAGGTCATTTTGTGTCTGTGACCAATGGTTTAGAAAATTCTTTCTTTCAGCAGAAATATCCGCCTCCAAATTGTATCATAATACAACCTTCAAGATGCACACCAAGGGCAAGAGAATTGTTCATATACTCGGCTTCATAACTTCTTTAAGAAGTTTCTTCGGCATCAAATGTGTTATTTGCAGAAATGAGCATGACTTCAGTTGTTCTCTGATCAAATTCTTCAGTTTTGAGCCTCTCTTAGGGACATGTTGGCTTGTTTGAAGTCACAAGAATATCTCCCCACCTCTCCCCATCTCCCATTTACCACATTTACTGTTACTAAATATTTTTTTTTTTACCCTTCTCTGTATTTTTGCACATCTCTGGGCCAGTCCATTGACCTATCTGGAACTCTCACAGTCAGCAACACCAGCTAAGGACTCTCCTATTTAATAGGTAACAGCCTTGTCTGCCCATGCGTCTGAGGACCTAAGCAGGGGAAAAAGGTTGTTGTGCCTTATTTTGGAGAAAAAAAAAATACAATCAAAACAGTTCAATGTTTCTGAAATGATATTTTTTTCACCATTTCACTCTTGCCNTTCAGAGTCAGAAAACAAACTTTCTTTATCAGTGTTGATATTTCCAGAGTCAGGAAACTTTTCTGGAGCCAGGAAAAAGCATTGCTGCCCCTTTTCAGTTGTGCTGCAGAGCATCTCTGCCACAGCCTTGGTCTGGAAGCCCTGGGCACTGGTCTGGGAAGACGGGAGCAAGTGCTAGCAGCTGACTGGACCGAGCAACCTCTCTTGTCCATTCGTATGTACGCCCTGTTCTGGTGGCAGGGCTGAGAGACGGTGATCTACTCATTCACTACACAGACAGATGCATGCATGGCACATCAGTTAGCGTTAATAGGCGGAAAAGCCCTTTCAGCTTGTCATTCTCCCATAAAGCTTGAACTGGACTTGACAGCCAAAGAGCAGAACTGGTGGCTCCCAGTGCCATGGCCACACCTGCCTTTGCAATGTTGTGACGGTTGGAGTTGATCCCGAAGCAAATGTAATAGGTCATTCTTGTTTCATCCTAAGAATC
Organism: Himantopus leucocephalus; assembly: GCA_003993805.1. NCBI lineage: Eukaryota > Metazoa > Chordata > Aves > Charadriiformes > Recurvirostridae > Himantopus > Himantopus leucocephalus. The sequence continues at coordinate 123,679,574 of RSEF01000002.1, read as the reverse complement.
ACCCCATAACTGCACATGGCACTATAGCGCTAAGACCTGAGCATGAGCATTAACTGTATATCCATACCACAGCTTGCACATATGTTGTATTAGTGACCTAATGCTAAATCAGTCTTTTAGTGATTATAATAAGTGATAAGCTTTTCCAAAGTAAAACTAGTTGATAACAGCATAATGGGGAATGGGAGGCTAGCCATAGCCCAAAAGATAGTCACTAACTCCTGCAGTATCAGCTCTGTATTATATCAGATCTACACTATATAGCATAAAAGAATGATTCAATATCCAATAGTGCTTTGCTGTTTGTTCTGTTGATGTCAATGTGATGCACAGCAAACAAAAATACTCACTAACTTTGTCTCTTCTTTACCTGAAAAGAAGTTGCTTACTCTCAAATAATCACATAGGTTTCAGGTTGTCACTCAATATGACAAAACGAGACTCTAGCCTGGAGGAAATCAATAGATTTTCTGTAAATTATTTTAAGATAAATATCTCTCTGGTGGAACTGAAAGTTTGTTTACCGTGAAACTGAAACACCATGTAAGACACTCCAGAATGCCAAAGTGTAATGAAACAGTTCTAAATGTACAGTCTTTCCTTATATTTTGGGGACAACATATTTTATGAAAGTTGCACTTCTGGATTCTAGTGAAGAATATGGCCCTTTGTGTCGTTTTAACATCTTGCACGAATCTCAGTAGACAGACTCTATAATCCAACAATCACAATCAATGCCTTGTTACGCTGTTGAACAGAAAAAGGGTTCTTTGACAGGATGATTCGGTGTTATACATGCTAATGTGAGCCATAGCGTCTGCAGAATAGCTCATGAATACCCCAAATACTGTTCTGCACTCTAGTCAGAGATGTGTTTTACTTAGCTATAGTGCCAAGATGCTGTTTCATTAACCTTATTTCTCTTTCTTTTCTGTAAGGCATAATTCTGTTGTAGCTTAGACTCACCAGGATACGTCATGGATACTAAGTAGAGTAAATAGTATTAACATAATATGCACAGTCTGTGCTTCCAATTTCCATGCTTCACACAAGAAGATATGTAATGACTAAAGTCTGACAGTTTAATTTATTCAGCCCTATTAGACCGGTTTGTTAAAAAACCCTTCAATTTCAGATTCATTTTCCTTTTCTTAAACCATGAAGAAGGAAGTAATTTACCTCCACCCTGCCTGAATTTTTAACTGACCTGTACTACATACAGTTAATGGAAGAGCTCAGATTTTTCAAATGTCAGCAGGGACCCAGGCTCTAGTCTATGTTTAAAATTCTGACCACTCCTTGGTACTGACCTCATGCCATGGTCTCTCAAAGTCAAAGAACAAATGAGTTAAACGTACCTTCAGAAAATGAACAAAGTTAGAAATACTGTATTAGAAGTAAGTTTCCAGGAGGCAATGAGGTATTTTGTTATAACAGGAAAGAAGCTGTTTCATCTTCAATTTTAGCCAACTTAAAAGCAAAAGAAAAGAGAATCCATAATATGTCAGAAGCTGATGGAAATAAATTCATTGCAAAAATTGGTAAATATTAGCATATGCTTCTGGAACTGAACTTTTTCAGAGAGACAGTACTAAAACCTCAGTTCAAGTCTCCATCACAGGTTTGCACTGTAATCCTAAGCAAATCACTTATGACCAGATTTTTCAAAGTATTGAGGCAGTAAATCCCAACAGACATTTTTCTGTATCTGTAGCCACTTAAGTAACTTTGAAAAAAATCATCCTCTCTGTCATAAAGTTCATTTCTATTGCAGGGAGGATGGACATACTGACTTTGCTCAGAGATGGGATGGTAAGTACCTTAAACACTGGAGTAACTGATAACTTTGGTAAATTAAAATACAAAAAAAAAAAAAAGGAAGTTTGCTTGTAAATCTCAACTTTCCAAGATTCACAGATCTCAGAATTTGAATTTTGCTTTGTGCAGTCTCTGATTGTCCATTTCTAGCAAACTTCCCCTTCAGCCGTAACAAAAGGTATAATAATTAACTATGTCAGAATAGCTAAACTGTACAGAACACATTACAGCCTGAAGGCTCTCAAAGTTTGGCTACATGTGAAAAAGTTTTGGATTGTGCTACTAACACAATTATTCTGATGACTGAACTGCCCATGTTACATTATGCCTCTTTCAACACTCTTATTTTTAACCCCTTCAAAGGTATCGTAACCTAAATCAAAATCCACAACTTCCTTACTTGAACTTTTTGTAAGGTTACAATATTCACTTAAAGATGTGTAATCTAAGTCATGATACTGTATTTTTGTCACACACTAAGAACACACATGAATAGTTATAACCGTGCAGTTGACAAGTAGCAACTCATCAAGTCACAGATCACAATCCTGAATCCTGCAATCCGTACTTCGCCTTAAACCAGTATACTCTTTTCCCACAATCAAGCCTCTACACTCCAATCTGAATTCCATATAGTGGCCTCCTTGGTTAGCATCGAAAGCAGCTTCTGATGAGGGAAATGATCCAGAAGTTCAACTGTGCAATCCGATATTCTACTCACATTCGGACAGAAATGGAGGAGTTTTGAAAATTCGGGGGATATTTGGACACGCAAATAGAGTTTAATGTCATTACTGATAAGAGAAATGCAGAAAGGTCCCTCAATGGCCAAAAATGTGTTCATTTTGAATTACTTAATGCAGCGATACTCTGTTGGGTAATTCATCATGTTTTTCCCTTTTCTCTTCTTTCACAATAAAAAATCACTTCATTTGTTTCCTAATACAAATGTAGCATCTAATTGCTTCACAGACATGCTGTGCCAGTGGCGTCACTACAAAAGAAATCTCTCTGTTGATCAAAGATCTCTGTCTTGTTATTGTTCCTCTCCTGGAAGTGCTATGCTCATAGAGCTCACCCACAGCATTTGCTCTGGCTCTGCTAGACCAATGTCAATGCATCTGTAGGTGCTACAGCTTGCTAGTATCTTTCATGCCTGGGCCAATGCCAGCTACTTGGCGAAGCTAGCAATATTGAATGTAATCCCACAAGTCACAAGGGTAGATACATAAAAGCATCCTTTAACGAATCAACAGTTTATAATAGTGCCCAAACTTGCAAAGTTTTGACAGCAAATTGAATAAAAAAACCCAATAGAATACGAAGCTGATACTATGTAATACCACATGATATCAAACAAGGCCAAAAATGCCCTATAGCCACTGACTATTTGCGCAGCCACACATGAGATTTGGACTATGCAAAATATACCAGGGGGAAGAGTCTTTCCAGGGAGTTTGGCTCCATCATAACTGCACTGCCTCTGAATATCCATCTGTCTCATCAAGTAGCATTACACGCTACACTGGAAAATTATGAGCATTCAGGACTCCTTTTTTTAAAGCGCCTTTTACTTAAATGCAGAACAAGTCAGAAAGAGGAATCAATGTTTGTATAAACACACTGGAGGAAACTCCCAACAACCTGTTTTTTGAAGGCAGGCTGACCCATGAACAGCTTGTAGCTCCTAAATGGCAAATCAATACAAAAGCATGAGTTGACTCTTCAGCAATTCTTTTAACAATGTTAAGTCCTGCTAATGTTGCTCGTCCATGCTGTAGCAACCAGCAGCTTTTCACTTCATCAGCGGTGCATGAGAGGTTGTCCAGCTTCATGCATCACCAGGGTATATAGAAACCTCCCTCGCTGTCCATACTGGGACTGGTTTTACCATAGCCTTTCACTAGCTAAGCCACAATTTGTTAAGAGCCATATTTGACAAGAAAATATTTTCACATGAGACAATCTGAAATGTAGTGCCGCAGCAAGGCAGGTAACAAGATACTGCCTTCTTTCAGAGGTGAGTTACTAGATGACTAGGTGAGTTTGGAGAACCTCAAGAGTATTTTCACAGTCATCTGTGGAGAAGGCGGCGGCAGCAGGCAAGACTGCAGAACTGCCTAATCCTCCCCTGTTATAAATATAGTTGGGCAGAAATTTCTCATTTAAGTGATTTTTTGACTGCAAAATGCCAGATTGACAGAACTGACATGTTAGTGAGGAAAGGGCTTTGGTTTCAACAAATATTTGTTCCTGAAAATATTTTGGGGAAAAAACACTATGTTTTGAACCTGTCAAAATGTCTATTAGCATCATTATTAATTGGGAGATTCCAATTCTCTTCTTCTAAGTTACTTATTTTGAAATTCAGGCTACTTCAAGCTACCTAAACTAACCAAGAAAACATTAAAAATAAATGACCTATTTAATATTGCTCATGAATATTTTTCAAGGTTTTAATTTTTCATCCTGATTTGAGCAACGGCCAAAACTGATATTAAAAAAGAAAATGAGCGGAAGAAAAACATTTTACTTCCAAAAATGAGTTGCAGTTGGCTCCCAGCTGCTCTAGTTTGCAGAAACCTGCAAGCATCAATCTACCAGCTTACATCATACCAAGTGACCTTTCTTGGCATTCCTGTGCTTTTGCTTTGTACAGAGCACTTCAAAGACTCACTGGAGATGTCTCTTTTTCCAGGATTCTTTCTTTATAGGTATTTTTCAGGTGATGTCTTTTTCCAAAGTTCACATATATTGAAGTAGCGCAGGTGGGGTTCATCATCTCTCAGCTTGCAAGGTGTGGCAGGTTCTACAACTCCACCATGGGCTGTCCCTGCTAATGCAGATTAATTGCTGGGTGATTTGTAGATCCAGATTTCTATCATTTGTCTGTAAATGCCTAGAAGATATTGTTGTGGCTGCTGAGTAGCAGCCAACAGCTGCCTCTTGTTATTCACCTCCTTTAATTCTTCTTTCCCTCCTCATTGCTTCCATTTACTGTTTTGGTAATGGGGAAGATTAAAGAACTGCCAAAGATGAGAAATGCAAAATGCAGAAATGAAAGGAAAGGTTGCATGGACGGGATGCCTGTGGATGACTTTCTAGAGCTTGTGCTGAGTTACAGGTCAGAAGCCTAAGTGGATGGGGATGAAGTATTGCCCATGGTCCCTGGTACACTCTAATTTCACTCTCCAACAGAAAATAAAAAAGATCAGGTCAAACTGTGTTCCAAGAAAGAACACATAATAAAATGATGAAAGAAACAAAGACCAAAAGGAATAAGCATCCCTTGGGGTCCAGAACACAGCTGAAATGTGTTATCTTTTTCTAGATGTGTCTTTCTGAGCATTACTCTACAACTAGAATCTTTATTTAAAAAAAGACAAAATTTTAGTTCTTTCCAAGAGAACTGGGGGTTTAATAAAATTTTATAAGTCAGTGCAAATAATGTAAAAGTAAGCAAAAGAACTGTGTATAATTCTACTTATAAGAGAAAGAAATTCAATAAATCCATTCACTGTAATTAGCACTAGCAAATTAAAGAACAAATTAGTATTTCCTGGGATTAAATTCCTTATCATGTGTTGCCTGTACTTCAGCTGATGTTCCCTAACAAACATTCCACCTTTACTCACGGTAGAGCTGTGCGCTGACAGACAGGAGGAAAAAAAGCCTCAAGGACAACTGATGCTTTCGACAACCGGGTAGCCATGAGACACTTATGTTAAGAGCACTTCGTGGGAAATATATTTTTCCTTGAATAATTTACAGGGTAAATGATTCAATTTCAGATAACAATTCCAAGTGGTGGTGATGCTATTCTATGCAGAAACTATTTCTCTACAAATTCTTTTTCAAGTGCCTGCTGTACAATTCAACTGTGAGTTTCACGCACGTCTCTGTGTTTGCAGCAATATAGAAGTATACCCATAGGTGTGAACTATATTGAAGGTAAAGAAAGCACCTCAACTTGACCTTTAGTTCATTGGTAGCATTTTGTCAAACCTTCTGAGAATTCCCATGACTTCTACATAACACGTTGTTAACCTGTTTGCATGAACCAGTGGAGGAACAAAATGCTATAGATTGTCTTCTTGTTCTCAGAACTTAGTACTGTGTCGCCTTGGTACATAGCTACAGCTCTTAGCCTCCACAGCAACGAGACGATAATAGTTAGAATTAGAAAGTGACGTAGTAATGGTATCAGCTGGGAGGAAAAGTTTCGCAGTGTTGGCTTTGAAGTCCAGTCTGCAGACCCTGCTTACTGTTGTATCAGCACCACCTACTGGTACCTCACACCCTCTTTCTTTGTAATGCTATCGGGAAGTTTTTTCCCTTTACATTTTATTTGAGCCCTAAAAACACTTGGGGGGCATTAGAAAGAAAGTTTGTTGTCTCCTAAACTCTTTTGAGACCATACAGAACAGCTTGCGCTGATGTTCTTTGTTGTATGGAGAATAGAACGAGAGGCTTATCCAAATCTCTTAAACCCTGAGTTAGGCCAACCTTGCTCTGAAAGCAGTAGAGAGGATCTGGAGACCTGACTTCTGGTTTGCATAATTTTTTCATATGTAATCTAGTTCATCATATTTTTGCAACTGAAAAAAAATTAGATTCATCAGCACAGTGAATCTTCTGAAAAGATTTGTAAACACACCTCATTTCACCTGTTGTGACCATGAATAGTCCCAGCCTTTCAAAGGGGGCACGTTCATCTCACCTACCACAGTCACATCCAGGAGTATGTTCCTGATCAGCTGAGTGGGTTTGAACAGATGTGACTGCCATCATTTGTCCCACAAAATCCCTCTTGCTATTCTTGCAACAGCAGAGTACATGTCATGCTGAGATTGAGGCATCTCAGCTCCCCTGAAGTGCAATCAGTAGGTATCAAGAGGGGGCATCCACCCCATGCTGAAAGAGGCATCAACAACCCTTCTGAGGTCTCTTCGTTGATTGCAATAGGTGCTTTACCGAGCTGACAGGTAGCATTAAATGCAAATGCAAGCCAAAGTTAACATGGGACAGACACTAGCAGCTGTACCTACAGAAGGCCTATATATCTCTATATTTTAGACATATTAAATTACTGATAGTTGCGTGTTATTTTCCCAAAGGGACTACCAGGGGCGAGTCATGGGATGGTACTACTGTTAGAAACATCAGGAATACAGAAAGTCAAGATTGGGAAATATTTCAAAGGTCATCAAATCCAGTCCACTTCAGTTATTAGCTGATATAATGTATCAAGGTTTTTTACTAAATTGAAGTTGAATTCTACTTTCTTTTTGTGAGATGTCCAAATCTAGCAAATAGATGCCCAAGTGAAAGAGAGAAAACATGGGTCAGAAGAGGGAAATGTAGGGATAAGTCTGTTCACTTTTCTGGGAGGCAGCCAGCCAGCCATGCAGGATACATGCAACTCTGGACAAGCCACAGCAGATGATGACCCTGGTCCAAATCATGGGTCGAAGTAGGTAGCTAAGAGACACGACAGCAGAGATGGATGGGACATTGCAGTGCAAGGGCACTAGGGACACAAAGAGGCTAATCATACTTACAGAAGGGGCTGGAGGAACTGAAAGAGCCTTAGGGAGGGTGGGAGAAGGGAAGAGCTGGATACTTTCATTTGGGTGTCACTGAGGAACTGGAGAGGAATCTAATGGGAGGAGGGGAAAAGGGAGAAATGGAAATAGGGAGAGCAGGATACAGGTTTGTGGGAATTTGGCTTCCTTAGTTCTGTAGAACAGTTTGTCTAATACTTTTATTATTGCAGCATCCCCCTCGGCAGAAATAGCGGGAGGTCTGTTGCAGACTCACTGCCTGTAGACTTGCTCTCATATCCATGTAAACATGCCCTCACTGCTTTTCCTCATCAAGACGCTTTCCTACTGTAAATCTCTGGTTTGCGGCATCTGCTGTACTACAGACCAACTGTCAAACCTCTGAAACCTTTTTCTGTCTTTTTCTGTACTTTGCCTCTGTACCCACTAGTTGCCCGGAGGGAGGCAAGGAGATGGCTACTAGAGCACCAAAATGAAGTAAACATGCATTAGCACTGGCAGGATTAATCTATTCTGATTTTCAGAGCATCTGCAGAAAGAATAGAAAGACTTTATTTTAAAATACCCTTAGGAATACAAGGACATGTCTATTTTGCTTTTAATTTCATGTGTATTGTCTGTGGAAGATTTGGCTAAAATCCTTAAATCCCCCTGTTCCTTCCCGTGTATTCTTGAACCCTTTGGTCACATAACGTCAACTGCAAAGTTAAGTTTGTCAGGGATCCAAATGACTTGTCTCTTCCTTTCAAAGGCATTTAAGTGGCTAGTCTCATTTTGTTCAGCAGTTCAGTTCTGCTCTTGTATGCTACAGCTGGAGCCATAGTTTTGGGGGTTTTCTTTTTTCTCAGTTCTCTCTTCATCTTTCATTTTATTCTACTGTTTCTGTTTTGTTAGAAAGCTTTGCTCATGTGCAATTCTTGTCACATAACAGGCAAATGCCTGTCACTTGTAGATTCCCTAACTGAATGATACGTTATTAAATCTATACAATATCCTAGGTAAATATAACTGGCAAAAAAACATGGTCAGTGATGAAACATTTGGAAAGGACCGAACAGTGGTGGGAAAATGAAGCCACTGTTGCTGTTTTGCAATTATTGTAATATAATGGCTGTAACAAAATTCAATGCAAATTGCAGAGTGAAGCCAAAGAAATGCTAGGTTGAAGTGATGATGAAATGGCAGAACATTAGACTTCAACAAGAACAAAAAGCCTATTAAAGTATTTTAACATATTGAATTTGAGAAGTGTAAAGCTTTAGAAATTAGTAATACTGATATATTTTTAATGGACTGTGTTCTGTTTGGTTTGGTGGTATTTTTTTTTTTTTTAAATACAAATGTGAATCTCTCAGCCCCTAAGAAATTTCCTTTGATTTATCATACAATGTTATCAGTTGGAAACCAGCTGGTACATTGTGACCACGGGCCATGACAACCCATTGTGTTCACCCCAAACCTTTTCTTATTCCTATGTCATTTTCTATGGGAAATTTCCCTCTAACACAGTTCACTCCACAACCACAAAGCACAGAGGTCCTCCTCCCTATTGCACGCTTCCTTTTCCACCACAAGCTCCATGGGACTGCAGCTTCTGGAGAAGCAATACAACCAGGGAATTACCTGCTGACCACTACTCACAAAACTGGTCTTACAGGACAATGCATTTTTGGCACAAAACAAACAAATGGATTTAAATAGAAACATAATATCAGCACTCACTTATCTGGTGTTTGAGTAAGAAAGATACAAGTTTTCTAATCAAGAAGATATTATACTTCTCTGTAACTTCAGAAGTGCCCTTAAAAGTTTTTATCTTACATATCTTCATTCTCCCAACTCTACTGTGGGTTTTGTTTTGTTAGTTAGAAAAAAACCCCAACACTATATTTTCAGCCTGGAAATTTACCACAGAAATGCTGTCTGAAGCCAACTATAAATGAGGCATTCAAAGTCTAAATGCTGGAGAGGCCCAGAGAATGTCCAAAGCAGTTCTAGCAAGAACACAGTGTCAAAAGGTGGAGTGTTCTCAAGAGCTACTGATATCCTGAGATTTTAGCAAAAACCTCAGAGTTTCAGCAATGATATTGCGCCTTCTCAGAGCAATGACAAAGTGCACATCATGGCAATATCTACACCTCTTGCTTTCCCTCCCTCTGCTAGCCCTCCTAGTCCAGAGCTGCTGGGAATTCAACCCTGGCCAGGCCCAGGAAAGACAGGATCTTTCACTGTTTTGGTAAGTGATAGCTGAACTAAAGGTGAATCAAAAGAAAATGTTATTTTCTATGGAAGGCTTAGCCTCACCCTAGTAAAACCTCAGCAAAATATAGCAGCCATGTTCAAGTTTTGGGAAATCCCATAAAAGCCATGTGGCCTGACTGACCCAAACTGGGACCAAAAGGATCCCAAAGGGATATTCCATACCATATGATGTCATGCTTAGTACATAAATCTGGGGGAAGAAGAAGGAAGGGGGGAACTTTCAGAGCGATAGCATTTGTTTTCCCAAGTAACCGTTAGGCATGATGGAGCCCTGCTTTCCTGGAGATGGCTGATCACCTGCCTGCCAATGGGAAGCAGTGAATGAATTCCTTCTTTTGCTTTGCTTGCATACCTGGCTTTTGCTTTACTTACTAAACTGTCTTTATCTCAACCCACGAGTTTTCTCACTTTTACTCTTCTCGTTGTCTCCCCATCCCACTGGGGGAGAGTGAGCAAGCAACTGCATAGTGCTTAGCTGCCAGCTGCGGTTAAACCACAATGCCACATCAAAGTATCAACAGCTGTACTGGTTCTGCTAGAAGACATCTTCATTTTTAACCCTTTTTATCTAGGAACATTGTTGACAGACACTTCTGAATACTCTGTACTCGGAAGAGAGGAGGCTTTTCTTCAAAGAGCAGAGAGAGGTATTTGAGAATTAAGCCCAGTCCAAACAGTTATTCTCCATTTTCTCCAAGAAAAAGGTAGCAGATTGGATAGAAGATCCCACAGGCTGCATGCAAATTACATGCTGCGAGTTAAACCATGTTTAGCTAAGGAATTGTCCTGGTTTGAGGTAAAACAGGACCAGTTTTGGTCAGTG
>RSEF01000002.1:123645486-123669007 GCA_003993805.1 Himantopus leucocephalus | reverse complement strand
CAGTGGCCGATTTGGCCTTAACCACAACAGGAATGTACTGTAACTAAGTAAACTAATTAAACCTTCTGGTCTTTCTATCTCTCTAGAGATCATAGAATCATCTAGGTTGGAAGGGGCCTTTAAGATTATTGAGTCCAACCATCAACATAACACTGCCAAAACCACCACTAAACCATGTCTACCCGTCTTTTAAGTACCTCCAGGGATGATGATTCCACCACTTCCCTGGGCAGCCTGTTCCAATGCTCTATAACCCTTTCAGTTAAGAAGTTTTTCCTAATATCCAATCTAAACCTTTCCTGGCACAACTTGAGGCCATTTCCTCTTGCCTTGTTGCTTGGTACGTGGGAGAAGATATATAGAGATATAAAAACCTCAATATTTTTGTCACTTTAAATATGTACTTTTTTTTTTTTTTGAAGATACATGCATTCCCATTTTGTAGGTTATTGAAAATTACCTTCCAAATTTATGAGCTCCCTAGTAGACAAAAAGGTGTCCCATACATTAGTGAGGTTTGGGGTAATCCCATTGTGCCAATGTGTAATTGGTTTGTACGTTAATTTTTTTGTGCTGTTTTTATTTACACAGTAAATTTAATCTGGATCTGGCATCACCAGTTCTTGAAGTTCAAAGACCTGGGATTATATTGCTGATTTTATTTCAATCTCAGTCCAGTGAATGCTTAATCATGTCAAGTTTCAGATTCCTATCTCAGCCTCCAAGTCCATTATAGTGGTTGTTCCTTAATGTTTATAAACCTAAAAGTATAAATGTTATTGTCTACCCCTACCCTGATCACTGTTTTTAAAGCCTCTACAAAGCTTTTATTTTAAATGTCTTTCTAAGGAAACTACTATTGATTTTACCTTTGTTATAACTTTATTCTTCTTTCCTTTTCTTCTTCTCTCTTAAGTTACATCCAAAATTTGGGGGGCTGGGTTGAGTTTTAATAATTGTTTTTCATTATTTTTACTTGCATTTTAATTATATATCTACTTCTGGACAGCACCAACTGCAGTGAGATTTTGAAAATAAAAGACTACTTGTCCGTTACCTGAGTTACTCCCAAAGAGAAGACCATAAATGCTGCTAGCTTTAATCTCCAGGAAGAAAATATCTAGAATAATTGAAGAGTATTTCAGACATAAAGAAAAATACAGGACCAATTTTAATTAATGAACTAGAGCTCCCAGGTAGTAATTAAATGTTTTAATTCTATAGCTGTGCAAGAAAACATTGGTCACAATAATATTATGCAAATTAAAATGACTGCTTGGAATAGAAAGATTTAAATTTCCAGATGTCTGTGACTATATAAATTTCACTGAGAAAAAAATTCTGTGCTAATCTGCATGCAGGTGATCTCTTGAAACATTGTTGGCAGCCTTAACCAAACAGGAGGCAATCATAGAGAAAGACAGACAGGAATAACGCCAATGTTTAGGGAAGATACGCTTGTCAAAACATGGGACACCTAATTATAAAAAACTGATTTCATAATAGTTATTTGGCTTTTAAAGCAATTACACTTTAGACATCCTCTCGCTAATCCAGTCTGTATCATCACAGGACATTTTCACTTAGACAACAGCTGCACACCACGTATCAATCCGAGGAAGGCTGAATGAAACAACATGTGACTACATTTTTATTCTTGACATAGTCATCACATGAAGGTTTCAAGTACAGGAGCCAGCTGAAGGGGAATCTTATTTCTATTCAGGTTTTTTTTTCCTAAATAAAGCAAAGAGTAAGAGTTCTTTACAAGCATACATGATCAGCATATATAGTTCAGAATATGGGAGCTATGTGAAATGCATTATATATGCAATATATTTTATATATTTATATATTATATAAAATATAATAATAGAATTATATATTATATGTATATTTATTTTATATATATCCTCAGTGCTGTTCTTATTTGTCAATCACCTGAAAAAAGTTCTGCAGGAAAAAAACCAATCATTCGTATCTACAATATTGCCACCAGCATAGACCAGGGAGCATTGATCCTTGCGATGGATCCGGGTATCGCACCACAGCTTTTTCCCTGTTGCTCATGGGCTGAAGCAGATTGTTCTGTCTATGTGCTCACCGCAGGTTTGGCTATGAAGGTACGAACGTAAGCGCAGAGTTTAGTAGTCTGGCTTAAAAGGTCCCGTGTGACCCCAGCTCCATTAGCCTCCGTTCCCAGTGTCTGATCTGTAAGCTAGTGTCAACAGGGTCTAGAGAGATTGATTAGAGAGCTGAATGGCACTGGAAACAATGGAGGATGGTTCACTGGCTATTCCAGCTGCAGCTTCACAGGTATTTCATTTCAGCATTCAGGTCACAGTCACCAAGAGTCCCCCCACGTGGTTCGGCCGGGTGTAATTGAGCATTATGTGTGAGTAACAATTAGTGATTTTGGCTGTCAGTCCACAATTTTAGATGAAATCCCGCTTGCAAACTGTAGTCACTTGCGTATTTACTAGTTTGGATTACAAAACTTTACAACTGCCAGTAAGCTCAACAGGCATCACTTAGGGCAGTGATTTGTGTGCAGGTTCTAAGGATCCACATCTTGATGAAATATCGAATTGGAAACTGATCTATTGATTCCTATTTGAACTATTATCAATACTTCTTTCCCGTTATATATAAAAGCCCTTGTTTTATATCAAAGAACATGTTTGCAGTTGGCCTGGGTGTTGCGATGTCTTGCCCTATAATCCAAATGGCAAACACTAATGTCAGCTGAGAATTTGTTTTAAGGATTTCTTTCACTTCTTTCTTTATCTTATGTTTATTCTTGGGAAACTGAAAACATCCATTTTTACACATTACTTGGTCTTCCTTAGTTATATTTAGGGTCATTCCAGGTCTTACCTATATCATACATTTTTTTATTTCACTGCAGATTAGCACATAAAATGTTCAACCAAAATTTCAATAGTTCATTGTACTGGGTCTGGCTAGGATGGAGTTAATTTTTTTCATAGCAGTCCATAAATGCTGTGTTTTCCATTTGTGACTAAACCAGTGTTGATAACACACCAGTGTTTTGGGTATTGCTGAGCAATGCTTGCAGAGCATCCAGGTTTTCAATTTCCCACTCTGCCCCGGCAGAGAGTAGGCTGGGGGTGAGTAAGAAGCCAGCAGGGGACACAGCCAGGGCAGCTGACCCCAACTGACCAAAGGGATATCCCATACCACACAGCATGATGCTCAGCAATAGAAGCTCAAGCAAAGGAGGAGGAAGGTGGGTTGCTCATGGTTATGGTGTTTGTTTCCCTACATAACTGTTGTGTGTGATGGAGCCCTGCTTTCCAGGAAGCAGCTAAACAGTTGCCTGCTGATGGAAATCAGTGAATAAATTCCTTATTTTGCTTTGTTTGCACGTGCAGCTTTGCTTCCCCTATTCAACTGTCTTTACCTAGATCCACGAGGTTTTGGCTTTTGCTTTTCTCATTCTCTCCCCCATCCCACTGACCGGGAGTGAGCGAGCAGCTGGGTGGGCACTTCGCTGCTGGCCAGGGTCAACCCACCACATTACAGGTAGCAGACACCTTTAGATTTACTTCTAAATTTCTAGTTTTAGTTTCTGACAGACAACATTGTCAAGTTTAATACCCAACTACAAGATTATTACAAAATAGGCAGCGTTTTTTCAAAGTTTCAGAGTATCTCATCCCGTAAGATTAAAGTGACAAACTCAACTTCCACATTTAGAAAAAGAGTCAGAAAGAAACCAAAATCTCACACTTTTTAAACCTGCCTGGTATTTTGGCACCCATGAGCCACCACGACGAGCACTCAGAGTCGCCAATCTGCCAGGCTGATATCCCTTTCTCCTCCAAGTTTCCTTGAGCATCTACCGATCAACCCTCCTTGGTTTCGGCCATCGTCAATGGTACTTCATAGCTCTGCAGAGAGCCCCGCGTGTAAAAGTCAACTGAGAAATTCCCGCTCTGGCCATTGGGCTGACATGGCGGAGTGCGGGCTGCCAGTCTCCACCAAGGCCCAGGCCTGTCACTGGACAGAAGCCTTCCTCCATCACCAGGTGTGGCGAGGAGGCCGTGGGCAACACCTCCCCCCCCCTCCCCCCGCCATGCTCACCGGCTGGGAGGGACACGAACGCACAGTGCCCCTCCCGGGCAAGGGAGGCAGAGGGCACACAGACAGACAGACAGACAGACACGCGCCCCCGTGAGGCCTGCACCCTCGGTGGTGGCAGGCCCCGCCGTCCCCATGGGAACGGCCCGGTGGGCGGGGCTAGGCCGGGCCGGCCCCTCCCGTTGCCACGGCACCCACCCCGCGGGCGGCGGAAGGGCCTCGCGGCGCTGGCCCCGCCCCGCCCCGCCCCGCCCTGCCCCGCCTCTCGGCCGCCGCCGCCACCGCCACCCCCCCGCTCGGAAAATGGCGGACGGTGGGGCAGGTGCAGCGCAGCAGGAAGGGGAAGCGTCCCCGTCCGCGGCGGCGACCGGCGGCGGCCGAAGGGATCGGCAGCCCCGGAGCGGCGGCCGCCCGCCCAGCGCCCGGGATTTGCAGGTGAGCGGGTGGAGGTGGGCGTCCAGCTCCCTCCGCGGGGCGGGACGGCGCCGGGCCGGGCGGGGCGGAGTGCCCTGTCCCCTCAGGGGCGCCCCCGGCCTTCCCCCAGGCCCACCCCTGAGGGGAGCGGGCGGTACGCGGTTCCCCCGCCCCTCTCGTTGCCAGTCGGGGCTGCCCCGCCGTAGCCAGGCGGGACTGGGCCTCTCAGCAGAGGCTGTCGTCTTCTTTTCTGTCTCTTTTTCCCCTCTTTTTGAGGCTGGGAAGGGAAGGACGCCTCTAACAGAGGACTAGGCACTGTAGGGAGCAGTGGGTGGTCAGGGTGTGTGGTGGGCAGCTCTCCAAGGAGCTGGAAGGGCTCTCCTAACACTCCAGTATCTGGGCTTTAACTGTACTTGAAGTTTTCTTGGCGCCATTGTATTCCCTGATTATTTGGTAGGAGTGTCTTTTCCCACATGAAGACGTCAGTCTCCACAGACGTGCTGTAAGACTAAGGACAAGATCTTTTCCCAGGTTTACATGGGGAAAGTTTCGAGGGAGTGTGATCACAAATGTAACTCGGCATTGGTACTTAAATGCTTAACTTCAAACACTTCTCGCAGCGTTTCTGTTCTGTGTGTGACTTTGAAAGTGTATAAAGGTTCAAACTATTTTATCAACAAATTGTTTGGAAAACAGGTGAACCTTTTGGTAACAGAAACTACCCCTATTTTATTTAATAGGACATAATTAACAGAGGAAGATGGATATAGTTTTCTTTTTTTCTTGGTTACTATTTGGAATTTTCACAGGTTCTTGTTGAGATTAACTTTGCTACAATATGTAACAGTAATAAAGTCTGTGTTAATACTTTCGGTTCATAAGGTCTTTAGTCAACTGAAGCAGACAGGCATTTGGGGTAGATGATTATTACTAAAATGTTAAAAACCGAAGAAGTCCCTCCTGAGTCAGAGTAGCTGACCATACGTCTAGCTCAGTACTTGATTTGTCGTGGCATCATAAGAGATGTGGTATGAGGAAAGCACAGAAGCCTGACTGTGCCCTTTTATGCTCCCTCAGCATCCCTCAGTCTTTGGATTAGGGACGGTACAGGGTAAATCTTTGCCTATTCCTTTTAGTGTCTGCTTATGGACTTGTTGTCTATGACTTACACCATCAGCTTTACATATCTAAAAGATATTTGCTTGTAACTTCAGATAGAATGAAGGTCTTCAGTAGTTTACTTGAGCTGTCTTGTTTAATTTTCTTAATGGGTGTAATCCCTCAGCTCGTATCTTTCCCTGCAGAAAACGCCTCACAATAATATGGGATTCATATCCTGTGTTCACAGCAATATGTTTTGAAGGACAGATGATGTTTCATTTTATTTTAATGTGTATTCCTTCAACATGAAACTGTAATGGAATTGTAGCCCAGTACCTATTCTGGTGCGCATGATAAAATCTTAGTATCACTTGAATAGTGTGAACAAAATAGCTTGGGGACAAAATTAAGGATTATTTGACAAACAAAGTAGACAAGGACGAAAGTAAAATTGCTAAAAATGACATATGAGATGTGTGTTGCACAACTTCCTAAAAATGAACTTGCCCAGTGGTATGGCAGCATTTGGGGAACCTTTGGGAAAAACTTTTTTTTTTTGGTAAAGTATTTGCAATGATGTCTTGAATTCAAGCCAGCAAGACTGAATTGGTTCTTAATTCCAGTGCATGCTTATTTGAGTTAATTTTTTTCTATTTCTGTGTAAAATGCTTGTAAAATGTATTATTTGCTTCCCAGTCATATCAGAGGGCTACAAAGCAACTTTATTTCAGTTTGTTAACATTAATGAGATGATGCTTAATATATGTGTGTATGTACTCTTGTGATTCTGAATCTAATATTGGCTGAACGTAACTAGTGTAGCAGCATGAACCAAATGACAGCAGAGTAAAAGTTCTAAGTCACAATGGTATTAAGCAGCGTGTGTTTTTTTTCATAAAGCAGAAAGGAGTTTGAATTTAGAGAAGTAGTTGGGGTTTCTCATGATGATGTTTCTAATTGTCTGGTGATGTGCACATCTTGCATTAGTTTTTGCCTTATTTCTGTTCCATATGTAGTTCTAGAGTTGCTGACTTCTAAAAAGAGTTCTGTTTCCTACAGTTGGCCTTGGCAGAGTTATACGAAGATGAAGCTAAAAGGCAGTCATTGTGTCCTGACAAACCAGCAACTACAAAAACCAGTAACACAAAAGTATCACAGAGGTAAGATGTGCTTCGTACTTCAGAAATTTGTTGAATAGGTACTGTATTAGCTCACAAACCTTTGTCATACTTATTTGATCTCCTCCGTGTATAAAAAGCAATCTACGGCAGTTCATAAGCTGGAATTGTGAATCCCTGTAATAACGCATAGTCTGTGTCTTCTCAGAATGCTTTTTAAATTTTATTTATTTAGGACCTTTTGTGCTATACGGTATTCCAAAACACTTTAAACCCACTTCAGATAAGAATAAGATGCTGTAAGTGAAATGCAATGTTGCTCTTTGTTTACACAGATAGAATTTGGAAATTTGCTGTATCAGAAAAATACTGCAGTTCTTTGCTTCTTCAAAATTCAGCAAATCAGTAGCTTGTGTGAAACTTGGCAAGTGAGCTGCTTTGAGTTTTGTACTTAGGTCAGTAACTGATGAGGCAAATATTCATTTGAAAAATTATTAGTAGGTTCATTAGAAAGGTTACTATGGGGAGAGAGAAATAAGAGGGGCGTCTTAATGAATTTGTCTGGGTTTGGCAGGTGATAGGAAAGACACCTATCTATGTATACATCCAACTTTTGCTGGCCTGCAGTGTTTGCAGTTCACATAGCATTTGAAGAGTCAATGTAGTTTTAAATTTTTTATAAAGAAATCTTCCCAGTTTTTAATTAATTCTTATTTAAATTGTTTTAAAGAAGGTATTACTGTCAGTGATGCCATAACAATCTTGTATTTGGCTTTTCTTTCAATTGCTGCTGTCAATATGGATTTCTGTTTTAAAGGAGGTTAAGCAGAAAAGATCTTAGTCACCAGAACCATGCTTCAAGTGCATCTGCAAATGCAGTTCTTCAGGAGGAGGGAGTTTTAGCACAGTATGTGACACTTGGAAAATAATAGCTTTTTTGGTTAGTCAACCTAAGTTGACTAATTAGCTAAATAGAACACAGTTTATGAACAAATAAAGCAAACAGTTCCATTTACGGATACATATAATGAAGTTACAGCTTCCCACTCCAACTGAAGGAAAAGCTGCAATACAGTATCTCAAATACTTCAGTGTGATAGCTGTTGGCAAACACTTGCTCTTTGTTGGCAATCATGCTGGAGTCTATCTGAAAAAGAAGAGATGGCTGCTATTTGCATGGTATCCAAAACGAGATTTTTCTTTTAGTAGACTTCAGTTTGTTTTCAGATGAGCAGTGTGTTAATTGCAAGGAAACAGTGCCGCTCTTGAAGTCATCTAGTCAGCTTGCCTTCCACAATTGGAGGTATAGAAGAATGTCTCTGGGCCCTGCTGGAACAAACACCGTATTATATATGCTGTCGTGTTGTGTAAGCTCCTTTAAGAAACTCAAGATTATTGGCACAAAAATACAAGCCCCAAAAAACCTACAATGTGACAAAGGGAGAAAATAGAAGAGATTAAAGCGTTTCTAGTGCCAGTGACCTAAGTCGATAACAATACATTTTTTTCTGAGAAAGTAATAAGAAGCAGATCCTTCACTGGGATATAAAATTGCATTGTTTTATTGACACTGATACTTAAAAAATACTGCTCTGCTACACTTTGATTTCAAAGGTATAGTAATCAGACAAACTGCATAAATCTGAGCTAGTGATCTGCCATTACTCATGTAGACGATTGTATGTATGCTCTTAACCCACGGTAGTCAGCTACCTCATACACATCTTGCATTAATAAATTTTATCACCAAGTACTAGAGGATAAGAGCATATTCCTGTACAGCTTTTCCTGGCATTTTGCAAGCTAACAACCCTAGCTGTGGTAGCTTATCGATCTGTCCCTATCATAAAACAGAATCTGATTCTGCATTTTAATCATCTTTTGAAAGTCTTTGCGATGTTGCCATTCAATGTAGTTTTAAAATTGTGTAAAATAGAAGTGAGAACTACTACTTTTTAGTTTTTAGGATCCTCATAGACAGGGACTCCAGGACATCAAAGAAAGCCAATGCTGACTTTGCTGCACAACTTACCTCTTGACAAAACCAGCTAAAATGTGGAAAGAATTTGAAGTGTAATTAATTCTGGTAAGCTGGATTCCGAAACAGCTGTTGAGCTGTTTCAGTATAACAGTTTGTGTTTTCAGATAACACAGTATTACCTGTGTTATCTGTGGGATCACCAGTGGCATAAAGTAGAATTCTGCATAACCTATGCTAGCATAGAATAGAATAGTTCAGTTGGAAGAGACCTTCAATGATCATCTAGTCCAGCTGTTACTGCAAAATGCCTCTGCCATACACGTGCCCTTTCCTGCTTAATCACTGAGGAGCATCCATGGCTATGTACTTCGGTCAAAAAAAGTATGGTGAGAACAAAAAAACCCCCAACAACTGGATAGCCTTAGTTTCTGAAAAATAAGTAGTTTCAGAAGTTAGCAGTGAAGTACGTATTGAAGTGTATGTACCAGTCATCCTCAAACATTTTCTTTTATTCTCTTGGCAGTCTTAAAATTGATTCTCTTAGAAGGTTGAGAAAACCAGAGAGAAGCATGAGCGATGACAAAGAAAACCAAAGGTATTTTTAAAACAAACAAAAAAATCATTTAACAATTGTGTAAGTCATTGGGTTTTTTTGTGACGTTTACACTTTGCTCCCCCTTGTTTTTCAAAATGCGTGTGAGCTAAGTCTATCCTGCAAAGAGCTAGTAACTATAGAGACTCTGTGTGATTTATTAGAGTAAGTGTTAGCCATATGCTGCTGTAGTAAAACTGTATTTAGCAGAATCTGGCTGTGGTCATGTAGGACCTGTATGTGCCTTAACACGTGACTGGATGGATATAAAACCTGTTACTTACACTTGGGACTCAAAAGCTTTTTTGCTTTTTCTGAAATATCCTGAATTGTTCTGCGTACCTATTACTCAAATATATGAGTACTTCCTTTCTTTCTTGAATACAAGCTCTGATGAGAATTCTTGTTTCATCTCCTTACCACTGTAATTCTTTTAAATCTAATAGTCAAAGATTTTCCATGCAAATGGCAATTGCGATAATAAATACAGATTTATGTACAAAGGAGAGATGATGCTATGGGATTGCCAGTTATGTGACTTCACAAAAGCAGTAGGATTGTACAGCACCTTCATACCCAGTACTGGTTTGGGATAACTGTAAAATATGGTGGAATCAACAGCGTTTTGAAGACGTTGGCCTGAGAGACAGTTTCATGTGAATTAATTGATTTGCCTTGCCCCAAGTGGTTAAGTGAAAAAGTTAAAGAAAGTAAGAAGCACTTATTTTATTAGTTATTAATGCTTCTTATAATCAAAGGCAAAACACTTTCAAGTTTGCTAGGTTTTATATTTATATATAGATCTTTTACAGCATCTATTCCATTGGTATTTAGAGATATAGCATCTTCTTCAAGATAATTAGCAAGGACTATCTTGATCTTCATAGTCAAGCAGATACAGTTTTCAACAGAATTATTTGTAGTTTAACCTTTTATCTGCAAGAGCTAGAAATGGGGCTGTTTTGAAGAAAAAGAGCACAAACTAGCTTTCACAGCGGTTTCTGCAGACTTTAAAATGCCTTGAAAGGTTAATTAAATTTATTAAAAACTTTCAGTTTCTGATATTGTCAGGAATGAAGGTATACTAGATCTTTAAATTAGAAGATCAAATTGTGGCACTGTTCAAGTTTTCCAGCTTGCTCTGCCAAGGCAGTGTTAATTGTGTGTCAGTATTCTAACCAGACCAGGCACAGTCCCATGCACAGGACACCCCTGAGGAAATCGGTCTTTCTGGGAGTAGGCAGCATCCACATAAGGTGAGGTGTATAAAGTCACGGCTGCATCAGGAGTGCGTTCAGTTAAACATACGGCCTTGGCCCCTAACCTCTGGGGTCTGGCAGTTTTGTTAGTGAAATGTTTTTGGAGTCGTGCTGCTTGGATTGCTAGAAAGGTCAAAACCAAGTGTAATATTTCTGTAATGAGAATGAAAAGGTTTTGTGCCAAATTTGACTCTTCGTTCATTAATTTTTTTTCTTTTGATGGGAAGAGGAAAATTATGCTTGTCATTTAAAGCATTGTTGCTTATGAACATTACTATTCTAAAGATTTTATTCAGGTGACTCAGAATATAGAGAATTACAGATTTCTGGGGCTTCCAATAATCCGAGTAAAATTGTTGCTGAACTCTTCAAGGAAGCAAAAGAACATGGGGCTGTCCCATTAGATGAAGCATCAAGAGCATCTGGTGATTTCAGTAAAGCTAAGGTAAAAGTTAAAAGATATTTTCATCTCTATTTACATTAGTCTCTCTGAAACTCATCTAACCACATGAGAGCAAATATGCTTTTTTGTGGTTTGCAAATAGCAGAGGATTTGATCAACAGAGTTATGTATTATCTGTGCTCAAATAGCTTGCTCTAGAAAATAAAGTGGAGAGGAACCACACAATTTCAGGGAAAATCATTAGAAATAAAGCTAAATTGGAATTATTTGCTTTATTTTTAATTAAAATAAAAAAAGTGCAGTTGCATCCCAATGAAAATCTCTTTATCTGTTGAATTACTAATGTTTGAAAAAGTGTACAGATTAGAAACTGAAATGCATCACATAAAACCTGCTTAGCCTGATTATGGTTACTAGGTATAATTTTCCACCTAGAAAATATACATGTTAGAACAGTGTATTTGCTTTTTATCACAGAAGCAAGCTTGCTGATGCTTTTATTTGCACCTGGGAAAGAATTTTAATAAACTATTTCAGATATTTATTTCAATAAGCTTTTCTGTGTATTTTTTTTTCCCAGTCATTTTCTGGTGGTGGATATAGACTGGGTGACTCATCACAAAAGCACTCGGAATACATATATGGAGAAAATCAAGATGTAAGTAAAATTCTGAATAGCAGGAAACAGAATCTCCAACAGATGTCTGCTTAATCATGTTTACAGCTCGAAATCACAGAATCATAGAATGGTTTAGGTTAGGTTGAAAGGGACCTTAACGATCATCTAGTTCCACCGTCCCTGCCAGGGGCATGGACACCTCCCACTAGACCAGGTTGCTCAAAGCCCCACCCAGCCTGGCCTTGAACGCTTCCAGGGATGGGGCATCCACAGCTTCTCTGGGCAACCTGTGCCAGTGTCTTACCACCCTCATTGTGAAAAATTTCTTCCTAATATCTAATCTAAATCTACCCTCTTCCACTTTGAAACCATTACCCCTCGTTCTATCACTACATGCCCTTGTAAAAAGTCCCAGTATTACTATGTCTATGAGGAAAAACTAATATCTAAATATTAGATTTGTGTTAAGTAGAAATTGTTAAAGCAAAAGTGTCCACAGATGACAGGTGTTCATTGGATAACCCCGAGGCCTCCATTGTGGAGTTTTCTGACGTAGATTACTTTGAAATTCTTAGCAGACTTTCAGTTACTTTCCTCCAGCTGTTGTTCTGCATTCTCTTAGCTATGCTAATATTTTAATCCTGTTAAGTTAGGAATTGTTTCTTGTTGTGGCTTGCAAAGTAGCCAATCTCAAACTGGAAGGCATGGATGTATTCTAGGAATGGTGAAGCAGTAGGTTAGGGGCCTTTTGAAAATTGTCTGGCCTTTCTTTCCTCTCACTTAAAAAAGGAGGAAGTGGGGAAGAGGGTGAGGAAAAACAAAGTTCTCTACAGTTTGCCATTTGTGTGAATGGCTAGAGCAAATGTTAAGCTTATCTAGAAACAAAACCAAGAAATGAGTAAGGCCAAAGGATATGGTTGAGGCTGGGGGGTGCTATCACGTCACACCAGGAGCTGCTCCTTCTGCCCTCTTAAGTAATCCGTCTACCCTCTAAGTAATAGCCAGCTGTACTGAGCCAGAAGCCTGTTTCAGTGGGGTTACCATAACTGGGGGCAGGGATGGTTTTCTAAGGGAAGGTCAGTTTTACTGGGTGGGGAAGCCTAGTTGTGCTGGACTGCAAGGAAGAGATGTGCAGGCTCTGAAGGTGAAAGGGTCTGGCTGGATGTACGGTCATGCAGCAAAATAAGAAGGGAGTGAAGGAGACCAGTTACCAGGATTCTCAGCATTTGAACTGAGTGGAGCTAGTATCAACTTTATTGGAGCTCAGCATGTAATAATTTGAGGAAAGAATAGTTTTCGCTGTAACTGATGTATCAGCAGTAATTTGTAATATTATGGATTTATTTCTTAATTTATCAACAAGAAACATTTCCTGTTTTTGAAAGTAATTGGAACACTGTGAAGATCACCACACAGTTACTGTATCATCTGTTACATCATGAATAGCAGTTTAAGAGATTCTTTTTCCCCAAGTGTAAATGTGATCTTGAAGTAGATAGTAGTCTAATCTGTATGAAATTGAAGTACTTTATTTGTCTGTCTTCACTTTTTTTTATTTCACCGTTTTTGCTTCATAGGTTCAAATTTTGCTGAAATTATGGAGGAATGGCTTCAGTTTAGATGATGGAGAGTTGAGATCCTATTCAGACCCAACAAATGCTCAGTTTCTCGAGTCTGTTAAAAGAGGGTAAGTTAAAATGGCAACTTTTTTGAGGTATGTCTTTCAAGTGAAGCGAAGAAAAATGCTTTCTCCACATGTTTATAATTATTAAAAGCTCCAGGTTTCTTCTCTCCCTGCACCCATAAAAAATATTCTGTATTTGTCATCAGATACATGGGGCATTTAAAAATTTGGAACACTTTGGTTCCTTCTGGTGGTTTAATTCTCAATGTTACTTGTTTAGTTTCACATGTTTTGTAGCACATTCTAGGTTTTGACTGTCAGCTCACTGATATTTTTTTTTCTTCCTTTTGGATGAAATCAATTCATAAAACAATTGGATGTCTATGACTTGTAAAGTAAACATACTAATAGTATCAACTCATATTGTACTGTGTAAGGTTTTTGTGTAATTTTGTATTGCAGTTCAGAACATAATTGGCGAACTTTTATTTTTGCAATTAAGGGAAATTCCTGTGGAACTGCAGCGAATTGTTCATGGTGGCCAGGTTAATTTGGACATGGAAGACCACCAAGAACAGGAATATGTGAAGCCTAGGCTGCGTTTCAAAGCTTTCAGTGGCGAGGGACAAAAACTTGGAAGGTAAAACCCACTAGGTTTTCTGTTCTGTGGTCATATGCTATTTCAAAAGCTCAATTTAATCAGTTAGGAGACTGTTGGAGAAGCTAATCAGTTGACAAAAGCAATATAAAATTATTCTGTGCTGCAAGTCTCACCCCTGATTTCAGGAGTCACCAGTAATCATGAAAGTTTACACACAATCTTAAAAAACGTTGTCTTAGCCCTCTGTTGGAACTGATCATAGGTTTGCTAGATGCTTTGTGCTTTGTTGTGACTATGAGATTTTTCTGCCTGTTCTTGCATATAATTTTGCTTATCTTTTTTTTTTTAAACTTCAATTGTGTTTAAAATGGGAGCGAAGGAAGCTGAAAGGTGATTAGTACTGTACAAACTTCATGAGAAAATCTCTGCATAGAGGAAGCAGGCCCAAATAAATTGTTCCCCATTTAGTGAGGAACAGGCAGAACTTAGTTATAATATGGTACTGGCCAGTAAGGATACACTCTGCTCTGGCTTAGCTGCAGTGCATGTCGTCTTTTACTGCTGGCATCCTCACAAAGGGAATAGGAGATGCTATTGCAGCAATATGGTTGATGCCTGATAATGTGGATGAAAAGTATTTTTGCAGTTTGGGTCAGTTTAGTGCACTCTAATGGTGCACGATTATTTTTTAATATATTCCAGGAGGTGCAATATATAAATCTTAGTATTGAAGACTGTCATTTCATGTTCTGTAAGCATAAACAAAGAGAGTTTTGTTTGTACTTGATTACCTATTTAAAATCATGCAAATGTAATGATATGCACAGTTATAAGAAAAATAAATATGAAATACTGCAATCATTGACAAGAAACTACAAAGGCATTATTTGTGTCTCTACTAGAAAAGCTGTGTTTATACTTAGTTCAGTTAACTTTGAGGATTTCATTGCTCATTTGTACTAGCTGTACGTGGTAGTCATTCAATGAAAAAGACAACTGAAACATTATTCAGTTCTGATTTGACTCCACTAGTAACATCTTGTTTGGTTTTTTTTTCAATCCTTTAGCCTTACGCCTGAAATAGTCAGCACACCTTCTTCCCCAGAGGAGGAGGAGAAATCCATTCTTAACGCACCTGTTCTGATTGATGATTCCATGCCAGCAACTAAAATTCAAATTAGATTAGCAGATGGAAGCCGATTAATACAAAGATTTAATCAAACACACAGGTAAATTGATTCTGCATCAATGCAGGTAACCATGACTATTTCAATAGGTTTGCATTTTGTCATTAAACGGATATCAGCAAGACATCAAAAAGGGGAAAATACAGCTCCACTGTAATGCTATAGCTCTGTGTCATTTTCAGAACATAGATGTACTGATAAATTGACTGTCAAAGCAAAATGCTGTACTTGGAAACACAAGATATTTGATAACTGCAAAGTCACAAACTTTTATGACCAATTATGTCCCATGATTTGTAAGGACACGGTACCAGCCACAACTGTTCCCAGGGCGACTGAAATCTGGACAACCTCACTATGTAGTCATCCCAGCCCTGGGGCCCATAGTCAAGAGCTCTAGCTTTCTACCTCGTTACACTTGAGACTGTGACTAGACATGACATGGGTTATAAGTGTAGACTGCAGCCCATACGCAGAAGGGTATATGGACATAACATGCTCATTTGCAATTCTGGCATGTGGGCTGGACATAATAATGAGAACCAGCCTGGTTTTTGTTTTGGATGGTCATCTCCTAAGAATTGGCAGCATGCGAACTTGGTGGGTTTTTTAGATCTGCTAGTTTGCTGATTAGAGCTTGCCATCAGTTTTATTGACATTGTTGGGGCGTTGCCACAAATGGTGTTGGCCGACCCCATTTATTTGCCTAAGAGGTTGTGTTAGTGCAAGGTTCTGCAAAGCTCTGCTTTTCACTGTGTGGCTGAGAGAACTTTGGGCAGAGGGCAGAGATTTGGGTAGCAGTTCCACCCACGCTTCACAGCAAGCAAGGTTCAAGCCAGCCCTGATCTGAAATCTGCACCATTATGTTAGAACACAGCTGAACCTAAGCTTGAATCCTGCCTCGGAGGTGGTCTTAGTATGGACCCAATTCCATGTTAATATTGTTATATGGAGAGTTCACCTATTTCCTTTTTCCTTCTGACTCAGAACAAGGGCAGAGCCGATGGGAGGCTTTCTTCGCCTGACAACATACACAGACCACAGGGAGGCAATTTTAGCTGAGATGCCAGTAGGGAGGAAGGTGGAGCAATAACTTTTCATATTTTAGCAGGCTTGATAATGTACACTAATAGTAAAGGCCCAGATCCTCTCTTCGCAGCACCTGCTGGAGAAGTGACTTATATAAACAGTAGGGCTTATTGGGAGCCTCTGTAGCCACGATATGTTTTCTTCTGTCCGCATGAAAGTGTAGAAGTGGTAAACATCCTAGCAACATCTGTAACCAAGGGTGTGTTGACAGACGCTTATTTTCATCATTAGTAATTTTCTCTTGGATGTGAATCTTTTTAGTTATCCTTGCCACATGTATGGTCGAAATCAACTACCAAAGTGCATTGCTTATGTTTTAAGCCTTGAAGACTGATAGAAAGTTGAAGCCCCTGTTTATTTGGCTACAGTAAACCTGCCTGCTTACTAGTTACAATAGATCTTCAAAGATTTATTCTCAGCCTACTGTATTAGAGAAACATAATTTCAGTTTTTTATCTCTAAAATCTTATTTTTTTTTATCTGTGTCTTACAAAACTAAATTATTCTTGTTATACTGTTGATGTGATTGTTTTATGAAGTATTGTTCAGAAGTTCAGTGCCAAGTGAAAGTAGGGGAAACCTCTTGCTATTGAAGTGCATTAATAATTCCCCTTGCTTTCTCATCACTGTCACCATATATTTTAAGATTCTTCTTTCCATTAATAATTTAGCCTGCTTTTTAATACACTAATTAATAGTGGAAATTTTTGACAGCTGGTGTTGAAATTACTTGACTTTCTGTGTTAAGTATCAGTTTGTAATATACTTCTATGTTACAAATGTTATTTCTGTTATTTGAGAAAACAAGCAACATTCATTTTAATTTTTCAGTTTTTTGATGCAAGAAGCAAAAAATTCCAGGCTACAACCATTAGTCATCTGGATCAAGTGGAAATGTAAAATCAATAGGACATATTAAATGGTTTAGCCTGTTAGAGGGTTTTGTGTTCCCCGATCATCTTAATGTTCAGTGATTTATGTCAAAATGGAATCATACACAGTTTTCATGTCCGTATCCTTTCCACAGGATTAAGGATATTCGAGATTTCATTATCCAGTCCCGTCCAGCATTTGCAACAACTGATTTTGTTCTTGTGACTACCTTTCCAAATAAAGAGCTAACAGATGAAAGCCTGACACTACAAGAAGCAGATATACTTAACACTGTGATTCTTCAGCAATTAAAGTAATCTTACAGTTGTTGGTAGAATATAGGGAGTGTGCTGTATTGTCATACAATAAGTTTCCAACAGATGAAAAAAAGGAAAGATTGACGTCTTTTTATTCCTTCTGTTCCACGGATCAGATTTTTGGGTTTCATGTCTTCCAGCTATAGCATATCTTAACTTTTTTATTTTAATTTCTCAACATTGTTCAACCTTTTTTCAGTGTTAAAATTAAGCTTCCCTATGTTAGTGTGTTTCAAACCACGTCTTGTACTAAATGTGAAATGACTCTTCATTATTTTGAGGGGGGTGGGGGGAGAAGCATTTTTCGGGCGGGGATAGTATCTTTCATACAGTGGGTAAGATTTGCACTATGGAAATGTTTTATGCTGCATTGACAAACAGCCATTTGGAACCTTAGCCTGTAGGTTATGTTTACCTTCCAAGCTGTGTTAATATTAAGGTGTTCTGTTTAATAGGTCAACAGATAATTAATGCCCTGATACCATTTTTGTATATTCTGTTTGTAGTGTTTCATGGTGCAGTATAATATTTATATTCTAGTTTTTATGTAATTTTCCCTGTATTGCTGCTCATATGAGTGGATCAGTTCAGGAGATGCAAACCTCAGCTATTGCAGACTACAATAGATTGTTCTCATTTGTATTCTAGTTGTTCTACTTGTGAAAATAAGTATGATTTTTTTTTTTTTTTTCCCTTCTTGAAGTTAGAGAAATGGGAGAGACCACTGTCATCTGGAGAAAAGCTATGATTTAGATTTCATGAGAGTAGGCCTGTGGTCACTTTGAACCTGAATATGCAGTTGAAATCTGTGCAGCTACGTGATTCTTCACATGAACAGTTACTTAAATAACTCCAAACAACAAAAAAAACCACCAAGGTGCACAAACACAGAACTTGTTTATGCTGTCACTTGCATGCACAAAAGTAGACATATGAATTGGTTGTGTATTTTCGACCTGAATTTCAGGTCTTTATATTTGGAATTTTGGCCAAAGGCATTTTGTAGTATTCAGTGGGGATTTGGTTGTGCAGCTTTCACTCTATTTGTTTGGAAGCTGTATAATTAAACCCTTTAATCTTTGAAATGATATATTTTTTCAAATAACTTGGCCCTGCACTGCAGTATGCAGGTAGGAATCTTGTGGACAAACTGGCTGCTGTGCTTTAGTAGTATGCAATTTTGTAGCATTTGTGGCTTTATATCAGATGAGTGGATCACACTCTGAAGGAGAGTAAGTGGGCTGTATCTCTTGTACCAATGTATGTGTTAAAAATGCTGTTTTCACTGATTATTTTATTCTGAAAATATCAATACTTAATTATTTATTTATGCCAAGCTTATAATTGCTCAGTATATTTGATTAATCTTACATTTTTTACCTCAAAGTAGATATTTGACTAAATTTTAAACGTGCAATTGTATTTGAAGTATTTTGTTTTGTAATGTGAATATCTGCATGATTTTATTCATAACTCATTTCACGTCCTAAGTAATTAAAGTTTTGAGCTAAAAAGACCATAGGCAACACTTCTTTTTTTTCTTCCCAATTTATGTTGTGATGAAGTGGTGATTGTGTTGCATGCCAAATATTTAAGCCTGAATAGAAAGGAATGGATGCGTACCATGCATATATTTTATATACTAACACTTCTGTGTATAAATGCAAGGCCAAAGTCAATATTGTGATATTGATCTTGGGCAATGTGTGGTTTGGGCATATTTCAGTTCAGAATATAGGCAAAGTTACATTGCTTATTACTTCTAAGACTATTATTAATTAAATACTGATGTATAAAGGACAGTGGTTAACCAAATTGATTTTTTCCCTTTTATTATGCCAAAAAACCAACAGCATATTACTGTTTCAAATAGCTGGTAAACTTCAGTGTTTGGTAGCAGCTGAGAGTAGCTGGGAGTCCCAGTAGTTGACGTAATTTTGTCAAGCACTAAGAAAATGTATCAGTGCTTATGTTTACGTATTTCACTGCTTCTGAGTATTTCAAAACCTATAGAATCTTCCATCTCATAATTTTATGTCATACCTTTTATTAACATTAAATTCTCACTCTTGTAGCTAACATCTTGGCATTTTTGGCAGAAAACAGTTCTTTGAATACAGACCTATGTGGATATGCAGTTAAGATTGGCTACAAGGGAGACTGAAACAAGGGAGAAGTAATTTGATAGAGGATGATCTTTCTGTCATGGCAAGGCTGCTGAGCTTCTTGGGAATTCCTCTTAGCTTCCGTGAAATACAGGTGCTAATCCTGTTGCTTGCCCTTGTAGGCAGCTTATGAAAGGCTCAGGCTTCAACTCTGCTTGCCTTTCCCAGAAATCCTTTATCACTCGAGAGTGAAATAATCCAAAATGGAATGTTTTCTCTTAAGAAAATCTCTCTGGACTTGAATGCTTGTGCTTTTTTTTGCCCCCTTTTTTTTTTTTGGACACTACTACTGTCTTTTGTAAACATTTATTCTGGGTAAACAGGCCTGTTAGTTTTGGGGGTTTTGATTTTTTTCAGCAGCGCATTGAGATGTTTGTAAATGTTCTGCTTTAATCTGACTGCTGGACACACTTGTACAATTAGCCTATTAACAGCTGTATCATGCTATTCTCGCTCTTTGGTGAAAATCTGGCCGGTATTAAATGAACCAAGGAAGAGCACGCAGGCATTCAGAGGTGCTCTATTACTTCCTCCCTGCTTAGTTGCTTGCACTAAGCTAAAGCTCCCATGGCCTTTAAATTGTATTATTCTGTGTGGGGAAAATAGACCGAGAGATGCAGCTTCCCCTTGCTCGTGCTGATTAAGCCTGACAGGCCTCGGCATAGGCAGATGCTGTTCTATGGGCGGATGAGACAGTGAGCAGCAAGAGTCTGAAATAATAAATACTGAGTTCATGGCATGCCAAAAGCAGTAAGCTTGTGGTGTTTTTATGGGATGGATATAGTTGGAATGGGTTCCTGAAGAGATTAAAAGTAGGACTGGTACTATTGAGCTGCTCATCGATTGTTTGAAAGTAAACTTTGAAAAGCAAAAGATTAGTGCAATGATAAACAACAATAGGTGGCAACTATGATGAACATATAGTGAACTGTAGCAGTCGGATCAACTGCATCCTTAGTACAGCCAAACGTCAAGTTACGAATCTGGAACCAACTTTTGTGAAAGACACCAATAGCCTGGAAAGCACTGGCCCTGGAAAGGAGTGGGACGACAGCAGGAAAACTATGCAGTAGAACCATTTACATCCCTTTGAGGTTTACAGAGTTGACACAGTGACTGGGAGATGATTTTAATCTGTGTGTTTGTTATTGGTGAGTTTGATACTGTTTTATGGTGCTGGTTATGCTTCTTAAGAACTTTAGAGATGGGACCAAACAAAATCAATGGAAATGCTGAATTAAATATCTTATTTTAAAACAGTTCAAAACGGGTAGCTTATCGGGAAGAAAACAAAGAGATGAGGTGATTTAAAGTGGGCAGTTACTTCACAGAAGGGGAAAAAGTGTTAGAGGACTGTGTGGTAGAGAAAAGCGTAACAAGAATTAGAAGCTTGTACAAAGCTGGAAACGGTTCAGCTATTTTCAAAGTGAAATTAAAACACAATTGTCAACAGTTGAACTACTGGAATGAGCCAACCTTGAAAGTCAATTCTCTATCTTTTTTTTTTTTTCCCCATTTAATTCTCATTGTTACATTGGATTTCTGTAAGATTTTTTTTAATTAAACAAAATCTATTTGGGTTTTGCTATTGAGACAACAAGGTAAAATAAGATGGCTTAGTTTTTGGAAAGTGCTTTACTGTGCCTTTGTCTAGTCATACTTAATAAATTCTGCTGTATGTTTCATGTTTAAAGCCTGGAAATGTTACATACCTCACTGTGCATCTTCAATATTTTCATTACAGACATTCCAAAAACAGTCTACTGAACTTCAAACAAATGATTGACAGAACTTAGATTACAGACCAGAAGTCACCTTCTTGCCCGTTTTACTTGCAACTCTGCTCCTTTAGTAATGCTCTTGTTCTGTCCGTAATTGAAGATCTCTCTGGCAGTACATCTGAATGTTAAAAGAAAGAAACTAAGTTTAAAAAGTTTTTCAACTAAAACTGAGAATTGAGGAGGGTATCTCGTTCTTTTCTGTTTGCTGGGAGCTGTCTGCTCTCGAGTTAAATATGTGATCTATAAGCTACGTATTTGGGCTCTTTTTCTAGGGTATGAGAAGATAATTGTCTTATTCCAAACTGCGTTAAGGTAAGCTGAGCAAGACATTCTTAACTGCGGAATTAAAAAAAATTCCTTCAGGGAGTTATTCTGGAAGAGCTACTATTTTACATTTATAAATCTACCTCAGTCTGAATTAATTTGGTGAGATCTTACAACATTTAAATACTAATGAGCAAGTGCTCCCAAATGGGAATACCCAGGAGTCATTTTTACTGCATGATGTTTTTAGCTGAAGTTTGACTAAAAAGAATTACTTCTGCAGGGCTGTGAAGCTGGTATTTATTTCATGGAATTCTTAGTGTCTTACTAGTTGCTGCTATAAAAATGTTGTCTATTTTAGCAAAAAAAAAATAATATTCATAGTGTTTACTACCTCTATCCTAAAATTTATCAAGTAATTGCACTTTGAGGACAAATTACATTTTCTGATTTCCAAATTAAATTTTAATTAACTTTTTCATGGTAATAGCTGTCCACAGTGTTTTGGACCAATGGAAGCCTCAGAACCTTAGTGCCTGCATTGTGCAAACCCCGGACAAACGTTCTGTTTCAGTGAGCAGAATTCATTTCTGTTTATCTTGCAACTGTTCCTAATCAAGTTAAATTAAATCATCATTAATCAGATGTTCACAATGTAAATGTCCTTACAGTCTTTTGTGCTGATTTAGTTAATCCATTTTAAATTAGATTTTACAAATAAAAATCTCTGCCTGAATGTGAAAAATGTAAATGCTAGGGTTTTGGAAAGTTTGCAGTTAATAGAGGAAGAACTTAGATAAGGTATTTATTTCTACTTGCATTTTAATTCTTCTCTTGGCAAGCTGGTTCTTGTTAAAAGAAATTGAGAAATATTCAGTGAAGACGACTTAGGCTCTGACTGCAGAATAGTGCTGCCACTTTTTGTCCATGAATGAGTACCTTGATATATGTGAATACTTGTTTCCACTTTTTTATTTATCACTTTTTATATATTGGTTCTCTTGTTTTGAATGTCATGTGTATGCTTTCAGCTCTTTTAACTATAAAATAGTTAAAAACCTACATGTTTTTATTAATGTGGTGCTACTTCCCACAGCAGTCCCCAATTCCTGTAGTCTAAAAGGAATCATTGAAAGCAGAAGAGGGAGCGTAAGTGGATATAGGCAGATGGTTATGTTAAAATGTTTTTCACTAAATGATTTGCTCCTGCTTTTATAGTCTAATCTTTTGGTTTTCTAAGGAGTCTTCCTGACACTATTTTTCCTGGAAACAGACACAGATCTTAGACCCAGTTGGGTAACCTTTGGTCACCACTCCAAAGGTTGTAAACCAGGATTTGTTCTGTGTGAAAGGAGTGAATGCTTCATCTGGAGAGATCAGACAATTAGACCTTAAAAAGAAAATTTCCTTTAGGGAGTTATTCTGGAAGACCTACTATTTTACATTTATAAGTCTACCTCAGTCCAAATTCATTTGGTGAGATCTTACAACATTTAAATACATTTAAATACTAATTTTCTCAGAGGAAAAAAGTGAACCTGAATCCTATCTTAAATCCCAACACTGGGAAAGTTCAGATGTACCACTGAGTTGTATATGCATATTTAAGGTTTATATTTTCATCCACAAAAAGGGAAAATGGCTGTTCTAACTTGATTTCAGTTGTTTTGAAGGTGGTCTTCCCTCTGCTCTTTGTGGAAATGGTAAAAATAAACTTTGCGCAATTGGCTTGCAAGGAGAGAGCTAACTCGTCATGACCTTACTATACTGTAAGCTGGTTTAAAGATAGAGGCCAACAATTCACCTTGGTAGAATCAAAAATAAAACTCAAAGGCTTGGAAATATTCTAGGTTTCAGATAGACTTAACAGGTAGGTCTGGCATCAGTCACAACCCTTAATGAAGGACTAAGCCCTATTATTAGAATTATAGAATGGTTTAGGTTGGAAGGGACCTTAGAGATAATCTAGTTCCCACCCCCCTGCCATGGCCATGGACACCTCCCACTAGACCAGGTTGCTCAAAGCCCC
>RSEF01000002.1:123601503-123645386 GCA_003993805.1 Himantopus leucocephalus | reverse complement strand
CCTCAGTCTTCTCCAGACTAAAAAGACCCAAGTCCCTCAGCCTGTTCTCATCAGAGAGATGCTCCAGTCCCCTGATCATCTTTGTAGCTCATGTTGCTGGAAAGGAGCTGGTTCAGCCTGCTGGAGGCAGATGACTCTGCCCAGGGTAGTTTTACATGACCATTAACATCCAGCAAAAGCTTATCTGGGGTAGTTTCTCTGTGGATGAATCCTACCTGGTGAACAACAGCTATGGCCAGCATGGTTTCAGAAATGTCAGACTGTCTTGTTTTCTGATAAGGTGTCTTGTTTCATTAGTAAGGTCATCATGTCACCTCCAAGAACTCCATGATGAGGTAAAGATTTCTTTCAGCCCAAAAACTGTAAAACATTTTCACTGCCTAAATTCCATCTGCTCAGCCAAAATGTCTCCTTCTGCTGGATTATGAGCCACCAGTTCTCACCCAGCCACCTGTGTCTTGCTCCTGATCTCAGGATTGCTGTGCAGAGGCACCTGGCTAGCCTGACACAGATCTCATCTGGGTCCAAAAAGGCTTGAGCCCTTAAACTCCCTTGTGCCTAACCTATAATGTGCTTGTGCCTCCCTCCGGAGGTACCCCTTGCTCTTACTCACCCTCTACAGGACAACCACAAGGTTAGAGTCGTTCCCTGGGCTGTGGGAGAGACTGGAGTCAGTACCTGCTCTACCTCATAGGCTTCAATCTCATGTGGAAATCGAATCTTTTCTCAGCTAAGAGAGCACCTTAACTATAAGGATACCATCAGGGAGTGATGCAAATTGTCCTGTTGAATCTGTTGTGTTTTTCCAAGAAAACAGGCTACAGATTGCCTGAGAAAAGGAGCGAATGCCTGAGCTTACCTAATGGTTAGGGTTCCCACTTGGGGAGTGAGGTCTTTGCCCCCCTTCTACCCATATCTCTTCGTGCATTTTACCTAGTTAGTATGTAATGTGAAATACTCACACAACCCACGGCAGAGGCTGCCTCTTTCCCACCAGCCTGGATCTGCCCAACAGTTTTCTAATTGCTCTTATGGTCTTTAGTCTTAACTTTTGTTGGTCTCCTTTCTTTGGTCTCCTGCTATTAGGAGAGGCAGCAAAGAGAATTACCCTCTTATAACCTAGTGGTTGTCCGTGACCCTGGCAAGGCAGATGACTATCGATTGCTGAAGTATTTGATTACATTAGCTCTGGCATAGCAGCCACAGACTTTGTACTCTTTTCTCTCCGCGCTTGCATCTGTGTGAGCCTGGTAATAGGGGTTTAACTGAGGTTAGAAATGCAGCCATGGCAGCAAACCAAAATATTTGTATATAGCCCAATGTGAAAAAAGAAGAAATCCCTATCCAAAACTGTTCAAACTGTTCATCTGCATGTCTTTTGTCACAAAGTGGAAGCATACTCAGGGGCTTATACTGGGTCTTTTCAGCTGCATAACACTAAGTCAACGTTAAAAAGTGGCATTGCTCTGCAGAGTCCCCTGAGGACATGCCCATATACTCCTCATGTTACAGAACTGGGCAGAAAGAGCCATCCGCCTCTTGTTATTTTATACATTGAATATCAATCCACAGGTTATGGGTCCAGCTGTCTTTGGAGACGTCTTTGCTACCCCAGCAAGAGAGGAGTGATGGGAGGCTGCGTGGCGAGGGCCGGGCTCCCGCAGGAGTTTTGGCAGGAGTGCCTGAGCCACCCCTGCGGGACCCTCTGTACGGTCTGGCAACAGTGCTGGCTTCTGCCAGTTTATGATGACTCTGCAGTTAAGACAGTAGACTTGGGTGGGATGGATACGGACACTGGTGCCCACCTCTGCTGCGGTTTGTTACCTGGGAATGGTCTCGCTGCCTCTCTTAGGAAATCTTTGAATTAGCTCTCAAGGAGAGCAATGTGAGGTGTACTAAAGCTGGCCATTTTAAAGTATGCAGATCTGTCTTGTTATTAGTACAAGACAGTGGCCCTGCATGAACATTTGGGAGTTCTGGCCATTCCTTAGTCATATCTGCCCTAGCAGGAGTATATCTTTTTTCCATTGGACTTGGATTTATTAAGATTTCTTTGAAAACAAAGCATGGTACTTTGCACATTGGAGTAAATAATTTTTAAAGCAAAGTTGTTCATCATGTGCATCAGTATGTATTACAAATTTTTAAAAAACTATAGTTATTTTAATTGCAAATAGACTTTTAAGACTCAGTTTAGATTATTGCCATTAGAAATTCATAGGTATTTATGCAAGTTGCAAGGAAGCACTTTTTGTTCTAGAATGTCAACAATTTTAGCACTGACTTCAAAGCCAAACATAAATTTGTAAATAGAAGTCCAGGCTGACAGAACTTCACAATTTTTATTTGCTTGCTCTACATCTTCTTGGTGCAAAACCAGCTGAAGGCTATAGACAAAACCTCACGTATTTGTGGCATATATCTGGTACATTCTGGACATTAAAGACTGATCTGATCCTCACTGAAAAAAGCAATATGAAAAAGTAAACCTTAAACAGAAACTGAAGCTTCTCCCTGTATGTCTGCTGTAATGAAAAATGTGGCGTGGTTCCCCCTAGCTGAACGTCTAGTTAAAATGCTGAAGTCCCTGTGAAGGGATTGAAGGACCAGAGAGACCACACCAATATCTTTGCAAATACCCTCTGTAGATCTGCCCACGTAGCAAGTATCCAGAAGGAATGA
Organism: Himantopus leucocephalus; assembly: GCA_003993805.1. Classification (NCBI taxonomy): domain Eukaryota; kingdom Metazoa; phylum Chordata; class Aves; order Charadriiformes; family Recurvirostridae; genus Himantopus; species Himantopus leucocephalus. The sequence goes on along the minus strand of RSEF01000002.1, from coordinate 123,642,704 downwards.
GAAAGGAATGTAACAAGGAGAAGAATGAGTAGCTGAGGCAAGAGGGGGTTTCAGAGTCCCAGGAAAGAAAACAGGCATCTGACCTAACGCACACGCTGTCAGCATAGTGGGGAAGACTGGGTGATGAGATCGGGCCAGACAAGCAAAGCCCTGAGAAGGTAATTCCAGTGGACCAGGGTTATCACATAGCAGGGGAAGGAGGAAGAAGTGCCAAGTAGTCGACGCAAACATGGAGATGCTGGCTTTTGTATCTCCTGTGCTGTCTGTGAGAGCATGGACACTTGGTGATAAAGCCAGTAGCCTCCCCGCAATGTTCAGAACTTGATTTTAACCTGCGGGGTGAATCCTGTGGTGTTTTTACCTTCCCCTCAGTTCTCTACTCTTGGTATTCCTCGGGTAGCTGAAAGTCAGATCAGCTCTAGGAGCTACTGAATACTTCAATTTCTCATAGACCAAGGGAGCTGAAAGAAAACATTAAACCAAAGTCAGATGTGGAGCACGCAGTTTGAAGGAGACAAGAGGATGTAAAAGATGGCTTAATTTTCCAGGAAACCTAGAATTAGTTCAGCAGTCGTCTTCTTATCTTTTGTTATCTGCTGTTATAATTCTATGTTGAATTCCTTTTCATCAAGGAAGGGTATTTTGCTTAAAACTTTGCATAGCCTTGCCACCCTCAAAAACTGTTTTAAGCAGGATTTGTTTAAGAAAGGGGGAGTAGATACTCTCTAATGGTAATAATATGTGCCAGGGCACATGTAATTATGATAATGTCAGGCTTTCATGTGTTCTCTGAGTCAGTGCCAACATACAGTGAATGAGCTACAATTTAGATAAATCATAGAAAAATCTAATTGACACATGTATGAAAACAAGCTGTACCTAAAGACTGGATACTTCCCTTACCAAGAGAACCAAAGTAAGAATTCAAAAACACTTGCATTACACATAGTAGTTTAATATTACACATATTGCAAATAGCAAAGAATTGGTGTTCTCTGTTCTCCTTTGAAAATGAAAAAAGATTAAATAAAATTACAAAGACAACACACGGGTAATAAACAATCACACACTACAGAGTCTTTTTATTTGCCATTGAAAATTTAGCACAGTGGATAGTGAGAAGGGAAATGGATACATAATTTAAAGCAATTCTAGGACTCCATCCAAAATTCCATGTTTAGGAAGAGCTCTATCAGATAGACTAATGTCTTGCCAGAATGTGAAATTTGAAAATATCTAATAGTCCTGTATCTCATCTTCTGTGATGAGGCTTACTTTTGAGTCGAGGACAAAAGGTCAGACCATAAGTCCTTAGAAACACACAAAACCAGGATAACAACAATATTTTAAGTCCATTTGTTCTTTTCATTGGCAGCTGATAAGAAAACTACCTCTTTCAGCCCGAACATGTTTCCTTAAAAAATGGACTTTTGTGACACCCATCCATCATTTGTAGCAGAGAAGGACGGGGATGTTACAGAGAACCAAATTGTATTATCCCTGGAACAATTGTTCTTACGGACATGCCACCACTAAAAATGAAATGTGTGGGCGTACCCATGATAACTTTAATAGAATTAGACTAGGAAGACCTAAGGAGTATGACCGATGGAAGCTCATGGAAACACGGAGTTCAGAGAGTGGTGCAAAATCCAGCCAGAACCACTGGTGAATATATTGTGGATATTTATTTATCTCCATATTGGCGTTTGAGCTGGCTAGTTTAAAGCTGGCTTAGGTGGCTTTGACATAAATCTTTGAGAATGTGAAGACATGCAAATGACAAACAGTCTAGAGATGCATTTGGTTCAGCCAATATCATTTATTTTAATACAGTTACAACTTTCTGAAAAGAAGTATATTATAGTGAATATAAAACAAGTTTTGCAGTTTCACTAGAACGTGAACATTTTTGTAGATTTTCTTCAAGTCTCTTTCTAGTTTTTCATAAAACCATACAGGTACTTCCCCAGGAAACTCTTCCCCTCCCCACCATGAACCTGGCTTTATATAACAAAATTTTTATTTCACTTGTGGGGAGAACCACCATCAACAACATTTCAATTATAAAAAAGAATAAGTTTTAACCGTAGTTGTTTTTTTACAATTATTTTGAATTAGCTGATGAAATTCTAACTAACTCTGGGAAAGTATTTGCTGAAAGAAAAAAAAAAAAAGAACTACTGTACATTCACTATTCAGAATCTTTACTTGCATTTCAAAATGGTTGGTAAAAGGGGAAACATTTGCATCAACATAGTGCATTAAACCCACTGCATGCTGGTATCGTAATGGTATACATTAGGCATCTTCCATTAGACTGATGAATTAGCATCTTCATACAGATTTTCCCCCAAGACTTGCAATATTTCTTTTGCATATATACATAAAATATATAAAGTATATGTTATATAGTGTATTTATATAGTGCACAGTTTATATGTATAATATAAAATATATATTCATAGACATTTCAGTCTATACCTGAAATCAATGTCATTGGCTGGTTGCAAAATACCCAGTCCTGCTCGGGATTGGTCTAAAGAAGGACATTGCACATTATTGTCCACAAGCTCTATCTCAAAATATGAAAATATCAAAGCCAAAAATTGTTTAATTTCATGGACAGCAAATAACCTGCCAGGGCATTTTGCTATGCCTGTCCCAAATGGCATATAGTAATACTTTAACTTGTGACCGTTGCGGTAGAAGTCAGTCTTTTCTTCTCCGTTCTCATTGAGAAAGCGATCATATTTGAATGTCTGCAATTAAACCCACAAAAGAGTTACTCAATATTTGAATACCTCCAAAGACTAGAAAATGCCATTAAGACACAACATGCGTGCTAGGGAAGAAAAACCTCTAGTAGTAGCATTGTAGAGCAGTGCCAGACCCCATGGTGCTGTTTTGGAGAGGGTAGCCCCTGAGAAGTTCTGGTATGTGGGATGTAATCCCAGGTTCTTCGCTGATAACTCTCCTTTTCTTTTCTGACTTCTTAAAATAAAGAATATAACTGGAATCCTCGTTCACGCAGCAGAACTGGAAGATTTCTCATTCTGTGCCTTTGGGAAAATATTATCCTTATCCTTGTCCTCCCTTGAACCCCAACATAATGGTGATCTTTCCTCACTGAAGAAGGCAGTAAGTAGAAGGCTCTCTTGGCCTGGCAGCACACTTTCTGGTTACACTAAAACATATTTTGCAGGTCGTGCTTGCACTGACTTTATTCTTTTTCTTGCCTATCATTACATCTCGAGGTGTAAGAACGGACTGTCTGGAGTACCACAGAAAAGCAGCCGTGGGGGCACCCATGATAAATGCTCTATTTAAAGGCACGTTAGCTTCTGCTAGAGCTCAGAGTTGAATGCACTTTGAGAAGTACTTACCAAGGGATCAGCATAGATTTCTGGATCAAAATGCAACAGTTGAGGATAGAGAGCTACAATATCATCACTGCGAATGTTGTAAAAATCGTTCTCTAAGTGCAAAGTGAAATCCTCCTTGGCAACTCGGAAAGTCATGGATGCGCTCGATAGCCTCATTGCCTCCTTGATGATGCTGTCTATTGGGAGAGGAAAAAGAATGATTACTATGGAAATAGTATGTGTATGTCCTTGGGGGAGGTCATGCATTTTGAACCATTTCAAACCCATTATCAAACCCTGCATTTATTAGAAGAAATATTTTAACAATAACTTTCTAAATGCCTAAGAAAGTGACTTTCTCATTTCTTTTTAGCATTATTATCCCTTCTGCAGAGATCACCGAGAACATAATCCGCTTTCCCCTAGAAAAATGCTTGATGTAACAGAATATTTGAAAGTGAGACACATTTTCACTCTGAGATAAAGAACAAACCAGTCAAAACTGGAAAAATAACACAAAAAAGAAACCGTGCTGTGATCAGGATTTTCTGAAACTGTAAGACCTGGTGCATAGAAACCAATACTCATAAAAAGTAATGTAGTTTTTTTGTTTGTTTCAATATGATTTTTTTNCAATATGATTTTTTTTTTTTTAAAGCAACCGTAGTTAAAGGGTGAAATTTTAAAAACTCTTTGTAACTTGGACACTTTTGAAAAATGTAACTATAATTTGAAAAANGTTTCAATATGATTTTTTTTTTTAAAGCAACCGTAGTTAAAGGGTGAAATTTTCAAAACTCTCTGTAACTTGGACACTTTTGAAAAATGTAACTATAATTTGAAAAATACTAAGAAGAAATAAAAGTAATGGTATTAGAAGATACTGCTTCACATCATAAAAATGGGGATACAAAATTTGGCAACACCCTTTTATTTGATCTAAAGTCATTACTAAACAAAATATTGCTTTGAATAATCCATGGGTCTCCAATACTATGTTATGTAGCTGTGCAGCAGTATTGAGACATGCCATTACCCACAAAAAAAGTGCTATTCATGTGAATTTTGACACTCTCAGTACCACCTGGGACATCAGGAAGACTGGTTGTGTTGACTATTGCTAAGGAACATAGAGGTTTTTGTTCTAGTGTTCCTTGGCTAATTCCGTAGTAACTCCGTAGCAGGCATTTATATGGTAACAAATAGAAGACTGTAAAAATGTGGGTTGATTTCTGGTACTCCGGCATAAAATAATCATACCTAGTACTGGCATATTATCCAGCTGTTTTCGGTTCAAGGAAATACGTTTGCCATCTAAGCTGATCTTCTCTCCGGCACTTTCCAAAATACTTTGCACTTCTTTGGTAGCAGCTCTCATTGCTTCTGGACTCCTAAAAAATCAGAAGAATAGCATCATTTTACACTTAAGAATTGTTTGAAAAGGAGTTTTGCCATTAACTTTCTTCCTGACTAAAATTGAGTTTGTTAGCTGACAAGTACCACCTTCTAAAATGAAAATGTTGCAGCAAAATGCTGCAATTACACTTTTTCATGTCTTGGCAAAGATACGATAGCTTCAGAAAAAGGAAAAGAAGCCCAAGTATTTAATTCTGTCTCCAATGACAAGTAGGACAAAACTAATGTGCATAACTCCGGTAATAAATAGGAATGTCACTAAAAAGCGACGCCAAGAATACGAAAGAAAACAACCAGTTGTAGATTAGGAAATAGCCCCACTGTAGGTAGAAAGTTTAGGAACAGGATCATAGATCAGTTTTATAACATCACTTATCCTGGATGATGTCCTATTATGTAACAATATTCTGTCTAGCTGAAAAGAATCTTCCTAATACTAAAAGTCCACATAGTATCTTTCACTGTCTAGACTTTCTTACAGACACAGCATATATGAGCTATGGTGAAATACATGTAGATAATAATACAGAATGCAATAGTGTCTTGATGAAGGCACAATCAATCAGGGTGTTAAAAGACTCTGAGGCCAGAAGATGCATTTTTGGAATGAAAAGTACTAAAGAATCTCGGCTATTAGCACTGGCAGGTAGATATGTGGGTCCAAGTCGGTGCCTAAATAAAAACATCAGCAGTTTAGATACACACTTAAAAGTAAATCATGCTGAGGTAAGATTATNGATGCAATAGTGTCTTGACGAAGGCACAATCAATCAGGGTGTTAAAAGACTCTGAAGCCAGAAGACCTAAAGCCAATGCATTTTTGGAATGAAAAGTACTAAAGAATCTCAGATATTAGCACTGGCAGGTAGATAAGTGGGTGCAAGTCAGTGCCTAAATAAAAACATCAGCAATTTAGATACACACTTAAAAGTAAATCATGCTGAGGTAAGATTATGCTCCACAGATGCCCACTCTAAAATGGATGTTTAATAGTATAATCTGAACTGTGCACTCCTCTCATGAGTAACAAGCTCAGCAGCTGCAGTCTACACTGCAATCTCAGTAGGATCTATCAACGTATAAACTATTTTCTATTAAGTATCTGTGAAAACAATAATGAAGTTAAAGCTCATTTTGCCTGATCTAGTGAGATGGTCTAAAAATGTCCGATTATATTGGGAGTCTTCAAGACAACTGATGTTCTGACTGCGACCAGCACTTTTAATGTCATAGCATATAGATGTACTCCAAAGCTTTCTTGACAAAGTGTAGCATTGCTCTGGAGTGTTGGGGTTTTTTTTACCTACAGAATTGCTCTGTGGTACCACTACTTGGTCTCAGACAAGTGAAGGGGGTTTCTGTGGAAGTCCAGAACAACACGCCACTTCTGTTGTAATCAGTAAGCTTTTTGACACTGATGAGGTACCAAGCAGTGGAATTTGCCTGTATTAATGAACCGGTTTCTGAAAAACAACGAACGTTTTTCTTGTTTGGAAACAAGAAGCATCGGGACTTACTTAAGAAGATAGAACAAGCTCCAAAATGTGGCAGGAATGGTGTTGGCTTGCGAGGCCCAGAGCACCGCCACGTGGGTCTTCGCTTTTTCCATGTCATCAAAGGTTGAGAGGGTGTCATTCAGGAACATGCGGAGGGTGACAAGCTCAGAGAGGTTGTCCCTCTTCAGGAGGTTCTTGTGGAGGAGTGCTTCTCCCAACTTCTCACGTGCACTGTGAGCACTCTTGAAGAGGTGGATAGGCAGCCCCGCCACGAGGGCTGGAAAGATCCTATCAAATTCCTTGAAGTTTTCAAGGGCATTTAGGATACGAGCTCTCTCAGTTTCCTGCTTTGATGACAGATTTTTGTCGTGATTTGAATTAAATTCCTTACCAAAAAGTGTTAAAAAGCCAGACTCGAACATCACCTGGCAACAGAATGTATAAAGTCCTTCTGTCACCCAAGCATTAGACTGAAGTTTAGGTGTTCTTGACTGCAGCATGACGTCCTGTAGGTTTTCCATCATTGCTTCAATGAGAGCATCTAGGGCATTACCTTGAAGGGTTCTAATGAAAGTCTGATGAAAATTTTCAGTGGTGTTTCCCTCTGCTGGGTCAATGCTACCATGCCCAAAGGCCTGTCACAAAATAAATTGTATGCATGATAAATAAGGCCTGCCATAACCTTGATGATAAAATCTAACAGAAATTAAAGCCAAAGTATAACTTCATAGCTTACTAGAGGGAAGCATAATAAGGGCTATTACTACTAGAACTGATACTTTCTCAGTGAACCATAGCAATTACATAGGCAAATAAAAATAGATTAAAATAGATGCTTAAAAATAAACGGACGTGGTTACCTAGACCTTCAGTCAACTCCCATTGACATCAACAGGAGACTTTTTGCTTACTTCAGTAAGAATTTGACTGACCTCCTACTGTGATGCATCACTTTTTTAAGGCATTAGGACCAAATCTTCCATAGTGGTGAGCAACTCCTGAAGAAGGTTTCAGCTTCAGGAAGCCATATCATCATTTTGCAAACGGTGCTAATTGTATTTTTACTTTAGCAATTTGAGATACTACATGACTAAAGGATGTCATTCTTGGACAATCCAAATCACTGCAAATTTCCTTTCCATTAAGAAAAAAAAGACCCCAATGTTTTAAACTAGTAGAAGTGCAGAAATGTGAACCCAATAATACTTCAAAGGCATAGTTTTGCTACAGAGATTAACAGGGTACCTCTGTCCTGCCAGCACATACTTTGCATGTTAGATATTAAAACAATTTTTAAAGCGGTACCTTAGCAGAAGTAGCAAAATGGAACTTTTTCCAGTCCAAGTGTTTTCCGTGGCGTATCAATGCATGGTATGAAAAAGGGTCAGTGAGAAAATGAATGTATTTCCCTGCTACTAAGCAAGTGAAAATGTGTCCGTGCTTCTTCTGCTTTTCTCTGAGGAATTCAAGGGGGTTGGCACCAAACTGCAGGGCACAGCCCAGGTATGGAAGGAACCCATTTTCAAGTGGTGGCTCACCTCGTCGCCTACAAAACACAAACAAAAGCTAAATTTAGAAGTATGTATAAAGATCTCTCCTCCAGGATTACCAGGTAAGTAAAATGCTGATGCTAGGATTTTTGTAATGTGAAAAAATGTAAAAAAAAAAACCCCAAACAAATAGTATATTGACAATTTCATCCCGTTTAAGGAGTAAGCCTATTGTGAGGTCTATGGTATACAAGAAAGAATAACTTTAACAGCCTGTGTTATAATAAACATATATAAAATAAACCACACTTTGATTATGTCATCTTTCTTTTCCCTAGATGAGGAGTACATTTTTCACCTGTTTAAATGTAGAATTGTTGCCATTAGTTAACATGCACATTGTATAATTGTCCCATACATCAATAATCCATCCTACTAATATTGTCTGATACATTTTTGGGCAACGGTATCCACAATTCAATTTGAATTCCAAGGGTAATAGCCTTTTAGTGTAGAAAGGTTGTTATTATTGGCATATCCCATTTGGACCAGATTCTGCTGAAAACAGTGGGAATTTTGCCATGTTCTTCAGTAAGCATAAGAGTTAGTCTTTCAGGCAAAGTGTCATTAAGCACACGTTTTTAAGTTAAGCATATGCTAAATACTTTAGTTTTTCTAGTAAATTCCTGATGGTCATTAGCTGAAGTTAAATACTTTCACCTTTTTTATTAAACTTTTTAAAGTTAAACAAGAAAATGACTCCTGAAAAATGCATAGTTACAATAGAATTTTATTTTTTTTTTTACCTATTTACAATAGGTAAGCAATTATTTGCCCCTTAGGTAAATGTGCCAGTAGGATTTTAAGGAATATGTATTCAACACAGTCAGGTACATAAATATTATCTGTATTAAATGGTGTAACGAGATATGATAGACTGATAATATGAAAATGTTTGTAAGTAGGTATTAAACTATAATTAGATATAAGTAGGTATTAGCTGTGATTACAATGCAGGTAAAATTATAGCCCAGTACTTTAGGAAATCAGCATATGCATATTCATATTTTAATTATCTCATTTATACATAGATTTGTATCTAAAGCTATGTCTAGGCATTGCCGCACTATTATTAAAAAGCCTGTACACAAAAATTCTGTTGTAAAATAAATCTCTCAAAAGACCAAACTACAGTGTTGCCCATGCTATCCTGCTTCTGTCCATCTGACAGGCTTAAGATTACACCTCTTTTAGTTACATACGCAGTATATTTGACAGAAATAAAGGCTAGGTACACTGAGATGCATCTACAAACAGATTCCTTACCTCCTCCTCCTCCCTAGAAGAAACCAAAAACCACAGCAGAGTATTACCACTGTTCCCCAGATCCATGATGCTACGAACATTTCTGGTAATGCCCAAAAACTTCCAAGTGGAAAACTGGTAACTACCAGTATGGCAGGAGAGATGGCTGAGAATGATACAGAAGACAGGTCACGATTTATATACAGTAAGTACCCCACTGTATCTAATGGCCTTCAGTCAACCTAGCAAGCTATTGATTAACCACTTCTGGAGAGAGCCTGTTCTGTCTCTGTTCTGACATCTTTCTGCAGAGAGCTTCGCTGGATTGATGCAGACAGTTGCAGACATGGCCTTGAGCTGATGTCACCTATCAGTAGCGGTTCCAAAGTAATCAAACAGCTGTAATAGCTGATAATTTGAAGGTCTGTCAGGTGTGTTTTGATCTGTCTTGCAGGTTTACCAATTGCAGTTTATAGTTCAACTTTAGCAATATATGAAATGTCTACTGACAGGTGTCCAGAGGATTCAGACTGGGCTAGATGGTGGCTGCAGTTCATGTTGTCCATCTGCCAGCCTGCTCCTTCCCTCCCTTCTCTTTCGTGTGGACCACCCTGGCTCTGGTGTGCTGCTGCGAGAGGGAACGGTGGGGGTTCGGCTGTGGGTAAAGAGGTGGCTGCAGTGATAGACTTACTCCTTCTAACAATGTTTCTCTGGTAGAAAGGGAAAAATAGGCTTTCTTTAACACAGTGTGTGAGAGAAGAAAGCAGGATTAGACAACCATACTGTTTTCTTTGTCAATGTCCTTGGATCACCTTTTACTCTTCCATTTAAATCTTCTGCTTTCTGCCTCTGCTCCAAGCTGTAGAGCACCAATTCAGTCAACTTTGCAGCCTTGGAATATGGTCTCTCATCCTGTTTCAGGAAAACTCAAAAAAAATTATTTCATTTTCAGCACCTAGAGGACCAAGACCCCTTTTCTTTTTCTCTAATTCAGCCCTTTCTGTTTATACATATCCCTATGTACCCATTTTCTATTATCATCCACATTGAGTTCTGTCATGTCCTGTCCATACATTGCTATGTCCTTCCTAACGTGCAGCGTAAGCACATTCCTAGCCCTGAAGAGGTGCCACTTCAAGTGTAAGTGCTGCAGAGTGGCCAGAAGAAAACCGGGACAGACGAATATTGCTAATTCAGAGGGAAAATTATCTAGATGGGAGAAGGAAGGAAAGGAATGAAGAAGACCTGTGTGAGAGAGAGCACTGGGTTAAGGGGGAGACCAACTGCAAAGGGCCAAATGGAAGATCAGAACAAAGTCTACTAGCTCTGGGCTGGAGATACTCCAGGCATAAAGTAACTGCGGGAAGTATTGCAGCTGCCCAAAGGTCAGTACTGGGAGTGCTTCTGAACATGCTCCTGTTTCGTAGAGAGTATGTCAAGCTTCTCCTTGCTGTTTTCCCTCAAGGCTAAGCTGTGCGGAGTAGGAGAGCATTTTTGATGCTCATAAGAGGGAAAAGGGTAATCTGGGGTGAATTTAGTGATCATTAAATAAAAACCCCACCTTGTGTTTCGATTAAAGACTTCAAGAAAAGTTCAGGGAAAATTCATGAGGGCTATGCTGCTTCTTGTTTGAAAGTACGAGTACCATGACTAACTTGCATAGTGAGGGTTGTTGGATGGCCATTCAAAAAAAAGGGAATGGTTATGTTATTTCTCTTATGACGCTACTTTAATCTCTTAGGATTCAAACTTTTCCCCTTTAATTAGTGAGAGTTCAAACTTTGGCTTGCCCCTAGCATCTGGCATTAAGCCATCGAGAAGGCACCTGGCATACAGTGATGTCTCGTTAGTCATTCAGGGCCTAATATGTTTCTAAGAGAGAAACTGATGGGGTTTAGCCAAATTTTCAGGCTCATGTTTTTACCAGTTTTTGTTGGTGTCCTTACAGCTGTATGAAAACAGTAAAGATTTGGACTTTTCACCAGTCTGCCACTTCAAGCACTACACTGGAGGCATCGAGCTGCAAATCTGATAGGTAAGAATATTGTCCTGGCTTCAAACCCAGGAAGGTAGTGAGGCATGGGATAGCTCTGTACAAATGCCATAACATTTGAGGCAATTTTTAAGTTTCTATACTGAAGAAAAAAACTTTTTACAGCATCGAGGTTTGCCCTCGCTTAATCTAACAGCCAACTCCTTTTGCATGTCAGCTCAAAATCCAGTCCCCCACCCCATTTCCATTTAAGCACAAGTGTTTCTTACATTTTCCTACAAAAACTGCTTTTTCATCAGCTGAATTTAGCCTGTTATACAGAATTGCTTTATAAAATCCATGCTTTCCCATTTCCTGCTTGTTTCTGTTACGGGAAATTTCAGTTCTGGGTGTCATCTTTGACTACCTCCTATCTTCATCCTAAACAAGTGTGATCATCTTATTATATTTATGCCTAATTCTTATTGCATGTATAGGTCTTAGCCTTTTTATGTCCAAACAACACTGAATAAGGAAGTTGGAAGCTTCTATCAATTTTGTATCTAATACACAGGAATAAAGTTTAACCAGTAACAGATACCTGTGGCTCCTCACACTATCATGTGTGGCACCAGGTAGAGCTGCCAGTCACACTTGCCTTTTCCTTCCAGGCTTTGGGTAGTTGTGCTGCAGTATGATGATAATAACATTTATAAATGGCATCCTGCTGCCACAACAGGAGTAACTTCTCTGAAGCTGGCCACCTTCTTTCTCTTTTTGATTTGTACATATGGAATAGTACTAAAAGTGTAACCAGATGTAGGCAGGCAACAGGAGCTGCTTGGGAGCCTACCTTAAATAATTGCTCTTTCTGTTCAGGAAAATCAAATGTGCCCCTTCTTTTCCATTTAAGAGACCTTTATGTGGCAGCTCCCTTGATAAATAACTACCATGACAGAACAGATTCACTCTCACATAGTTCGAGGTGCTTCCTAGTGCTAGGTCATCTCCCTCACCTAGTTTCTTAAATAGGCCAATCTATAGCCCCAAAGACAGCCAGTACTATAGTAGACCTGCAGACTGCAACATGTGTCCTTGTGATAAATGTAAGCAGGAGCATTGTCTGCCACAGATACACCCAGCTGGGTGCCCTGATGTTCTGGATATGGTATTTCAGCATTTTTCAGTTTCAGACAGACAGAGACACAACATCTGGCTGGACACTGGGTCCCATTTCCCACTGTCAACGCTCAGGCTGTTGCCACCAATATGTAGATCAGGGCTTGAAGGCACCTTGGCCCACGGCCTGACAGATATTACATTTTCTGCAGCACATTGTGTGTTGTGTTTGAGGTTGGCTCTCTTGCCCCAGCCCAAAAGGGCAGCCCATAGGAGTCACGGATGCAGTCAGAAAAAACATACTGACTTATTTTGCCTGGGCTTTGTGAAGCAGACTCCTGGCATAACTGGTAAGAAGAATATTAGTGCAAAGAACTGACATGACTTGGGCTCCAGACTCACCTCAAGCCAATGACACCAGCAGGAATAAAGCACCAATTATCTTCGAATGTATAAGCCTTTGTCATCACAGGTTTGAGCACGGGTGTTCATCCCTTAAGAACAGTGGAGAAGCTCAGCAATGCATTGGACAGCAGTTAGAAAATGCAAAACCTTTTAATAACTGTACTTGACTTTTTGGTTAAGCCCTAGTGCATACCTAGCTAGAACCAGTCCGAAAAGAGCAACTCAAGAGAACGTGGATGCAGACAAAGCAGCATGCTGACATTTTACCCAGTACGTTCAGCACCTGCTTCCACCTCAGGTACACCCTATAAAGAAATGATTGACTTTTTTTGTCTCTCATGTATTGTGAGAACTGGGTTAATGTCTTTCATCAACACATGAAAAACACTGAAACCGCACAAAAACCAGCTCAGCAGTGCGAAGGCAGAGCTGCAGTTCACAGAGCAGGAGCAGTCTGATGTGCTGTAGCTGGGAGATGCAATTGCAGCTACGAAACATTTCTGCAGCTGTGAAACATGGAAGAGATGTCTCGGAAAGCTGGAGCAATAGGAGAGGAAAGCCTAAACAAAAAGTCGCACAGTGTAGCTGCTTGTAGCTCAGAACTTTTGCAGCCAGAATATCGCTAATAAATAATTATATGTCACCACCTACTGGTAAACCTCTTTGAATGGCACTTGTGCTCTACAGCAGTCATCGAACTGTGCTAGACAGTCTTTGTTTCTTGTTTCTATAAAACAAAAATGGCATTTATTCAACGTGCCTATGTTTTTTTTCTTTGTATTTACACACAAGTATAGCTCAGTATAGCTTTTATGAAAGCTATCAGACTATTAGTTTCTGGGGAAAAGGGACTTAGGTTTGTGGATTGCTGTCTGTGCTGATACGCTGGGTAAGACTGCTGAGGTTCCTGACGACTGAGCTGAAAACCTGGTTTTTCTGGGGTCACTGAGAATGTTGCTGTTGACTTCAACAGAATCAGGGTTTTACTCTTCTCCAGCCATGAGAAGCAGCTATTTTTAGGAGGAATGACAGCTGTCATCCCACAGGATCTTGTACTGAGGGGACAGTCTAGAAATTGAAGGTCCTTGTTCAGCATCAGTCTTGACTTGACACAGCCACCATATGTCTAGAAACTGGAAAGCATCAGCGATGCCCCAAGCGCAGAGGAGAGAACGCTGGCTGCCGTGTCCACGAGCAACAACAGACCTGACCTCCCACCACAGCACCCCATCACCCAGCCTGCCCTCACTGTGGTTCTCCAGAGGTCAGCACTGGTTCTCAGCTGCGCTTGGGCAAAGACCTGCCCTTGGAGGGAGCAGCTAGTGACAGACACGCCGTTAAGTCCTGTGCCTCATCTCCACTGTACTCCATTTTTTCTGTGCTCTCCCTTGAGGAAAAATCAATACTAGGAAATGGAATTATGGCACCTCTTGATTGCCGCCCCTTCTGATCCTGTCTTATTTTCTCCACCATTTTAGAGCTCTGTTGAAAGAGCATAAATTAGCTGCTGTTATCAAGTGTTCATGCCAGAAATGTAGTATCTTCCCCAGGGAGACTGTAATCCCCAAAATAAATCTAACAGATCCCTAGCTGGATTGACCTTTTCTCTGGTTTTCTTGGCTCAATGGAAAAGGTGGAAGTCTAGTATACCTAAATAAGAATAGAGTATCTAAAAGAATGAGAGTAAAATGATATTAAAGATGCTGTAGAGAATAACGCCAATCAGCTTAATTATTTAATGACCTACACAATCTATAATAAATTCATGCTACTACAGTATCACTCTACAGCTCTATTTTAGCAACTGTCATGGTTGTTCAAAGGGCAGATTTTGTCTACATTGTACACTGCCTTCTGCAAAATTTGTGAGTCATCTCCAGGAAAATAGCGTGCTCAGATTTCTTTTTTGTTAGTAGTGTTTATTTTTCTGTAGGTTGTTTGAATGTAATATGGTAGAGTGTCATCGTTTAACGCCAGCTGGCAACTAGAACCACACAGCCGTTTACTCACACACACCACACACCCCCCAGTAGGGCAGGGAGAAGAGGGAGAAAAAGGAGAAAAAACCTCATGGGCTGAGATAAAGACAGTTTAACAGAACAGTAATGGAAGAGAAAAATAACAATAATAATGGTAAAGGAATATACAAAATAAAGTAATACAAGTCGCTCTCACCACACGGTGGTTGGTTGCCCAGCCTGTCCCGAGCAGCAATCGTGCCTCCCTGCCCCGGCCAGCCACTATTTATATACTGAGCATGATGTCTATGGTATGGAATATTCCTTTGGCCAGCTTGTCCTGTCTATGCTCCCTCTCAGCTTCTATGGGAAGCTGAAAAAGTCCTTGACTTACTATAAACATTACTTAGCAACAACTAAAACATATGTGTTATCAACCTTATTCTCATATTAAATCCAAAACACAGCAGCTACTAGGAAGAAAATTAACTCTGTCGCAGCTGAAATCAGGACGCAGATAGAACTCTCTTGTAATCTGACATCTTTGTGATATCTTTGACCCTGCCATTCTTTTTCGTTATGAAGCACTCTGCATATATAATGCCTTGTATTTGCATTGGGATAATCAACATTGGTGGGTTATAAAGTTGGACAGACTTGGGAACTGGGTTTATTTTCATCCTGTTTCAGGACAATTGCCACTGAGCATTTAAATAATAGTATGGACAGATGTTTCCTCTAATGACCAAGTTAATATTTACATATTTGTCTCAGAGTATCCTCTGAATGTGCTCGTATATCAAATAATGAACTTGGCTTGCTTACACCGTATCAGTTCATTTTCTCTCTGGGATTGACTTTGTTCTTTTGGAATGTCAATTCAAAATTTAGTAACGTTTCCATCAAAGCCTGGAACTTACAATGCCGCTATCTTCCCTTTAATATCAAGCATTATAAACTAAATCTCATTANTGCTTGCTTACACTGTATCAGTTCATTTTCTCTCTGGGATTGACTTTGTTCTTTTGGCATGTCAATTCAAAATTCCATCAAAGCCTGGAACTTACAATGCCACTATCTTCCCTTTAATATCAAGCATTATAAACTAAATCTCATTAACAAATACCATCCTTTCATTTGAATGAGGATATTTTAATAATTTGCTCCATTCTGGCATAACAGGTTTCCTTAAAACTGTAGAAAAGGGAACTACTAAACCCATGGTTCCTGGGAACAATTAAGAATATTAAGATTTAAGTAAGTTACTTTTTTCTAGATATCACAGAGAAGAAACTGTAAAGAAAGAGCAATTATGCCGAGACAAAAGAGAACTGCGATGGGAACCCAAGCAGGAAAAGCAAACGGATACAAAATAAACCACGAGGAGCTATTACTACTCACCCAGTGCAGCAAAATGCATCTTCTTAAAGCAATATTTTTTTTAAAACTCTTGTGTCAGATCGTATCATTTGGTAACAAAACAGCAGCTTCTATATTATCCTATTACACCAAAGAACTGAATTGCAGGTACTCAAAACACCGAACAGGGAGAAATCAAGGCTCAGACGTGATTTAAAAAATGATGCAGCTCACTACTACCAAATAATTATTTGGAGAAAGGTAGTTAGGTAACAAGATTACTACAGTACAATTGTCTGGATGAACATGACAAGCTATTCTTGGGCTGCCCCAGCAGATGGAGCAGGGAATGTTCACAGCACCTTCTGCCTGCTTTGATTCCCTTTGCTTTTCTTACGCTGCTGCTTTTTCTTTCCTTTTTTTTTCTTTTTTTTTTTTTTTTAAGAAGTGCACCGTCCTGTCTCCCACATACCATTGCAGCTTACTAGTTGCTCTTTTGCAACTTGTTTCATGGATTCATCTGCCTGAGTTAGCCATCCATTAAGTGTAGCTCCTAATTCATCTTCCCTATTTCATTCTACTCACAAGTCACTTTAAGTCTCCATTTAGAAGCCATGAAGCCTGAGATGTTGGAAGGTCCCTATACATCCAAGTTTATGTCAGCAGTAGCAAGTGGTGTGAGACAATAGGAGTGGATATTTGGACGGAAATAGTGCTAAAGACCTGATGTCCACTCTATCTATATTTTTGGGGTTTTTTTTTCTTCTGTCTTCACACTAGCTGTCTGGTCCAGTGGACTGAATACTCACCAGCAGAACAGACTACATTTCCTCCTGTATTGCAAAGGTTTACATTCACCTAAAATCAAAAAAATGCACTTTGTGAAGTCCAAGCCTGCCTCACCAAATGCAAAACAAAGAGGGGACTTCTGGAGGGTTTGCTTTGCACTCCTGATCTAAACTAAAATGCTAAAATATGTATGCCCAAGTTTATTTCTACAAACATATGTAAGACCTTTCCTCTTTTTACTTACATATCCAAGTAAGATACTATTGCGGGTGTCTTGCTGGGCATCTAAATCTCACGATTGTCAGGGAAAAGATAAAAAGCTGGCCAAGCAAGTCAAAACAAAGGCTCTAAATCAGCAAAGAGGCTCAACCACCAACAAGAAAGCACCAAACCCTTTCAGAGATACCTTGGTTGTTGGTTTAGCAGACACCTTTAGTGGAGACCAAAGGACAGACAGTAAGAGAGAAGGGTTGGTTTGCTGTTCTCCCCTCCAAGGCAGCCATCTAGATGAAATCAATCTGGTTTTAGCTTTAACAGACTGGAAGATAGCTGCAAGGCTTTGGTGACATAATAGAAGGCAGAGATGGGCTGGCCAGTTTGTAAAGGACTGGGCGGGCATGTGAGAAAATACTAAAAATAACCAGTGACACCAGTACTTATTCTGTGCGACGGGTGGCATCTTCAGAACCACTCTGTTGTTTACAGCTATTTCCATCTTTGCGCAGATGCTGGTATCCCTCTGGTCCTGCAGCCTGGGTTTGTGCCAGTTCAGCAAACCTCGCATCAGGTTGCTGAGGTTGGCTACACGCTCCTTTTGCTCCTGAAGCCATCACCCTGTGCAGTGGCACCCTCCATTGCTGCAGTATGGAAGGAAATCAAAAGGTCCACCAACTTACTGGCAGGATCTAAGTGGAGACAGAGGCCATCAGGGAACCAGTAGTTGGAAACCATCAGTGAGTTCCCCTTGATGGTGATTTCAGTGGCTGTTGTGGCCATTTTGGGTTTGGAGAAGTCTCCAGAAGTTTGGGGGAAATGGAGAAGCTGGATTAACAATGCCAGCTGGAAAGGATCCTCAGCCTGGAAAAGCTGCGGGCTGCCTGGTGGGCAGAGAGAAGCTATCATCACAGCTTTCGTCAGACAGTTTCTCTCTTGTTTCAGGATCCTCTATCGCTTTTCCTTTGGATCTACATACGAACACAGGGATTGGTCTCTGAGAGCATTCTTGGGAGATTGCTGCTAGCCTGTTGCCTAGGTATGGGAAATTTTGCCTAGAACAGTTGTACATAAATGTGCTTTTTAACGCCTATCCAAGCTTCACTGGACTGTGCAAAATGCAAAGAACTAGATGAAGTGCACACAGCTATGCGACTGAGCCACATTTCACTCTTCCAAGGGAAAATACACGTCTTTCTACCATGAGAATTACTTTAACATTATATTTTCCCCATCTTTATGTGCTGCTTTTTATATTACAGTATTTATTGGAGGATACAAGCGAAGAAGATTGAGTGCCTTTCTGTACTGCAGCAGAAAGCTGCCAGTCATAGCTTCAATCCTTTTCTGTGATTCTGTGATATTTTCCTCTTCAAGATCATATTTCTATGCAGCCAAAGCTTTTTGCCTTTTTTTTTTTTTTTGGCTAAAGGGAACTGTGGCAGTGAACAATGTCTTCATTGTGCAGAAGAAAGGAAAAATGAAGCATGGTGTTGTAATAGACATAATATGAAAGCAACTTCAAAGTGTGAGGCTGCTCAACTGTCCAGATTTGATTAAAAAGAGATGAATATGGGACTACATAAACAAGCTGTCCAAAGCACAACCCACTAGCTTTACATGCGAATCAGCCTTCTGGCCTGAGAAAATTGCATTGCAACTGAATGCAGATGGCTAATTTGAGAAACTATCTATCTGTGCTGATGTTTAACAAGTAATTCTGATTTTCCACTACCAGAATTGCTGTAATATTGCATTTTACCCCTTTCTTTCTTTATGTTTGTACATTAATTTTTAACTTAAATAGGCAAAGACCAGACATCTACTTCTTATGGCTTTGCTTTGCAGATGAAAAGACTTAAACCACAAATAGAAAGACAAAAATGAAAAAAAAAAAAAAGAAATACACAAAAAGAACTTGGTAATGTAGGAAGAAAAAACTGATGGATGAGGGATGACAGGTAGGTGTTCCAGAGAACAGGAGCTGAGGGAGATAAAGACGAAACACAAGGTAAAAGACAGAGGCATTGAAACAGCTGGCAAGTTTACAAATGGGAACAAATGATTGTTTTTCTTAACAAATTGACAAATATCGGTGCCCCTGTAGCCATATGACTCCAGACTCTGATCTCATAAGTTAAACAGGTTTGGTGTAGTCAGAAGCGCGGTGGCAGTCTTCCAAAAAAAACCACTCCTGAGCTACGGAAAGCATTTGACTTGCTGAGTCAGTGCAGAGGCAGCTCCCCAGAAAAGCGAGGGCACCATGCCAACGCCAATACATTCCTTTGGATGAGCCGCTTTCTGGTCGCTCATGGCAATTCAAATTCCCACGACAGTTTCCCCCAAAACTTTCAGGTTGGGCTAAAGACTTCCAGTGGTGACAGACGTGAAAGGGAAATTCTAATTATAACTGCTCAGCAGTGGTAATCTGTGACCAGGGAATGATCTGGCATGGAGGGCAAGGAGGCTCAACTGCGAGAAGGGGTTAAACTGGCTGGAAGCAGAAATGCCAGAGACAGAACAGACTCCTTTCGAGGGAGTGGTTTCCCTTGGTAAGGAGATAAGAAACAGCCTCAGCATTGTATTGTAGCCATCCTGGAATGGGAATCCTCAGGGACCCAAGCTCAGGGGTCACCTTTGGGCAGCAGAGCTGGGCTGGGGGATGGACCCACAGCCCAGCTGAGGTGCCTCATGCCACCGCTCTCAGGATTGATGCCAGTGCAAGTGTATATAAGATGCTTGTGACACATCTTTGCAGACTCCATGTAGAACCGCATATTCTGGCGGGACTCTGCCCAATGCACAGTTCATTAAATTTTTCTTCTATGTTTAAGTGCAAAGGTATGTTCAATTCGCCTTGAGGGGTACCATAAAAATTCTCCAACAGACGCCACTGGTGAGCCTGGTTAAAGTGGTTGATGTCGCTGTGAGCCCCAGCTCTCCTTCACCTCTTCTGCCAGAGGTTACAGCCCCAGTAGCCAGAACAGGGCAAGAGAGGCACCCACCTCCGACCCACCATCCCAGCCCATGGGCTGGTGTCTGCTCAAATTTATCCTCAGTGGCGTTTTAAAACAAAGTGCCAGGCTCCCATCGAGGCATCAGAGCTCACATTTCCTCATGCCACTCTTGCCACAATCACTTGTGCCCTGTGTTTGCAAAGTGCAAAGGAGAGGCAGCCGGGGTGTCCTCCTCCAGCGTGCTGTTTCCCTGCTGATCTCAGTGGAGCTTCTTGGGCAGTGGCACTCAAGCTCATCTAAATTCCTGCTGCATTTTCAGTTTCAGCTGACTCCAGTGTACCACTGCGACCCAGTAAAGGCAGAACACAGAGGTATGCTCTGACAGGCTATTTTATTTATACATTTTGAGGGCAGAGGGATGTGTCTGTAGTCCTTTAGTCTGGTTTCGTGCTTCGTCTAGACCACAGAATGTCACCTAAATCAGAGACCATAACCTCAGCCTGAACCAGACTGTATCTAACATGAATGTATAAAATGTTGAGTTAGAGGCACTAGGAGAACAGAAAAAATATTGAATCCCTGGGGAAGCAGTTAAACAGTAAAAATTACCATTACTGTGAAATATACGCCTTATTTCTACTATGCCTACCTTCCCAGCCTTTACAACACAAAAACAAAGAATACAGGTTTTCAAACATTGAAATGTGTACATCAGTGATAGGAAAAAGCTCTTCAGGCTATTTAAGTCCTTTCCAGCCAAGTCCCACTTGTGGATTAGGCACAGGAAGAGCGCAGTCACCCCTCCCGCCTGCCCACATAGAGCTCCAATCCGCCCCTTCCTCAGCTCTTTCCTGTCCCCTCTCTCCTTAGGACTGACTCAGGGTCATCCATGAAGGAGCCTGTTGTCTGCAGAACCTCTGCTTCATCTCTTGTAAGGGTTGGAAGATGTCTAATGAATGAGGAGGAGAGAGGAACATCTTACCGCTCACGCCCAGGACCAGCAGGCTGCAGAGTTGGATGCTGTTCCCACCTCTGCCGCAGAGCTCTCCTGCAGTGACAAACAAGTCCTCTCGCCAGGCTCTCCACAAGTGGTTCCTGTGTTTTCCTCATTTTCCACTTGCCCCACAGAGGCCCTAGAGTCTAATTTACAGAAGTGTTGGGTGCACGCAGCTGCAAGTGAAGTCAGGAAGGTGGTGATTTAACAAAAAATCTTCTGTATTCTCGCAAACATGAGACACAAGTTTGTAGAACTGAGAGCTCAAAATAATGCGTTATGAGCATATTCAACTTGAGTGACTGAATTCCCTGTCTGTATCCTGGGAATTATGAGAGAAAATTAGTAATTGTTTGCACAGCACTTGGACACTAGACTGTTACTTAGAAAAGACGGTGACAACATTAGCATTTCCATCTTTAGAGCGGAGTTTGAATAGCAGACAGGAAATCAGGCATGAAACTGCCAAGTGAACAGGGGGAAATTACACACTCACTGAGCACCATCCACCCTGTGAGCTGAGGAGGGGACAATGAAAGTAATATGACAGATTGCCCTTAAAAGACAGGATCAAACATATATGAACAGGGAGTCAGAGCAAAGTGACCCAGGCAATTTTAATTCCAGCAGTTTCTAATGTTAAGCACCTTGCTGCAGTGAAGCTCCTGTAATGTAATTTCTTCTGTATAACAAGGTTTTATGCTGAAATTCTTGTTTCGATATGCAAACTCCAAAAATTCTTGTTTACAAAGTCTAAAGGTGTATTGGCACAGCTCAGTGCAATGCAGCACAGTTACTTAAGCTGGGCTGGGGCGGATTTGTTCTAGAAATACAAACAACACGTCAGGACTCTCCTTGCACCTGGCTTAGAGCAGGACCCGTTAACTCCCTCGTAACTACCTCAGGTACAGAACCGCTTTAATACGATTATTCTACTTCCAGTACTGACAGGGTGCTATCTTGCACAGTTTGAACATGTTTTGAGTGACCATTAATAATGTCTTATTGTTGAATGGGTGGAGAGTTTCCTAACAAACAAAACCACAACTTGTTTCCAGCTTCAAAGGAGAAATGTGAATTTTTGGGTAACAACCCTGTATTATTTTATTATGATTTTTGCAACAGCTGAGTGATACCGATCAGTAGGTGGCCTCTATTATTCTTTGGAAGTTGGCACAGGACTAGCAAAAAAACCCAAACCCAAACAGTATATTGACACTGGAAAATTACCACACTATTGCCCATGGGTGTTCTAATTTCAACAAGCAAAATCTGATAACTTGGCCATTCATTCCACCTCTCTCAAACAATAGATAATCTTTTTGCAAATACCTCAGGAACTAATCAAGAGCCATTTGTTTGGGCGATTCACCTCTGACTCCTTAGAGCCCTCCAGTCCCGGTGGAGTTCTTAGAAAGATACGGCCCGGCCCTTCTGCTGCCCCCCTCCAAGCTCTGGGGCACAGAAGTATCTCCCATGTCCCAGGTCCTCAGTTCACAGCCCAGAGCGACTGAGGTGTGTGCCATCCCCTTCCAAGCTTCATTTTCCCTGGGAAGGAAACAAGACTAGAACAGTATCTGGAACCGCCTTTGGTCTGTGTGTTTGAAGGATGAGGACCCTGAGACATGTTAAGCTGCACTGACTGTGCAGATTAGACATAGCTATTTTTCAGCAATTATCTTTCTGTTTTACTGTGTTTTTTTCCTATATTTAAATGAACAATAATTCTGAGAAAGCTTTTCAGTACAACAGAGTTAATCTTTCTCTGTGCAAAGACTGTTCTTAAGCAAGAAGAAGCAGCCTCATACTGTTTTTCAAAATCTTTATTGAAATTGTGTTTCATGATACATTTGGAGATGAAGATGATGAGATTTGCTTTTGTTACTAAGGTGGATGTCCTCCAGGTGGATGTGGTGCCAGAGCTACTGCCTGTAACCTGGACTTTCCTTGTGCACACAGAGTATGCCTAACAAGTAACAGACTATATGGAGTCAAGTGTTTGGGCTAGGATATCATCATAAAGAAAACAAAAGCCCATTACAGTCTCATGGGTAAAATGGGGAAGTGTGCATTGACACTGCAGGTCCGACATCCACTGACAAAGGCTGCTACCTTGACAGCAGGCTGTCTCGAAAGACCGGAAAATAGCAAATAACAACCTAGCTCCCCCAAGAAAAGGGCAATGAGAGAGGAATTCAGCGTCATACCAAAGGAAAATACTGCCCTTCAGCTGTCAGCATGGGCACCCAGCAGAATAGCACCACCTGGACAACAGTCAATTGCACACCAGCAATTTCCATGCTATGTGGACACTACAGCGGTCTTGATTCTCCAGGGTGGGTACGGGGCTTCACCACACTGAGCTCGTTGCAGGATGAAGAGTTACGCCCTCATTCTGAGCATGCGAAGTTCTAAACCTTTCACTGTGTTTATGTTAAAAATCACTTTTGGCTACGCAGAAAACTTAACACTACAAAAGCAGTACTCATCTGCTGTTATTAAACCAGAGCCAGATTCCCTCCCTCCCTCCTGGCCCAGAAGGCACCTAACACAGGATTTTGTGAACTCATACCTTAAGTCCAAAATTGCACTTCATATACATTTAATGATCTGTAGTTGCATGACTCAGTAGCTGATAGTTCAGGTGGTGGCACGCAGAAAGGTGCCAGGCTCGGCTGAGTGTCGGATGTAGAAAGAAGAGCCTTCTGAGCAGCTGGAGAGCAGCTATACCTGTGCAGTCAGCACTGCTGTGGCTGCTACCCCGACCCTATGTCCCCCTGCGGTGCTCACCAAAGATGCCGGCAACTGGAGAGGATCAAGAAACTTACGAGGACTGGAAAATATACATTGCGACAAAAATCTCTGTTGAGCTTAACTAGGGTTATAATTGCACAGGCAGCTCAAATGATGAAACAGCACGTTAGTGCCAGAAGGAAGGGGATCACCCTTCCCTCTCATTCCAGTTTCTCCTTCCTCCTCCTCCTCCTTTCTCCTGTTTCCAGCCCCACCCTCCCTTCCCCAGCTCTGGCTGCAGCTGGTGCTTGCGAGATCCTTTCCTTGCTGGTTTGGCTCACTAACCCAGCAGAAAAGTAAATCACAGGTTTTGGAGGATTTCATTTCTGCCAGAGCAGTGAGTTAGGCTGTCCCATGGAAGAGCCTGACAAGTGCTAGGACTGGATGAGGACAAGAGAAAGAGACTGGAGATGGGAGCAGACCTCCTTCCTCGGTGCTGGTGAACTGATAAACTCCTTTACTGAACGCTCCGGTTTCTTAGCTGATGGGAAGCTTTAGGGCACTCAGCGCATTTAATTACCTATATGACGAGGAAGGTTTGACAACAGGCAAAGGCGGCAGCAAAGAATCCTAGCGCAGAAGGATTTTTAAAGACTGCAAATTGATGCTAGAGAAGTTCGTGCTAATAAATAAGGCAAATGTGGAATAATGATGGTAACTGAAAGCCTCTTTCCGAGCTCGTTCTGGGATTTCCCTGTCGCCGGTAGAGACTTTACACCGCGTGTTCTCCAGGGGAGCTTCTCCTGGAGAAGTGCTCTGCGTCGGACACGTACCGGCGGCAGAAGGCCCACGCAGGCGCTGGACCGCGGGCCAGGTGACACGGTCACCCCGGCGCTGGCCTGTCGCAGCTCACCGACAGCTGCCTGGGACACACGCACACTGAAGCCGGTACAGGGCCGTCGGCAGAGCGTGCTTTACTACCGGGTGAGTGTGGGGGAAATTGGAAAATGAATAGAAAATTATACATTTTTTTTCTTCGTCAAGATGACAGCTGTGAGCCAAGAAAGGCAAACGAATGATGCCAAGGCGGTACAAAGACGAAGAAAGCCAGTGGCGAGTAAAGCATGCGGCCGGGGGGAGCCCTGCCGGCCGCCGGGGGGAGCGGGGCCGTTTCTAACGGAGCTGGGCCGCCGCCGTCCGCCTTCCCGCCCCACAGCCCCCGGCGGGGTCAGGGTCAGGGTCGGGGTCAGGGTCGGGGTCAGGGTCAGGGTCAGGGTCAGAGTCCCAGTCCCAGTCCCAGTCCCAGTCCCAGTCCCAGTCCCGGTCCCAATGCCCCCGGAGCCCTGTCCTTCCCCTTCCCCTTCACCGCCCGCCGGGCCCTGCCCACTCCCGCCGCCGCCGGAGCATGCGCGGGGCCGGGCCAGTTCCGCCGCCGCCCCCGCTCCCCTCATAGCGGCGCTGCCGGGACCGACGGGAGCCGCTGCCGCCGCCGCCCCTCTCCGCGCTGAGGACCGCGACAAACGGCAGCCGCCGCCTGGGCCGCAGGTAAAGGTTGGCCGGGACCCTCCTCCCGCGGCCCTTTGTGCGAGGGGCGGCCGCCCGTCCTCGGCGGAGGGACGAGAAGGAGAAGACGAGAAGGAGAAGGGGGGTGGGGGTGGGCTGCGAGCGCGGCGGCGCGGGCATGGCGGAGCGGGGGAGGCCGGTGCCGAGGCGGCGGGGAGGGCCTGGAGGAAGGGGCGGCTTCGCTGTGCCCCTTGCGAGGGCAGTGTTTGTCCCCGCCGCCGCCGCCGGGGAGCCGCGTCGAGCTCCTCCGGGGCGGCGCTGCCGGCCGGCTCGGGCGGTGCATCGCGGGGCCGCCGCTCCCCGGAGCCGGCCGGGGGGGGGAGCTGGTGGGGTGAGCGAGGCCCTGAGGGGGGCCCCTCCGTCCGCGGCCGGAGAAGGCAGCGAGTAAATAGACGCCTGCGTGTCTGGTCGGTCGGTCTGTCTGTCTGTGTCCACCTCCTCCCGTGGTCGTGGTTTTGGGGGGGGTGTCTTCTGTGGAGTGGCTGCGATGTGGCTCTTCGGGCAAGCGGGCCCTGCTGCGGGTCTGAAATGGAGGCAGCAGATTTCAGAGCGAAGTGCGTAACAAGGGCGATTGCCCAGAGGTTAATTAGGTGGGTATCACAAGGGAAGCAGTGAGTTATTAGCGGAGAACGCGTCTTGCAAAACAGCTGCTCAGTTCCTGATGTCTCCGCCTGACCTCCAGGAGGTTTTGTCCTGCATCTGCTTTAAAGGTGAACTTTTGGGTTCATAAGCTTCTAACTTCTGGAAGTAGAAGCCCACGTTTCAGTGTCGGTGCTGGCTTTGTGGCCTGCTGTAATCTCTCCATGGCGCACAGGCAGACGACACTTGTGGGTGGTGGTTTTTTGTTGTTTTGGTGTTTTTTCCCTCCCCCAGTATAGGCTGCTGGTGCTTTCGGAGACAGCAGTCTCGGGGGTTTATCTGGGTCCTGCACCACCTTCGGCTCTGCGCTTTCTGACCTGGAGAGCGAGTCGGGAATCCCTTCTCCCAGCCGTGCCACCGAGGGCAGGTCGGGATCACTCCCACCCGTGACACTTCCTGCTGGCAGCCCCAGGGTGTCACGAGTGCCGCCTTTCCAGGGGTCTCCGGCCAGTGGCCCGACACTTCCCTTTGGCAGGCAGGATCTGCTGACGGGTGCTGGGCCACTGGTGGTCTGACTTCCCAGCCAAGGGTACTGAGAAATGGGGAGAGGTCTTCACCACCTGGTTTTGTGGGTCGCTGGCTGAGTTACGGCTGTCCCTCCTGCCCCGCGCTCTTCGTTTGGTTTCCACTTTTGCTCTGCTGAACACTTGTGTTCCTCACAAGACACAGGAATATGGAAATGATCAAGGAAAACTATTCTGTTGGTGGTGTAGAGTTTTAAGGGAGAAGAGGAGGTTATAGTGACTCACGTTTTGTGGTGGCCACTCCCCAGCTCCTAAAGCCGTTACAGCGGCTGCTGAAACTCTTGTTTATACTGTGAATAACGTTGCACAGAAGTCGTGGACAAGTTCTTCCTGTGATTACTGGTGGTCCCTGACAGTGGCAATTGTTATTAAAAATTGTGTTTTAAAATAAGTACAATATCTTTGTGGATCTCACATTACCTAACAAGGGGTATTTGTGTTATAACTGTCCATACAGAAATTGAAAATACCATATGCAAAATTACAAGCTCATTGAATGCAGTTACAGTGGTGACAGTTATTCTGGGTGTTTAGTTGGAAAACCAAAAATAGTAACCAGTGAGATTACGACGCGGGAGCTAACCCGGCAGCTCCCTGGTAGCGGTGACAAACGCTTGGGTTTGTGAGCCCTTGGCTGGGGAGGGGAGGTGACCGGCAGGTTTGTAAAGCGGCAGGATAAGCTGCTGGAGTGTCGTCTTATGTGATCTGAGAACTAATATATGTCTAGCTTTGCTAATACTTTTCTACAGAAAGCACCATGCTCCTCTTTGTAAACTAGAGGAAGGTTGATGTTGCCTGTTGAACGTGTGCCAGTGCTTAGACCGGTACCTGAAGCTCCTCGGGCAGCTGGAGCGTAGAGGTACATGGCAAGTCTGATGCTGCGTGTGACTTGCCTGGTGTTGGCAGCAGAATGCAGTGTCCAGACATCGCTTTTACTTGAGCCAGGGGTTTGCCAGGCTTGGGCTTGTGTTTGCTATTGCCTGTTTTGGATGAGCAAAAGCACTTGACTGTTTTGGGTCAATGCTGGATTAAAAGCAGAACTTTAAACTGGTTTTAAATGTGTATGTTTAATTAAGAAAGCTCCCAGGCTTCAACTATGTTTGGTTTAGTTGCAACAATTAGTCAAAAATGTCAGCGGCAATTAATTATTACAACATAATTGGCCACATGTTCACATTTTAGATCTCTCACATTTAGGGCACGCTTTTTGGAAGTTTTAATTGTAGTTTAACATGATACTGGAGCTGCTGGGCACTCTGCTGAACAAGTAGAAAAGCTGTAGATGAGCTTAGTGTAATACGAAGAGATGTCTATTGTGTTACAGCAGTATCACATTAGGCATCAGTGTGTGTGGTTTTTTTTAAAAAAATCAACTTAATATGTGCACTTAGAGAAGCAGTAGCTCAAGGATTTATGCAGTGGTCAATTTAATCTGGAATTTTTTCTACTTTGCTACACAAATAAGGACCTCTGTTCTTTGGATGAGAAAATGAATCCCCAGACTGAGAGCTTTTAATAAGAGCTGCCTCATTAAGTGTGCTCTCAGTGCCTTGTATAACTTGCAAAACTATATCACGTTTTGTTGTCTTCTGTTTCTGTCCCTTTCACCCCTCATTAAAATGTTCCCATATGTCGGTGTGAAATGTTTAATTATGGTTTTGGAAAGTTCAGCTGACCTTAGTGACAATGTGAGTGAAGGAGCTCTGCAAAAATGGGATTTCCTGAAGCCTGAGGTGCCCCACTCCAGCAGCACTGGATGTCAGCATGGTGCTTTAGAGAATCATGTGAAGTGGGTTTTTTGTTTTTTCTTGTTTTCTTTTCCTTTTTTTTTTTTTTGGCTTTATTACTTCCTGATAAGTTGTCACAGGGCTCTCCCAACATCACATGAGAGCCAGCCTGAAGCTTCCCTGTGTTTTGAAACTCACCACTGACTGAATCTGGCTGCTTTATGGCCTCTTGCTGGAATTTATGTGTTGCAAATGGACATGGGGAGCCAGTTCTTTTCAGTGGCGTCTTACTGGAACATCAGAACTGATTAAAGCGTTTGGCTATTTTGGATAACAGAGTGAAACCTTCCACAGTTATAAATAAAATACTGTCCCAGTTGGGAGGAGGAGTAGGAGGAAGGTGATTAGATTTTTCCTCTTAACCTTCATCATCATTGCGTCCTGGCCTCCTAAAGTGTGTCTTTGCAATACTTCATGTGAAAAGGTTTTCTCTGTATAGGCTTTCTCATCGTTGAGACCTAAACTTTGACGACACTAAGTATATTAAATAAAGCCTATTACACAAAGGCTATTATTGATAATAGATTAAATGGGTAGTCTTAATGGAATTTATCTGCAGTGCTAAGACTTGCAGGTAGCAGGTGAACTGACTTGCAGGTCACAGATCACTTATTTAACACTTTGTCTGCTTTTTCTTTTTTGCTTTTTGAAGTTGTAAAGCTAAATAAATATCTCTGATGACTAACCCTGTTATTTGTTTGCTCCCCTCGCCCTCTCTTTTTGGTCTTCCTTCTACCCAGTGAGACTGCATCAAAATGTCTCTCTATCCTTCCCTGGAAGATCTGAAGGTGGACAAAGTTATTCAGGTATGGTGGGCTTTAATAAGATGAGTTTTGATGACAGTAATAGATGTGATGATTTTTAGTCTAGGGGAGGGGAGACTTCCATTGCAGGTGTGAGTTTGTGTTTTACTATCATACTCTAAAAGGAGAAGGACAAACTGCTTACTTTGTGTCTTGGTATAATATGATGAATGTTTATTTTACCACTGTTGGGTATACTTATTTTGTTTTATATACTCATTTATAGTAATTTGTCTTTAATGTGTTGATAAGTTTGGTTTTTTTGAAGTATAGATATTGGGTCTTAAGTAGACAAACATAGTCAGTCTCTTCCCATACTTCAGCTCTGACGTGGTGAATAGGTATTGACTGAACTAATAAACCTGCTGTGTCTCATTCCTTGTGTCCAAACCTGTGGCAGAAAGTTTTCATGGTCAGTTGGGTACAAAAAAGAGCACTGACTGTCTTAACGTCATCTGGAATCACAGACTTTTCCTCTGGCTATTTCATGGTGGTGACCAGTTCTCTCGATACTTCCAGGATTACCACGTTTGTTTAAAATCTTTTATATATAAGAATATTCATACCTTTATTATTAGACAGGACAAGAATGAGAAAAAAAAATCTGTGAAACAAAATAATGAAAAACACTTTAATGGGTAAACTCCATGTGAAATTTGACATGAATGTATTTTACAAGGAGTTCCCTTGCTTTCTTCAGCATTTTACTAAGCTTCCATTTTTCTTTCCTAATCCTAAACTGAATTCCCTCACAGTTTAAACAGCAGCAATGTGTTATACTGCATTTTAAGGTGGCTGCTGCTTCTGTCCTTGTCCTCATTGGGAAGCAATCAACCCAACTGCACAGTACAGCTTATTAACTCCCCTGTACTGTCTCACAGTGGAGTGCCTCCATCTCACCCGTGTTTGTATGTGTGGGGTGAGGATCTGTTGTGGGCACGGTGTTGGGATTCTCTTTGCTGTCTGCCCACCCCACCCTGCTCCATTCTTCTTATCATACCAGAGTCCTTTATCTACAGTCAGGTAATGCTGAACTGAAAAATACACCTAGCCAAGGAATGTGCTCCTTCAGCCTTTTAATGACCAGCTGTTAGAGTTTATATATTGCAATTAAAAATATTAAATGTAGTCTTTCTACTACTTAACTTTTGTGACCACTGAATGAAGCAGTAAGGAAAAGTAGGGTATCTCTATGCTGAGTCCTGTAAACCTTGAACCATAGATACATGTTCCGTCATTTTATAGAGCAGGGACTCTTCTTGTACATTGTCCTGCACATGTGCTCAGAAGAGCTTATGAACTTGGGCAGAAGTGCCTTGTTCGTTTGACTATGCCTGTAGTATGTTGTGGTGTTTCACAGGCAAATAAGAGTAAACCCCATAGAGGTTTCTGTAGGGAGCATAACAAATTGTTCTGTTAAACTAGTTTAATCCTTGGTGACACTGTAATCTCAAAGGTCTGTTTTCCAGAAATCGGTTCATGCAGGAAAGATGCTTGCTGTTGTACTTACAGATGAGTGTCCGCTCAAAATTTAAATTAGGTTTTCACAAAGTTCTACCACTTGATAAATGGGATGTCAAGCAAGACAGCCTGTGAGAAAACTCACGTGGGGGTGGGAGAGAAGGGAGGTAGAGCCAAGAGCATTTGGTTACAGATCTCCAGTGGAGTAGCTTGGGTGTTCTTGTTGCCACTGTCAATGGAGACGATTGCCCTTCAGCTGTTAGGTGACAGCATCTCGCTTCTACCAGTCAACCATAGTAGAAACTACAGGGGGTAATGGGCTGTCTACTGAGTGTAGCTATGAGAGAGGGGAAGTAAATACTGTTGTTGCTAAATACCATTATTTCAAGAGTAAGCCATTCTGTTTCCACTGATGTTTTTGGTAGCAAACACTAAATTATTTGCCTCTCCCAAAAACTGCATTATAAAAATGCT
The DNA here is from genome assembly GCA_003993805.1 of Himantopus leucocephalus. Taxonomy (NCBI): domain Eukaryota; kingdom Metazoa; phylum Chordata; class Aves; order Charadriiformes; family Recurvirostridae; genus Himantopus; species Himantopus leucocephalus. The sequence continues at coordinate 123,611,882 of RSEF01000002.1, read as the reverse complement.
GTCTTTTTAAATACGACTGAGAGCACTCTTAAGAGAAAAGGAGGCAGAGTACTGAAAGACAAAGTATTTACCCACAACTAGTGAGTGAGATTAAAATGACTGCTGGTTGAAATAAATAGACTTGTTACATTAAATATTCTAACCTGTTCCTTTTGTTCAGCGTTTGAGTTGGAGGTTATTCTTCTAAATGCATCTGATATTGAAAAATGAGTCATTCTTGCTCTGAAACTTTTTTCCGAAAAAAACTTCCTGGAGAGTACAGGACTACGAAGTCTTCTATTTTTAAGCATGATTTCCTTAAAAACATTAAGTAATTTGACCATCATGTTGTGTTAGATTATTTATGTGTCCTGTTTGGCATAATGTTTCACTATGCATTTAGTAATTTCCCCCCACCTTTGACGTTCAACCTCAGGAAGGCTGTGGGGATAGCTATTTCCATCACACTTAACAGTCCTCTGTAAGGCAGTGTTTCTCACTGCTCGTGATTGCACAAGGCCAAAAAAGTAGTAGCGAGGTATCGAGAAGGAAGGAAACTGGCTTACTTTAATACAGTCTCTTATAGTTGTTTGTCAGTAAGCAATATAGAAATTAAGCTTAGTGTGTTCACTATAGTGGCAACTTCTGTAGAAAAATCATCTTAGAAGTTTAATACCTTCTGAAAGAAATGGACCAAGTAGCATTGGATTGTGTGGAACTTGCAACCTGTAAGGGACTATGGTAGAACTCATGAATAATGTCTGTAAATGGTGAAAAGATAAAAATGGCTGCTATCCAGCTGAAAAAAGTAATTACACTGCCAAAGGTCATACCTTAAAACTTAAATTTATAAAGGTTTGTCATCCAAGTTTAATGTGCCATTTAAGGTTCTTTAACTTGCTTGACGACAAAAACAGAACAGGTTAACGGTAAAGCCTTTCTGCGTTATTACTCTAGCCTTGTCTCTGAGCAAGATACAAGTTGATCTACCAAAGTAATTTGATACTACTATAGCATGTTGTATTGAAGTTATTTATTTCAAAGAAAAAGATTGACTGCAGAACTTCAAGATGAATAGCATGTGCAGGAAAAACCAAAATGTTTAGTGTCCTGCCTGAATAATAAAGATTTCATACATTATTTTTTTTTCTTGTACAAGATAACGTACGTGAGTTTCTTTGCTTTCAGGCTCAGACTGCCTTTTCTTCAAATCCAGCTAATCCAGCAATCTTGTCTGAAGCTTCTGCTCCTATTTCTCAAGATGGAGGTAAGCTCGTGTACTGTATAGTATCCTAACGTTGTGGAAGGCAGTTACGAAATCATAAAGTTAACAGTACAGTCAAAAATACCTCTAAATATGTAACCCTATTTACGAAGGGTGAGAACATGCCTTTTTGGAAATGCCAACGCCCACCTTGGCAAAGTGCTATAGGAGTCAAAAACCAGTGTTTGCTTATAAAAGGAAGTTGTGGCAAACACTCACCCTTCTCTTAACTTTTTGAAACCTTTTCCAAGTGAGCCTAAGGTAACAAGATTTGCTGTTGGTACCACTTAAACTCTTCTTAACTCTTTCCTCAAATATTTCGTTGTCCTTATTTATCACATGCATATTTGTAAGCTCTGGAGGCCACCATGAGTCTGAGTGTCTTTCCCCTCCATATGAGCTTGCTTAGGAACAGACAAACATGAATCGCTGAACAGAGAAGTGCCCAGGAAGGTGGAACTTAATCTTGTCATGCTGTCGGCATAAAGCTTCCAGCAGATTTTGGGGTCAAATGTCTGGTGGGAAATCCACCAGACGTAAAGCTGAATGACTTGTACCTGTTTCTCCTGCTTTTCTCCCATGCACATCCCTGAAGGTGCACAGGTATGTTTGAGATCAGAGCTCTGGGTTAGTAAGTTACGCTTGGTCTAAAAGGCCTAAAGCCCCTTAACCAGCATGACCAGCAGCAGTGCTGGAATAGCTGTCAAAAGTGCTGGTGGATCAGATATTAAAGCTTGGTGGATGTAACTTTGTCTCCAGTTCTCATCTTGGTGCTGGTGTGTTTAAGATGACTTTAAGGCAGGAGTTTGTATAGCTCACCAGAGAGCTGCCTCTTGTAGATTCTTTCTGGAACAGATACTTACCTGGCCTAACCTCACCAGACCAGAATTGAGTTTGCTTCAGCAGTCTCTTCTTGGCAGTATTCTTCCTGCTGTCCAGAGTTTGAATTCTCTAGTTTTTGTGCCTGCTGGCCGAATGACAATTTTAACATCAGCTTGTGTGTGAATTGCTCAGGGGCTGTGTATGGCAGAAGAGTGATTAATCACTCAATATATCCCAAAGGAAGGGAGGCTTACACCATTTATAGGATGTGCCAAACCTGTTGGGAATGTCTCTGTCCTGGAAGAGGCAGGGGAATATACAACATCAAGAACTTTTGGATATTTTCTGCTATTTGGAGGTGTCTCTGTTCTGAATGAGAATGTAATGCAGCTGGCAAATATGCATCCTGTGTCGTGGTCTTTGATGAAGAACAAAAGAGAAAAATCGAGTAGCTGCAGAAGTCTTGTGCAACATTAATTGTGTGTAATCTTAGGGGCTTGAAAACATAAGCAAAAGACAGCCATAGAAGAAATATTAATTAAAAACTCGATTAATCAACATTGGTGAAGCTACAAACTGATCAGTTTGGAAATAAGATCAGACAGGACAGCTCTTGTGTGAAAGAGCATGCAAACATGACTACTGAAAGTATTAAGGAGCAAAAAAGTCTCTCAGTTATACTGGAATTCATGTTGCCATGACCTTTGTGTTACTTCCCAGAAAAGTTGCTTTCCATTTCTGGTCAAATGTGGATTCTTATAATAGAATAGCTGGTTTTACGCACGTAACCATAAATGAACACTAGAAACCTAAGCTTTGTGAACTGGGGAGCCTGCCTGCTTCCAAGGCTGTCCCTTTCACCACCTCATTTTCCCAGCAGCCTTTTCTGTCACAACCGATTCAGTGAGAACAGCGGGTGGACTCTTAAGAGTTCTCATAATGGCCACTTGTTAAATCCTACCAGTTAATTATAAGTGGAATTTCAAGAGCGATATCAAGCTTGTTTCCAGCATTGTTTGACTTGAGGTCTGACGAGTCTGTCAGTTTAACTTCCTTTCCTCCTGCTCCCTGCACCCCACTCCTCTCGGGCATAGAGGAATCTCCTGCTGGATGTTTTAAGGACTGTGGTGGTTGTGTCTTGTTGAGAAGTATGTCTAAAACGACTTTATTTTGAAGCTGTGAGAAAATTACAACTACTTGCTTATGAAGACTATTAAAGCAGACTGCGCTGTGGACCTTACAGCCAAGAGGCTGTCTTCTGCAGAAACTTTACTGTGCCTGGGATCTGGATGGTCCTTGGCATGGATGCCTCTTGTGAGTGCTGTCTTGCACTTGGTGGAAGGTGACTCTGTGTGTTTGTGTGTTCTCCAGCATACCTGGTTTGGGGGTGGGAGGGAAAGTAGTTCCCCACTAATGGCCTGAAGGCTTTGGAGCAAGTGCATGTCTTCATGGACTGCAGCACAGTGTTCTTTTTGGAACTTATCACCATGTGTCTAATGTCATTTGTGCTGTAAAGGATGAATGGAGTAACTGAAGCTAAAAGTTCTCTGTAAGCTCTTTATCTCAAAAGTGCTGCTCCTCTGGTTACTCTTCTAAGCTGGGCTAGAATAACAGTCCTGATTCAAGTGCGTCTTCCATCGTAATTTTCAAGTTAGATACATTACAGTAGCACAAGATTTGTTGAAGTAATTGTAGGTGTGAAAGCAGTAACTGTTTGTTCTGTTAAACTGAGAAATGTGTTGACAGGATTTTTCTGTTTTCTTTTTCTGCTATAGGCTTATACCCCCGACTATATCCAGAACTTTCTCAGTATATGGGCCTGAGCCTCAATGAGGAAGAGGTGCAGAGAAACTTACCAGTGGCAGCAGCTGCTCAGCCACAGGGTGTAGGTACCAGTCAAGCATGTTCTAGAAAGCAAAAGTACAAAGACTAAATGTGTATCTAGCAGTCTAGAGAGCAGGCTACTATTTGTCTTAAGTACCATACTTGACTGATAAATGAATTGTTTTAAGTATCAGTGCCTATTTTTTTTCTGATCTTAAACTGAGCAGTATGTTTCCAATGTTGGGGGGTGGGGAAGAGCTGGTGTTACAACTTTAATTTGTGTGTTGCGGTTTTTGGTGTTTTGTGGTGGTGTTTTGTGGTGGTTCCCCCCCCCAATATCACTTCATATAAACTGACATACAGCTATTTAAAAAAGTTGAAACTAAGTTGTCTGGCTGTTTTGTTTTAATCAGCAACTGGTAACACGACCTTCTACTAATTACATGGTAGCTCCAGTGACTGGAAATGATATTGGAATTCGCAGAGCAGAAATTAAGCAAGGCATCCGCGAAGCAATTTTATGTAAAGATCAAGATGGCAAAATTGGACTTCGCCTTAAGTCTGTTGACAATGTAAGTACAGAAGCTTGCTTTTGCCTATAGAGATCTTACTGCTGGATTAAATTAGTAGAGAAGTTAGTGTGTGGTCACAAAATTGTCTTCTGTGTAATGCTTGCTTACCCATTATCAGAGTTTTAAAATCCTTCATTACATCAGTAACTAGATTTCCAGCTGTCCAGACTAGGATCTAAATTTACAGCTGCAATTTGCTGTCATGTGTTTTGTGACACCTGAAAAATTCTTGTAACTGTTTTTTTCCGCTCTAGAGCATGGCATTGTCCTTGCAGAGCTGCTGTGATAGTTGTTAGCAGTTCAAGGCTTTTATCTCTGTCTTTGTGGAAACACCGGGCAGTACTTGAAGTTCAGCACTATGCAGAGAACTGCCCGTGTCTTAGAAGTAGCTCCTCTCTTACAGATTCTTACAGTGTGTTGCTGGTGAGAAAAGTAAGGATAGTGAGGGTGTCATCTTGCCTATATGTTAAGAGTAATTTCAGAGTAGGCTTTTTCGAGTTTCCCTTGACGTGAACATAGCTGCAAGAAGATCCTTAAACCTGCTCTAGAGCTTCTCTGTTTCAGTATCTTTTGATTCTCAACATGGAAAATGCAACTGTTAATTTTATTCTTTTTTTTTCTTGGCAANCTGTTGTTATTTTTTTTTCTTGGCAAGGCCTTATAATGTGAACGTTTCAAAAAGAATATTGGACTCAAGGTTTCATATAGGGTTAAAGTGCTTTTTGTAGTTCTCCTAACCCAGCCAATACTGAAGTTTTCTTAGAGTAGCCAGTTTTGCTTTGGTTTTGTGTNGTTAATTTTATTCTTTTTTTTTCTTGGCAAGGCCTTATAATCTGAACGTTTCAAAAAGAATATTGGACTCAAGGTTTCATATAGAGTTAAAGTGCTTTTTGTAGTTCTCCTAACTCAGCCAACACTGAAGTTTTCTTAGAGTAGCCAGTTTTGCTTTGGTTTTGTGTGTGTGCGTGGTTTTCTGTGTCTGTTGGTTTTGGGGTGGGTTTTTGTTTTGTTTTTTAAATTCCTCCTCCCCTATCCCTCTGAAGGTATTTCCTACAATTTGCATTGATAAGCTTTACTTATTTTTCAGGGTTACTTTGACTAGAAATAGTATTTTAAAACCTTGGTTTTTTAACCGAGGTGCTAGCAAGTCATAATAGATAAAAAGTTGAAAACTAATGGGGCTGTGAAAGAAGCGGAAACCTGCTGTAGAGTTCCTAGCATTGCTGATCTATTTCTTCAGCTATATATAGACTCTGCTATCTGGCAAAGGAATTATTAGTTAAATGCACAAGGATATACGAAAATTCACCACTAGTCTGTCTTGATCCAGTTTTTCAGATTTCTTGTTAAAGCAGAGTAGTATTTACCCCTCTGAGTAAGGCTTTAATGTTATGCTTTTTTTAATGTCTAGAGATCTGGACAGAATGGATTTGTCCACTTCCAAACTTTAAGAGACTGACAGATAATTAATGCTAGAATAAAGACATCTAGAAAAAGACTGAAGTTTCAAAAATGCCTCTTAAGGAGAGATAATTAGCAAGTCCTTCTGTCTGGTTGGTTGGTATTACATAGAGAATGGGAAACTGTGTTTCTGTCATCTGGGTCTGTGTGTTCTGTCACTGGCCTTCATCCCCCCCCGCCTTTTTTTTTCCCTCTTTTATAGGGTATATTTGTCCAGTTAGTTCAGGCAAACTCTCCAGCATCCCTCGCTGGTCTGCGGTTTGGGGACCAAGTTCTGCAGATCAATGGGGAAAACTGTGCAGGATGGAGTTCTGATAAAGCGCATAAAGTTCTGAAACAAGCTTCTGGAGAGAGGATTTCAATGATCATTCGGGACAGGTAAAGCGAACTGCAGAAACAGATTGTCGTTATCTATCTCAGAGTAATTCTGTGGGATTTGGGCCTTCCCCTTGCTTGAGCAGGGCTGCAGGCAACAAAATCTGTTTGTCCATGTATTTCGATAGTAAAGATCCTCAGAAATGTTCCCTTTAGTGGGCAACAGTCAAAATAGTTGTTAACTTATAAACTTCCAGTGCAGACTTGCCTGGGCATGAGGAGGCATAACACTTTTCAAGGTAAACCAATGAGTGATCGCACAAGTCAGATTTAAACTCTGAATTCAAGAGTTCTGTGCCTTTTTTGGACACAACTTGAATTTTGCTTATACTAATTGAAAAAGCAATAAAAGATGGTACCAAAATAGTCACTGCATTAATGAATACATTTGCATATTTATTTAGCATGATAGTTTTCTTGTGAACACTGTTGCTCACGTATGAATTAATGCCAGTTTAGCTAAATGTATGCTTGATGAACCAATACAGGCTTTTTGTGTTAAATAATGAGCTTGTAGCTAGTTGTATGTAGTAGTAATGGGTCAGATTCAACATAATGAGGCTATGAAAAGACAGATGATTCGTGATATGACTAGCTATAAGTATCAAAGCTTCTTCAATGTTCATTCTTGTTTAAGAACCAAGTTTGACCCAGTGGATGGCATGCTGCTTCTATCGGGGCAGCTACTTCTATTGTGTGTTGAATCAAAATACTATGGTAGTAGATTCCCTGCTCTGTCTATGACTTCTATGCCCAACTCCCCGCCCCCTTCCTGGATTTACTAGCTTTTTAAGATACAATTTAAAGGTTTATTGTCTGTAAAGCAGTAGAAATGATGTTGGGAAAAGCTTCTACTCCAGAATCTTGTGGCCTACCTACAGCTGTTAAAACTGCGTGTGCTATTTTATCTGCCTTGTAAAGTTTGTAGAGAAAAATTAATTTTTAATGGACATTTGTGTTTGAGTGGGTGGGTGGATGTTGTACGGGATTTTGTTATTATGATTAATCCAGATGGTGAAATGTCTGTAGAACAAGGAAAACATAAGGTTAATAAACAAGTATATATTCATGTAACAATATTAACAAAGTGAAGTTATACGTGCTACAATGAAAAGTAGTTGGGTTTGAGTCATTTTAGAGTACAATTACTTTTTGTAAGTCAAAGATGCTGAAATAGTGTGTGGTTCTTACTGTGTTTTAACAGACTGAAAACGTGGTTTTGCATTTGATATGTCTTACAGGCCTTTTGAACGAATTATTACTATGCATAAGGACAGCACAGGGCATGTTGGTTTCATATTCAAGAATGGAAAAATAACCTCAATAGTGAAAGACAGTTCTGCTGCAAGAAATGGACTTCTTACAGAGCACAACATCTGTGAAATTAATGGCCAGAATGTAATTGGATTGAAGGTAAAATAAGTAGAATGTGGTGGGTGTGGATAGCTAGGAGCTTTATGTGTATGTGTAGTACTTGTGTCTTGGAGTGGGAAAAGGATTGTAATATATTGTTTAATGTTCATAAAATAAGAAAGTAAGTCATGACAGGTAACTTAACTTGACTGGAGAGGCATATATGTTTTGAGGCATCTTTGCAGTTTTGTATCTGTAGGCAGGGCAGCTCATTCTCTTCTTCTCTGCCTCTACCTGGTTGGGCTGACCCTCAGTTTTTATCTGTAGTTTAACTTTGCTGGCAAAACAAAGAATAAGCTTCCTCCTGCCCACCTGTGTCAAATTCTAGTAGGAACTTTGTGTATAATGTCTCTGTCCTTCTCTAGTCAGTTCGCGCAAGATACTGGTAACCAAACATCTATGAAGTGGTATTGCAGGTTCAGTGGTTTGCCCTGAAGGTTAAATACTCCAAGCAAGGAGTTGTGAGTCTCTTAAACTGCATGAAATGTGTCTAGAAAAAGCTCCTGAACTGCTGCTTTATTAGTCAGCTTGAGTAATGTTGCACATATGACTTCTTGTTTATATCCTAGGACCCCCAGATTGCAGACATCTTGGCAACAGCTGGAAATGTAGTGACCATTACTGTCATGCCTTCCAGTATTTATGAATACATAATAAAGAGGTAGGTAATAAACAAAGCAGCCATGGTGTTAATTATAATTAAGTTCACAGGGGCTATTTTTTTAGGTTAAATAGGTGTACTCATCATAAGAACTAATGACAAACTTAACACGAAGGCTGGAGAGAGGGTGGGGGGAGTCTGAAAATTTGTTTAATCTGATGTTTTAGTCAAACTGGTGTGTTTTGGTTCTGTTTTTAAACTATTCCTATGTTAGTGATGCTCCTTTTGCCTTTTCTCCTTGAAAAACCGTTTTCTGAACACAATTTGACTAAATGAGTTTCTGAGACCTTCCAAGTATGTGTATAACGCAAGTATTTGTTACCTTGTAACTAAAACGTTGTTTCTGGTGCAACTAATTCTGGTGATGTAAACATGATTCTTGGCAGGATATAGCTGGTCTTTTCTAATCCTTTGGCAGCCGTGGCTTTCTACAACTAAATCTCTCCATGTTTTTGAAGTTGTTAGAAATTAATAATGCTTTGGGTATAATTGAGTCTTTTTTTTTTTTTTCTCCTCCACTTGGTATGCTCTTTCTACAAAACAGTTTTCTGTCTAATAGCCACTTCTCCCCCTGCCTGCCTTCCCTCATACTTGTGATGCTGCTCTACTTGCATACATGTCCATGTTCTGAAAGGTGTTGATAACACAGCTCAGTTACTAATAAAAACATTGCATATTGTGGACTTCTATTCTGTGTGTGCAGCTTCATGCAGCTTTCATGCAGCTCATTTGTTGTCAAAAATAGTGGAGTAAAAGGCCAACCTTTAAATCGTCTTAAAGATCTAGCAATGGCAAAGATACAGCGATCAGAAGCTTTTGTGGTCTTCTAGAGCTGTCTTACAAAACTGAATGCCTTTTCCTTTTCTTTAGGATGGCAACTAGCATTATGAAAAGCCTGATGGATCACTCTGTTCCTGAAGTCTAAACTTGCATCACGTACGTTTGTGCACATCTACATATAATGATGATTCCACTAAACTTGGGCTATTATACTCAGTGATTTCTTTCTTCTGCACATGAGCCTTTCTGGAGGCTAAGAGAAGATATGCTGCATCAAGCATTTGCATCTATAATGGCTGGGAATGTTACAGTTCAACATATCTCACTTATTCACAAACTGTAAAACTTGTAGCCTTATATGCTTGACAAATGTGAAATTCCAATTGTGTTATGACTTTCGTAGGTCTTTTATTTACTTTACTACTACTATAAGCCATCGCAACTAAAGGAACCAGATATCACTTGCAAAGTTACGTGTTGTTACCTAGGACAATGCTGTGCTTTGTATGTTTAAGACAAATGAGTATTTTTACTGCTTTCTGTTTGCAAAAGTAGAGTCAAAACAGCATTATTAGAAATATGGCTAGTACTAGTTAATTTTTTGTTCTAGTAAATACTGTTTACACAAGAATGCCAGCGAAGCTGAATATAGCTAAAGGCATCATTCAGTAAGTACGCATATTAAAGTAGTGTACAGATATTCAAATCTTTTTATTACTTGTTATACAAATTGTAACTAATATGCTTATCTCTCGCCTTAACCATGTTCTTAAGAATTCAGAAATAACCAAATAAATGATCGAAACTTTAGCTACTCTGTGTGTGCATACTTCTTACGATGGGCTAAGACAGGCTTGTTTTGTTGAAGTCAATTTCAACCAACAACAAAGACAAGATAGGAAATACAGTTTAAAATAGCTTTCTAAATAAGCTCACTGCCTACAATGTTGAAATGAAGGGTAGATCTGGGATACTTGAGACAAAATACGCTTAACTTTTCATACCTTCAGCTTAACATGTGGAATAGCAGCCCAGCTGTTCTACAAAACATCCTAATGGCGTAGTTGCGATTTCATTTTAAAACTGTTTGCAGCTTGCTGAGTGTATGGTGTGAACTTTCTTCATCGCAGCTGGTGTGGTGCTGTCTCTGATACTTGTGATTGATACAGCATTGATGACAACACACCCAGAGGGCTGTGCTGCCATCCAGCATGACCTGGACAGGCTG
>RSEF01000002.1:123542697-123601403 GCA_003993805.1 Himantopus leucocephalus | reverse complement strand
GATGATCTCTAGAGGTCCCTTCCAACTCTGAAATTCTGTGATTAATGTTTTTGCTGTTGCTGAGCAGCACTTGCTTTATGTCAAGGGCCTTTTCTGCTTCTCTGGCCTCTGCCCCCAGGAGTAGGCTGGGGGTGGCCAAGAGGCTGAGAGAGGGGACAGAGCTGGGACTGCTGACCCAAACTGACCAAAGAAAAATTTGACATCGTGCTTAGCAATAATTTTGGGGGAGTCTTTCCAAAGTAGCTGTTGCTTGGAGACTGGCTGGGCATCAGTCTGCTGCTAGTGGGAGATGGTGAGTTACTACCTTTGCACAATTTTTTTTTTCTCCCCTTCCTCTTCACTCAAAAACCTGTCTTTTATTTCAATGCACAACTCTTCCTAGCTTTTGCCCTTTGATTCTCTTACCTGTCCTGCTGTGGGGCAGCTGAGTGAGAAACTCAGTGGGGGCTCAACCCACCAGACTAGGTCATAGGCATGTTCAACTGAGACTTTAAGACATTAAGCCATCTGAAGTTAAATACCAGTTTTGGTGAATGATTTTTCTTTTTTAATGCTCTGTTCCAGGTTTCAGCTGTGGAATCTAGGATTATTGAACTTCAGAGTACTGTTAAGGTTAGCAGTATAAGCTCAGCTTTGCCTGTCAAGAGTCTGTCTTGTGGCTTCCTGTTTCTCAAATGAATTTTTCAGTTATGGTAACTGAAGGAAAACCATTACACTCTTCCAGGCTGTAGTGGTGATCAAATTCCTCCTGGGAGCCATTTTAATTGGATTGTTTGGTTACTAAATGATATGTCTCTGGAACCACTGTGGCAAGTACTTACTGGCAGTAATTGCTGACTGCATGTAGCCTTGCTATGATTCAGCCTTATGGGCATAGGACCTGTGGCCTGTAGCAGTTGTCTCCAAGTTCCTTGGCAAGCTAGTTTGCTTAGCTATGAAATCCCTGGAGCCCAAACCAATGTATTACTGAAACGCTGATCTCTGTGTCTAACCAGTTTTTTACTTAGGAGCAGATGGTTCAGCAGGGGCCAGTTCTGTACCTATTCAAGCTTTTAAACTTCTCATTTAAGCAAACCTATTACCATATTACAGCTTGACCAGTGAAAGTGCACAAACCCACAGAGGAAGAATGCAAACCTTTTGTTACCAAGCTTTTTGTTACCAAACAGACAGCTGTAACTTCCAATTGGTCTCTGCTGTAACAATATAGAGGTAGTACTTTAGTACAAGTTCCTTCCAGCTGTAGCATGTAGCAACCAGAAGGGAAATAAGTAATCAAAAAACCTCCTTGCATTGAAGAGTAAGCTATGCTTAAATGTATGAACACAGATAAACTTTGAGTTAAGCTACAAGAAAATATTGGGTCTGTATGTAAGTTCCTTGCACACATCTGATGATTGATTTAAAAAGAAAACCCAACATGCTGCTGATGATATAACTTAGTAACAGGGTTAACTTGACACACCTTCCCCCCAGCCCCTAAGGCTGCTTTAGGCAATGAAAGAGCTGACTGAGGTCTCTATTTTGTGAGCGTGCTCCACAGCAGAAAGCAAATCTCAGCTGTACTTGAGGGCTATGCACTGTATGTATCCATATTTAACCAAAAGAAAGTTAAGGATATTTTCTCTCTGAAGTAGCTTAAATCAAAATGCAGGGGTCACAAACTTCAGGGTCACTTTCCTCTGGTTTAGATGAGTAGAAGGCCCCCTTGTGACAATGGAGCACAGATTTGCCTCAAATTTGGGTAAAACAGCTTCAAGAAAACAGATGTGAAAGTGTGTAGGTTACTATTGCGCAGGTAGTTCCTTTGTTATTTTCAAGCATATGGGAATATAACTTGAGTGGTGGAATTGCACATTAGCAGGAACAGAATACAAAAATAGGATGTGCTAAAATGTAAAACAAGTTACAGTGTGACTTTTAAACTCAGGCTGGTACTGTAATGTAGAAAACCTAAATCTTGTGGGCCACAGACAAAGTACAATAGGGTGGAGGTAAACAAGCAACACCACCACATAAAAAGCCTTTAACACAATCCAGAAATCACCTAGGATGTTTCCAGGCAAGTGCAGAAGGTGATTTTTGGGAAATAAATACAATGAAAGGTGAAGGAACAGGGCCCACACCAAAAATTCTGCTGCAAGATTAAGACTCATAAGAGCAGGCTTAATGGTATGATATGGCTTAAGCTTTTGCCACATGTGCCTTCACCACACAGTCACTGATTACATAAAAATTCAGTTATTTGCTAAGCCAAGTGAGTAATGCTGCTGAAATACCTGTTTAACATCAAGCCTTTAAACTTATTTTTCAATAAGGTAAGTCCAGCAAAATAAAAAATTAGCGTAATAAAAAAATTAAAAAACAGCCCCTAGCCATAAAGCAGTTGTTTTACAGTGCTAAAGAACAGCTGTGCTCTGAAATAAGTGTTAGGTGTCAAACCCAAGGCAGGATGTCGACAGACAAAGTTCTGACTGAACATGTTTAGGAGAATGCATGTCCTGGACACAGTGACAGGGCATCTTCATACCAGCCCTAGAGAATACCATCAGAGAAATAAGTACTGATCTTGGGGTGCACTGGGGCAACATCACAACTGCAGCTGCTCTTTGCTGTAACAAGCCATTTAAAGACTACTACAATTCTTTAACTTCTTAAGGGTATGATTTGCTGCAAGGAGCTGTTAAGTCCTACAGAGAAAGTAAGCCTAGTGCAGCACTGCTTTGTCACTAAGTTAAAACAACAAGGGATTGGATAAATGCAGGAGCTGTAGCTCTGTTTAAAAGCTGTATTTAAATTCCATCTCAAAGGTGCTTTCATTTGAAAGAAGCTGAGAACACCAAACAAAACATGAAGATGCCAAAGATTATTAAGAAAAGGATAGTAGTAGAAGTGATGAAAGGCAGTAGTAATAGAGCATTAAGACTAACTTTAGGCATGTTATTAGGGGAATATTTATATCAATACATTACATGGATGTGTAACTGTCCTCTGTTAGGGGATCAGTTTTATGTTTGGCTTCCTTTCAGGCTAATACATTAGTGCTGTTTTTCAACAGGAAAAAGCAATACAGAAGATGTTCTTATTATTCTTTATACCTTTGCAAATAGCCACATTTGGAGACTAGACAGCAGACTAAGGCTGCCCGCTGCTCAGAACAACAGCTGCCTTAGTGTTCAAAGTATGCATCTTCACTAGGAAGAAAGGCTGACTACACAAGAGGTACATACATTATGTCACAAGACATGGCACTAAGCTGCAAGCATCCTTAAAGACATCTTAAGTTAAGAATGCAAATGCTTCTTTGAAACGAGTTCAAATGGCAAGCTATGATGCATTCTACATAAATCATACAATGACTGCAAGTTGAGAGTTCTTTAATTACAGAAAAATAGGTCTTTAATTTCATCTCAGATATTATTTCAGACAAGCATTTTTAGTATGATAGTCCATGAAAAACAAATGCATACACTGTGGAAGTTAAGAGCTCTCAGTGAAGTCACCGTAATATAGAAAGTTGTAGTTGAACAAAGCTTCCTATCTGGTTGAACTTCTGCAGCCATCATTGCACACAGTTAAGTTCCTTTAAAAGGTTTGGTTTAAAATAAGAGTTCATTTAAATGTCTGGAGGGAAAGGCACTTAGTATTGCAGTTTCCAGAACATGATTTGTTTGTCTTCCCCTCCTGTAATAACACTGTTGCACTGTTCATTCATCCACATGGACATTACAGCACCTGGGAAAAGAAAAACCCAAACAATTAAATCCAAATGCAAATAAAAGCAGTACTCAGGATGATGGAACAGATCTTTTTAAGACAGTTTAGGATCATCTGTTCATTAGTTTGGATTACACTGACACCACATCTGCTAAGAAGAATATTTAGTAGGCTTCTAGGTGGCTGCTCTTACTGTAATGACCTCATGCTACATTGCCTCAGCAGACTTTGGGTACTAGAGGGACAATGTCAGTTGCAGTGTAGAATGCAGATGGCACACTGGCAAAAGGACTGATGGGGATAAGGGGAGGAGGTTGCTGTAGAAACTGAGCTTTTCCACTCCGCCATCTGGACTTCTCATATTAAAAGTGTATTCACATCTCCTAGCATATGCCTTGAAGCCCACTTCTAAAGATTCCCCTAGCTACAGAATGGTCTCTGTACAGGTCAAGTTCCACAGTACGAGCTTATAGTAGGGAAGCTTGAAACAACTGTTCGTGAAGGCAGCCTTAAAAACCAAACTGAATAAAACTGAGAGTTTTTCTCCTTCACACATCCTGGTTGCTAATGTACTGAAGACTACACAGATACATTTAAGCAGCCTATAAATCCCCATCCAAAACAATTTTCTAGTGAACTTTACTTAATTTATTGTTAGACTCACAGTCTGGACAGACTTTGACAAAGCATGCAGTGCAGTCTGTACTACACTTTATTAGGACTATGAGTTAGAAAAATGTTCACTTTTGTGATGTTGTGTGATTTAGAAAAATCCCAAGTAATTTACCTTTGCTCAGTCTTGTAAACAGCAATATTCCTCCATTGTTACTAAATTTCCTAGGAGGCTTATGTGGACCTACTTGTAGTTCTGGTGTTCCAGATAACACTAACAGCAAGATAACACTGGCTGAGCAGATGACTCTCAAACTTTTCAATACTAACAGAGCTGGAAAATAGGAATCTTCCATTCAGTTTGAGAATAGGAATAGTTCAGGCATACCTGTATGTCCTTTGATTCTTTCAATAACTTTTCCTCCAAGAAGGTCCCAAATCAGTAATTCACCAGATTGACTTCCCGATAAGATGGTATTTCCATCCCATTTGAAGCATCTGCAAGTGCATTTCCAAACTGACTAAGTCAAAAAGAACTGAAAATTGAGGTATGAAACTAAAGGGAAGTCTACCCTTTAAGAGAGTCTTTCTGGAAAGGTTATTCCCAAATTAATTTAAGGGGCCATGACCCAGACTTGCTTCTCTGACTGCCCTAGACCCAGCCAGACCTTCCCCGGCAGAAGGATGAAATATATTCACATAACAGAGAAGGACCCAGTCAGCTGTACACGTGTATGGTACCCAAGTGCTCTCATGAGCCACCACTTTCACTTCCCTCACTTCATGTTCCTGAAACAATCACCTGAAGTGCAAAGAGGACTTCAGGGAAATAACTGAAGAAAAAAAAAAATATATATATACACATACATATACATATTTATGTATACACACATACAAAAACCCCAAGTGTACTCCATGCATGGCTGCTATATTTTTACTCCAGTAACTAAGTAAGCATTCCACCTGTTTAACTGATAAACCGTATAGAACTGTATGCATTTTGGCTTGTGAAAAAAAGTAATTGCTCTTTAATTATAATAGAGGAAGCATTGCAAAAAAAAAAAAGTAGTCAAGATTATTGACAGAGATGATTCAAGTAAGGGAACTGTCTACTTGTCAGAAATTTCAGTCGCTCAGCTGCTGGAAGAGCTGCTTAGCTACAGTTCTCATCATCTTTTATGAAAGTTAAAGTTGCACACAACATGCTAGAACATCAGCCTTTGCACTTTAAAAAGTAATTCAGTCAAAGTTGCTGGTATTACTGCCCTTTCTATTCTGCTACTACCAACCACCAAGCATTTCCACAGTTAACTCAGTTGGCCATGCAGCTTCACAATCTGTATGTTCTCAGAATTACCTCTGTGGCTCACCAGCGGTTACAGAAGATATAAGCATTCCAGTTTGTACATCTATTACTTTAAAACAACAGTCCTCTCCTGCGCTGAGTAGATGTCTGCTGTCTGTAAAAAAGAAAAGCAAACAAAAGAAACAACAACCAAAAACCATATTTAGATATTCAGTTCTAGTTACCAAAGCAGTCTGCCATACAGCATGTTAGACTGCCTGACCTACTTATTTATAGATCATGTACTGTAAATTAAGTCTCCAAGCAAGCAACGATAAACAAAATTGGTTTAGACTCTAGACCACTCATCTAGTCTAGTATGGCCTTGTATACAATTAATAAATCCTTTATAATTGAGACATGTCAGTCCAAAACATTTCACCATCCCCCTTAAAGTTAGTAATTCCAATAACAAGGGTATATGACATGAAATCAGGAGTAAGATTTCCTTTTTGAAACTCCCAACATTATATTAAAAACTGAAATCCAACGTACCAGGACTAAAAGCAGCATCAAACACAGTCCCAGAATGACATGGCAACTGGTGCAACACTGTTGCTGTAGTAACATCCCAAACACTAATGGTGCCCTCTTTGGTTCCAGATGCTAATATAGTATTTGCAGCATTAAGGTCGATTGCGTTTACCTAGGAAGTTAAACATCCCATGATTTTCCTATCCTTTCACATAAGCTACCTCAAGACTGGTTTTAAATATACACAAAGCAAGTCTATTATCTATAAGAAGATGTTATTTTATAAAAAAATTTTACATTTAATTCTACAACATCCTTAATTAAGTACAATTATTAAAAATCCTGCCTATAAAAAGTAAAAGATAGGTCCCT
The DNA here is from genome assembly GCA_003993805.1 of Himantopus leucocephalus. Classification (NCBI taxonomy): domain Eukaryota; kingdom Metazoa; phylum Chordata; class Aves; order Charadriiformes; family Recurvirostridae; genus Himantopus; species Himantopus leucocephalus. The sequence goes on along the minus strand of RSEF01000002.1, from coordinate 123,594,883 downwards.
GTGATGATATTTTAAAATGCTTTTTCTTTGCATAATCAGAAATGCAAAATGACATTTCAGACGACTTTTAGTACCCATACTCTCCCCCTAAATGTAAGACCTTAAAGGCAAAAATCTTTAAAAGTAAAGAACTTCCTAGTCATCAGTTGTTTCTAATTCTCTTGGGTACAGTTCTTAAATACTATCAGAACTGTTTCAGTAAATGTCTATGTTGTGACCTGTAAAAAAAACTATTAAGAAGGTTTAAAACCCAGTAATTCTAAATAACCTACTCAAGTGACATTAGAGGCTATAAATAAGAGTGTGCACTTACACATTTGTGATTTAGTGCACACAATGTGTTTATATATTTACAGTGAAATTCAGCAATATATTTTATTGCACGGTAAACAACTTGGACAAATTATTTTTCATTTTCTTGCCTTTGGCAAAGGTACATTAAGAAGAAGCTGTAACCATGAAAATACTTAAAAAAACATTAGTCTGTTTGCAAACCCAAAGAAGCTAACAAAAAACCCCCAAGCCCTCCCTGGTACTTTATGCATACAAGCTGAGCAAGACAAATTAAGAAACCTCTGTTAATACTGTTGCTTCAGTCCCCCGGAGTGGACCTTTCAACTGGGGAAGCAGGTGACACTGGTACAGGACACATCTCAGACAAACAAACCAAAATGAAACAAACCCCACCTACACACACACTTCCCAAAACAACACACCCCCTCAGCCCCCTAACCCAAGCTTTGTGCTTTACCCACTAGATCTTGACTTTGATTTTAACGAGCAATGAATCTGCATATTCCAAGATACCTTATCCCTATCCACATACTTACGCTAACATCATGTTCCAACTCTGCAAGCAGTTCAAAGTGGTGTTTTTTACTGCTCAAGGTCTCCCCAGGAACACAGTGCCACACCTACAACACAGATACTTAAGTTTGCTCAAGGAAGCATTTGTATAACTCTGGATGAGTTTCTCCAGTACTGAATTCTCACATTACAAGGAGGACTGCTTGTGTTAACTGTGGGCCTTGCCTACGTGGCAGAACACAAAAACAACAAATGGCTCCTGAATTCGTTTGCTCCAAACTAAGCCACATATTAAACATGACTACGCTGATTCCAGATAGGTTACAGAAGCCTACCTAAGTACGGCTGTATCACTGCACTGAATGTATACTTACCAAACAGCCACACACAGAAGGCTTTGGGAAATTCCTTCCTGTCTCTAACTTCCAAATTATCTTTCCACCTAACTGTAGGCATGCTCTTTAGATTAGCAAGTTCCTGGTCCACTTAGCTGAATAACATAAGCTACAAAACTGTTTAACTTAAGCATTTTAGAAACCTATTCCACTCAAACAGAATCACCAGTCAAGGTCATAAAACATTCCAGTTCCTCCAACAAGTTTGCCTCCAAACCCCCCATACTTACAGTAAGTTAGAACGAATGAAGTTTCTTAAAGTAATAATGCAGCTTTGAAACAGAGTTGAGGTAAAGCTAAATGAAGAAGATATTCTAGAAATACATCCACTCCAAAGCATTTGGCTGGCTGAATATTAAAAAGTGCTAGCTATAAACAGTTATTGAAGTACAACAAACCCATATACAAACCTTCACAGTGGAATCCCAAGATGCAGAATATAAACGCCCATCACGCCAACAGATCTTACTGACTGCATCATCATGTCCCATCAAAGTGTCTTGCTGTCTTCCAAATGCAATTGAATAAAAATATCTAACGGGAAAAGGTTATAGAAGAATTACGCCTTCAGAAAACTTAAATGTTCTTTTCTAAATAGATGAAAGTAACTTTGCTTCTACAGTTTCTAACAGAAATAGACTGAAAAAAAAGGCAGAAATTAACAATGAATTTCTGTATCATTATCTAAAACTATAAACATAACGACCAAGGTACTCAATGTAATTCAATAAAGTTAATAGGAAGTAAATACACACATATGATTGTCCCATGAAGAACTTATGACAGTGGTATCTCCTGGTAAGATTAGACAAGATGACAAAGCCTGTAAGAAAAAAAATAAAAGTAGTAGCATTCAATTTCTTACCCCAAATTGAATAGAGGTCCATTAACATGCTTTTGGAGAACAAAAAGCATTTTAATCTTCTATACACACAACACACAGGTGTTATATGAACACTAATCGAGAAAAACCTTATAGTTTGAACACTGAACAGCAAGAATACTTAATCCCTGGTAAATATAAAGGTCGCACTGAAGTTCAGAAACACATGCAGAACTGATGCATCTCCTTTTTCAAAATGCTGGTGTCTCAAGGACATGGTATGCAACTCCTCACTCAGGAGAAACTGGGTCAGCTCTTCATCTTGTAAGCTACCGTCAATTCTACATGCAAACAGCTAACAGAAACTAAAAATCAAAGTTTCCTTTGATGTTTGCTCTCCATGACAGCTACTTATCAGCCCAGCTCTTTCAAACAGAAAATGTACCTATCTAATTCCTACTATTCTCAACAAGAAACATGCTTTACAGACAGCTGCTCAGTTACATTACCATCGCTGGAAGCAGCAAGGGAAAAAATTTAAAAAAAAAAAAAAAAAAAATCAGCCTCGTACTTCTACTGGTCACGTTTCAGATCTGTTCTAAAAACCAGTAAGCTGATGGACTGTAAAAAGACTACTGCTTCTAGCATTGCTGGAACAGATCAGCCCTAAAACCACAGAGAGAAGAATAATAATTAAAAAAAAAAAAAAGAGTATACAAGGCCTGTTTCACGAAAAAATGACTTTTGGCCTACAAGTCAGCAAGAGCTCCCTTTTTACAGTACCAAGAAGCAATATTGCTAAGTTTGCCTTGGCTAAAGCATTAGGAATTGCTGGACCTAGATTCACCTTCTAGTGTGTGCCACGGCAGGCCCTTGCCCTGCAACTTACTTGGGGACCTGTTAGAACGTGCTACAGCTTCTCTCTGGGCAACCCATTTGCCTTTTTTATTCCCCCTAGAGATGCAGGTACAGAGAAGACTGAGGCAAGACACTAGGGTATCTCAATAAAGGACTCTGAACATGACAATTGGGAGTGAATCTCTATGACCCAGATCTGCACACAGTGTTCAAACACAGAAAATCAAATATAGAATCTCCTTCCAAGTTCTGTTTTAGAAGCAGGGGAAAAATGTTGTTCAGAGGTTGCTGAGATTACTGCTCATTGCGGAAGAATGGCTCAAATTCACCCAGCATAGACTCTACTCCCTGTGCTTGGTTCTCCTCTGCCAGCTGACTCACAGCCTTCAAACACTTGGGAGCAGTAAGGCAATGCTGGATGTGAGCACATGGGGGGAATTTAAGCTTTGTGATTCTGGTCCCAATGGCAGTTCAAGGTTGTTCGGGAAGACTCCTCTGCTCATGCCAGACTATCTTTATCACAAGCCCTTCCCTGGATAGTAGGACAACTCAAAACAGATCTAGCACAAAAGTAAAGTGCAACCATTTAATGCTCCCTTCCCATGTTTGCAGAATGTGCTCTGCCTTCCTGGAGGTCTGACAGCATCTCACTTCCCTCCACTAAATTATTCACACACAATACAATTGAGTAAGCAGGGGAAGAAAAGAGGCATTGATGTATGGTAAGAGCCATTTCTCCGACTAGCTTTCAATAAGATTCCCAATGATCTTGCTTTTATTTTGACAGCAACTTACCATGTTTGAAAAGGACACACTTCTCTGGATTGTTTTTGATTCTTTGGAAAACATCTTCAAAGTTGAATCTGGGGATAATGGACAAAATAGAAGATAAAAAGACGGTTTACATTATAGAACCTAGTAGTTTTGCTCCTGTTTGAATATTTGAATATCTTATTATGAAAAGCAGGTATAGGTTTCTCACAGTCTTTGAGAAACTCTTTATAAAGCTTGTGACTTGAGCCTGGAACTAGCCTGTTTTGCACCAGTTACAGATGGACTCCCCCACGCCCAAACTCTAAGAGAACTCTGGTATCTAAGCAGAGAAATTACCACCTTCCCAAGCCTAGATATATTTAATATTTAAATCCTTGAGTCAAAGTGATCTAAAACTTAACAAATTCACAGACTTAAGCTATTTAATTACAGGAAATATAAATTTAAGTTAATTTCTCTAACATCTGACTTTCAAAGGTGACAATCCAAAAGTCAAGCAGAAGTAGCCTTCACGAATGCATACTGAAAGTCCCTCAAACAGTAAGAAGGAATTGAGCATGAAGGGAAAACAAGAATCTTGCATTTGGCAGAAGATTACGGCTGCTCCTTTCATGACTGTAAAAAATACAGAACTCAGTGATTCCAGAAATATCTCATTTAATATCTTCATTTTGCTCTCAGTGGAGATATTCATAGGAGTCAATAGTAACTACATTTCAGAGTTTCGTGCTATTTTGTTCACAAAATATTAACCTGCATTTACGCTGCAGGTTCTAGTAAATACCTCTGCAGTAATACTTACCTTGAGATGTAGTGAAAACAGAAGACCCATTGCAAGTGACCGCTATTCCAGTAATTGCCCTGTTTAATACAAGTAAGCTTATAGGTGATTTCATAGGCTTTGAAACTTAACCACCATACTGTAAATTGACTACAGTTGAAATTTATTATTTGATCTCTGTAAGAGCTAAGACATTCAAGGAGATTAAAAGCACTACAGTGGTGTGTTATAGGCCTAGAAACAAAAATATACCTTGATACAATACGTGAAAGCCCAGTACAGGTTCCCCATATTGTTCTGCAAAAACTTTGTCCTTATCAGAAAGGACATGACCACGTGAGAGGATAAATAAATAGTTTCACATTCAGTATTTCCACCTTAGGATTAGCTACAAAAAGAGTCAGAAGCCTGCCTACAAGCAGATACTGAATACTTCAAGTGTCAGGAATCAGAACTTGCATGTCTTCTCCTCAAATTTGATACTGGCGAAGTCACTATAGTCTAGAAATTTAAGACATATAGCTTATGTCAGGGAGTGAGTCGTTAGGAAGCACTGAGCATTCTGCGCGGACAAAATTCTGTTATACAGATCTGTTTCTATTTTTTTTTTCCTCAGCAGTCTTCAGAAAAAAAGAAGAAAGAATCAAAAGCTGAAATTCAAGTTTGTTTTCAGGATCAGTACTTCACTAACCCTAATTATCTGGTAACAGAGGCTCTTTCTCACTAGAAATATTACCTTGTTTTCTGGACAAAAGAATGTTTCTTTTCTAGATTGGGTTACAGTCACCAAGAAAGTAGCTGCACTCAAAGTAGTTAGAAATCCTTGTACTATTCCAGCCACTAGGACAAGAATGGGGCCAAAGGAAAATCTGTCCTTTAAAATATAGTTGCTGTTGTCCATTGTTAGGTATTTTCAAGGTTCACCTGAAATGCCCCTGCTGACTCACAGCTCCCTAGGAATCCATCAGAACAGTAGTTTGGTACCTGGATTCACTGAAAACCTATAGCTGGAGACTTGGCAAACTGCTCATACAGCAGCAGCTCAAGGTGTACAGTAGTTGAACTTAAGTGGTTTAACCTTTCAAATCAAACAGGATGAAGCAGCTAGGTCCTCCTGGGATTATAAATAAATAAATAAATGGAAGTCTTTATCTGGCTGCTGCTCTCACAGTTTTAGAGAAGGTAATCAGTACCTGCTTCAGGTACTAAAATGATAATGAACTTACCTAGCTCTAGGTTTGTATAAGGAAAAAAAAAAAAAAAAATCAAGCTGACAAATACCTTTTCTGGATTGATAACCCACCATAAACTCATCTTGCGTAATCAAATCAATGAGCTGTCTCAAAGAAAAATATTTACCTTAAACCCTAACCCATCATTCAAACTGACACGCAAATACCCCCACCCCGCCAATTAAATAGAACAATTTTGACTGTAAGAAGAGGAGAATACTACCTACTCTTTGTGAATTTTATATCGCTCATCTGACTTTAGTTTGGCAATATTGTTCCAAGCAAGTGTTATACTTTCTTCTGTCAAATCTTCAAATGATTCTTCGTTTGGAGAAACTGCAATAAAATGCCACAATAAAATTTCATCACAAAGAGAAAATAAAAAGACAGATTTCAAATAACTAGGTAGCTGAGGTTGCAAACATAAATATGAAAGTAAAGAAATGATGCAGAGGTCCAGGAATAAGAATTTTTGGCTAATGCAAAGAGCGACAAGATCACAAACTTTTTTCCAAGTCTCTTTCTGAATGCATAGGCTTACACAGTCAAAAATACAGGTTTTCTCCCCAAATCAGGGCTTTTAAACTGAAGACTTGACAGAATACATTTCCAAAATGAAGGAAAAAAAAAAAAAAGGCACAACAAAAACCCAAGAACTTTCCTGCAGAGAGGTTTTGATGTTCCATGGTGACATCAAGAGGTTTCCAAATGGAAAAGTACCAGGAAAGCCATCTACCGCTACAATACAGCATATGATTTTATTATTCTATTACATTATGTTAGGAATGTCACAGCTTCATTTCACTACACTGTTGCAAAAGTTAAGGGATAAAAAAATGCAAGAAAATTGAGACAATTAGAGATCAATTGCTATAAAAAAGCTAAACCCAACAGGAAATGTTGATCTGTGAGTTAATGACTTAGGCAGCATACCACCGTATCTATTTAATGCACATGAACATTATTGTCACCACATAGAACTTCCAAAGCCACTCTTGCCATTTGGATGGTCCAGGTTGCCATGCTAAGTAGCACTTATCTTCACTTCTCTGATTAAAAATGAAAGCCATCAAAAGGTAAGCAAATTGAAGACAACCAACTGAGAAAAACCTTTCCATCTGATACCAGTCCAATTTATAGTAGACCACTATACATATGATGAGGACCATAGCATCTGAGTTTCAGAAAAATGGTCTAAGTTCCGCATTGCACAGAAGCCTGTGATGGAACTACATATCCTTTTCTTCAAGAAAGTTATTCAATCAACGTTGTCTCTATAGTATATAGGGAAAACTAAGTAATTTCTTTACAGATTTTCATTCAAGTCATGGGAAAGGAAAAAAATTCAGATGCTTAAATTAAGTTCTCTGGGTTTATTTAGACCAAGCCACTTGATCACCCCAAAGACATCCCTGTTCAAAAACTGAACAAATCTTTACATCATTTAGAATGCCTGCAGATATGGTCATTGAAGTTGCTGTCATACAAGCTCCATTTTGAAGTGTCATGAAAGGCCAGGGATGATAGACCTCCCACAGCTTCAAAAACAGAGATTGAACAGTCCCAGATGAGACCACTCGAACAGTGGTCTTGCAAAAATGCAAGACAATACCAGTTTCAAATTTGAAAATACAGGTCTTTCCAGTTTTTCTTTAACAGTTAGCTCATGGATTTATTCCGAGTTGGCTTACAGGGAAAGTGGCCAAGAGACTTGTATAATGAGATCCTGTGGGAAAAAGATACAGAACTTCTCAAAATTACAAATCCGTTACATCCTCAGCTTATCTGTTATACATTTACCTGGAGACTCAGTTATGGAAACACTGTGACTAGATGTTCGAGACAAGCTTTTCAACTTCGGTATTATCCTTCGGGGATGAGGAATTGTAAACAACTGTTTTGGCGTCTGTCCAAACTCCAAGATTTGTGTCAGCAGAGCTACTTTTTCATTGGGGTCCATAATACTTTGCAAAAACAAGATATTTAATTTAGCCAAGTAGGTGAGTACTTTTTTCTTTTCCTCCCCTCCCCTGAAAGCACAGGCCTGCATGTGCAGTTACTACAGCACTATAGGCCATCACAAATTCTTACAGAACTGATTTACCAGATGTGACAGTCATTTGGCAGCTTCATAATTTTGTTTATGTATGATGACAGTATGCTCCTCAATTAAAAAAAAAATAAAGCAATTTCACAAAAGCCAGACTGAAGAAATGTTCAAGTAACAGTCCTTCCATGCATGCTAAAAATGACAACCTGATGCTGGTTCTCTGCATATTTAGGAGTTTAAAATGGAAGAGGTACACCATTCACATACAGAGCACTTTTACAGCCAGCAGAGAACCTGGAAGCATACAGAGAAATTTAGCTAACTGCTTTAACAAAAACATTCTGACTCTTGTTAATTACCTGTTTAAATCCACTCCGCCTTCATAAGTTAAAGGGTGAAACACTGGAAAAAAGTAAGTTTGTTTGTACAATGTAGATATACAAGGCTCATTGTCTTGCATACCTACTATAAGAAAAGTTGTATCTTTTACTCAACTTGGTTATATTTAAGCAACTAAGCTATTTCAGCAGGCTACAGAGTTTGAGATCTTGTGTTTTAATCCTGGGTTTCTTACTTGAAAAAAATTTTAGGATTTCTCAGAGACTCAGAGAACATTTCAGAAGAAATTGCTCCTTTCATAAAGGAAAGATGACTTATTTAAGCTTCATTAAATACACACACACACACACCCCGCCCCCCCATGAAGAAAGAAAACAAGAAAAGCACAGTTGTATAATCGGGCAGTACAGATATGCTGTTATTTACCATTCCCATCTAATTAAAGCATCTTTTTTTTTTTTTTTGCTATTTCTAGAAAGTGTATATTTACCATTGTGAGCTGCAACTGCTTCACTTCCTTTCTGCTTGTAGCCAAATATTATGTCAATCCATTCATGAAGATGTTCCGACACATACTGACTTTCTAAAGCCTCTTGGCTCTTCTGAAGAAAGTCATCAGGACCTGGCAAGAGAAAGGTTAATTAAAGCAGAAGATATCCCATTCAGTATTGGTATCCATCTCTGTTCCTCTTCCTTCTTGAAAAAGCAACCAAACAAAAAAAAACCCAACCCCCTACACCAAACCTCATATTTTCTGTAAAAATTAAACTATTAATTATGCCAATGTTTTAAAGCAAAAATTCCTTCAGAAGAAAATCGAATGGGCATTTTTGAGACAATCACCACCATCCTAGGAACGTAGATAATCCTGAATTACTTCATAAAACAAGAAGTTCGACTATTATTACCTGATGCCCAAGGGGGAAGCTCTACATCTTCAACCATCTTTCCACCCTGCCTTTTTCCCAAGTCCAACTTCAAGCTGTTTACTAGAAAACTAGAATCATTTTCATAAAATTCTGGAATCAACTGGAAAGGAAAAAAAAAACAACCAAAAAGCAAGTTTTGAGACTGGCTTAGCTTTGATTACTTAAGTAGAATAGTCAGTAAAAACTGGAAGTTATCAAAGTTCATATGTCAAGCCCTAAAGTTGGGTAGTAATTTTTCCAGGCTTTCTTCTCTGTCAGTAACAAAGCACTGGTAACTTCCTCGCATTATGCTTCCAACTACTTTTAGGCCTCTTGACTACCTACAAGGCAATTAGATTGGCATAGCTATTTTAACATGAAATGTGTGACATAAGAATCCATAGTATCTAAGAGTATCCTCAGAACACTGATTGCATAGCTACCTTCTCATTTGTAAGACATCAGATAAGAGTCAAGACAAAAACCTAGAATAAAACTAGAATGATGACAAAAGTTTCAGAGGTTCAATATATTACTTAAAGACCACCATAGCTAACCAACCTTAATTCCGTTACCATTAACTATAGGCTTTTTTTAATATCACTCCTTTATCAAAGAAACACTATTTAACAGCACCCACTATTTGACAGTTAATCATTCTCAACATATTCTACAAGTTTCTATAAGGCTCAAAACACTAAGATAAAACTTCTATAGTTTAACCTCTTTGGCTGTACTGTTGTAATATAACCAAATCCTCATGAGATTCCAGCAGATGATACATAAAATTGCATCTTTTCAGCCCTAATCCACATAACATATAACATACGTTCAATAACATATTCACAATGACACTTCCATTAAACTAAAAGCCAGAAAGCAGACACAGATAAATAATCATGGAATTAGAGAAGGAAGAAGTTAAAAACACTGAAGGTTTCATAAAATGCAGTCAACAACCTTAAAAAACCCACACACAACTAAAACCCACAAACAACAAAAAAAAAAAACCCAACCAAACACATCCCACTCCCATCCCAAAACTCTCAAATCAACAGGAGACATCTGAAAACAGAAAGCTTAGCACAGATGCCAAGGAGCTGAATCATTTTCCAGCCATTTACCTCTTTGAAATCTGTTGCACCATCCAAACAGTTTTTCCAGGTTTCTGCAAGACTATATAACACATATTAATCACACATTTGTTAAAAAATATTTTTTAAGGCTTTGCACTCCCCCTTGATGCATATTTGAAAACAAAATCAACCTAGTTATAGACAAAATGTAAACAAACCTGTTGAACATTCTGTCAGCATGATCAAACTTTCCATTCTGCAAACAGAGCATGTATTCTGGAGCTAAGAAGAAAGAAAAAGTCATCAGCTTACTCCAAACCTTGTCCACTTCGGAGGTAACTGCTCAGAGAGCATGCAAAAGCTGTCTTACCAACTCTAACAAGATAAAACAAAACATAACCCGGAGATGAATAATGGCTCCCATACATGAATTTAGGTTCTGGCATTTCCTGATAACGCGTCTGCAACACATGAAGAAGAAAGAGAGGTCTGTTTAAAATCAGCACTCCTGCTTTCTTTCAGTATTGAAAAAACACACACTTTTTTTTTCTTTTAAAAAGACACAGATTAGGACCACCCTCAATTGTTTTTTTCCTAACAATAAACCAAACTAAGTTCTAATAACCACACAGCTTTAACCAGATCAGTAAATCAATAAGGCAAAAAAGTTGTTATAACTTATCATCCAGAACTATCAGGTTTTCAGGTTTTTTTTCCTCTCTCACGTAACTGCAGTGACTCAACTTCAAAGGAGTGCAAACAAATACTTCCTTTTCATCTTTCACATGACATTTTTAATGAGAGTATGGAAGAACATATTGACTTAATTCAACCTGGAAGATTCCCTTCTGTCTGAAGCTCCTATGCATTATCCCTAAAACTTATCATAATCTAAATAAAATGACTTTTACTGCAGAAAGTATAAGGCAGTAAACAGTTTGAAGAAACAGTCAGATCTTAGAAAGAAAACTTTATTTACTGTTATTGAAAACATAATATTGATCACATTCTTACCCTCCACAACCTTAGGGAGCTTTATGATTTTGAAATATTTCATCTTTTTTGCCAGTATAATGCAGTTAGTCTAGCAATATTTTTTTTCTAATGCTTAAGAACCAATAAGGGTTCCAAAACATTAAGTATAGTTATGTTCTGCAAATAATTTTGGAATAAATAACTTATCACAGGAGACAATGATTTTATACAAAGAATTAAAAGCCAAGAAACTGAGGACCTTCTAAGCCTGTAACTATGTGTTTAACTGCTTATGAAAGGAAAGCCTGACTACTTTGAGAAATGGAAAAAGTTTCTGCGTTATTGCCTGCATGTGGAAATTTCAAGTTGGTGCTCTGATCTCCAAGGATCCAGATCTCCTCCTTTTGAAGTACTCTCCCTCAAATTCAGCATTTTTCTTAAATGGAAGTACTTAAGATTTCTACTACTTTGTCTTGTTTAATTCATACACGTATTTTACACTGTGCATTTAAATCCATTGGTCTTGAAGTTTATATTTCCATATATGTTTATAGCATCTCAGTGCCTGCCATACAAATGCAGTTACAATAGTTAAATGGATTTGGGGATTTTATTTTAAAAGTAATGTAAAACATTAAAAAGCATGTATGTATGAAATGGTAATAAGAGAGACGAAACAGATCCAAATCACTTTAAATTAGTACTGATAAAATGAGTACTGATTAAATCAAGCTGAAAATAAATGGTATGTTTATAGGTAAATTTGCTTCTGATAAGGTTTATAGTTCATTTCAGATAACTACATAATTCCCAAAGCCTGCTTGACAAAGCTCCTTTTCTTGCCAATATGTACAAGGCCCAAAATGTGCAGCACATAAAAGCCAAGATATACATACCAATAATCTATCCAGCCTTTCCTTATTCAGAGCACCAATTGGTTTACTAAGGTCACGGAACGTTTCAGGCTTTGTCAGATCTAAAAAAAAACCCTATAGTTAAATGCATTGGTTCTACTAAACAGGAATAGATTCTAATCAGTATCTGAAAACAAACGAAAACCCTCAAACAACAAAACAAACAAAAAAACAACACAGAACTCCTCCAGCAGTTTTCTCTGTTCCCTAACTACAAAAGAATTAAAGTCTTGCTGTAAATGGCTACTCATCTTCCAAGCAGGCTTAATCTCAAGCCTCTGGCTTAAGAGCTAGTAGTTACATATATGTGATAGCTACTCTAACTAGCAATATAGATCCTGCTACCTGAGGCAGAAAAGCAGCTGGTATCTTCTTTCTATTCATTAACTATTCTGTCACACTACAGTTAAGCCCCACCAAACAATCAGATTGGAGTGTTTGAGCCAGTGCTGACGAAAACCATGAGATTCCTCTATTCCACTCCTTGCAGAGGGACAGAATCCTCCAAAGGACAAGCTTCCAACACATATTGCACAAAGACTCTTGATTTAAGCACAAGCCTTGTTAGCCTCTTCCTTTCAACTTGCAACGCTGAGAACTGGAAAAGAACACCTGGATTCTATATGTTTCAATGCATCCAGCTTGTTCCATAAAAGGCCATTTTGCAGGTTCTTTTGCATGTATTGGAATCACAGAAAGCGTTTGAATGCTCAGGACCACAGATTTTCAAAGTGACCAAGCAGATGCTTGCTACATACTCTGTATGTGATGAGTGAAATGTTTAACAGGAGAAGGTGAGGTATTCTGTTCTCTACACTCCAGAGTAAGGGTAATTGCACAAGTAAACACTCAAGATCGCTAACACCAGGTGCATTTTGATGTACCATGAACTTTACACAGTGTAAACCTGCCCCCGAGATATTTCCGGCTGGATATGATACAGTAACGTACCTTTTTGTATACACGTACCTAATACTGAACTAGAGTAGTCTGCTATGATCCACGGAAATACAGGATACTGGGAGAGATCGTTGCAGCTCCGATCAGCCAGATTGTTGAGATGAAGAAGATACTGGTAGTTTGATATATGTCCTCGCTGCCATTGCAACATATAACTTTCAGCTGTATGCTCTGTTACATGATTTTCTAAATTAAAACAAAACATTAGAAATTTTGAAGTTTGGAGTTCCACCCCCAAATTATACAGTGATTAACATTATGCAAGGTACTATAAAATAATTAAGGGCAAAGTTGTTTAAAAAAAGAACAAGTCAGAATTAAGTGATAACTTTATGTTCCAATAGCTACCATACTTTATGCATTTTGTAAGATCTGTTCAAACAGGCCTAAATTGCACTCAACAGAAAAATCATGCAGAAGGAGTGTTGAAACCAAACATGGAAACAATGGATGGGAAAGAACTTGAAGATTTATGGAGGTATAGAAAAATATTTGCAGACCACGAACAGCTCTCTTGGAAATCAGGCAACCTTTAAGATTTCAAATTTCTATGAATAGTTCTGCTAGAGTCAAGAAAAAAAATTAAATGTATGTTCCTACTGGACAACTAAGGATGCCCATTTGTATGTAAGTAGGATCCAGTTTCAGAACCACTGAAAGAGAGACTAGAGGAAGATAAAACTTGACCACCACTCATGGAAGTAGGAACTCTGCACCTGGAACTTCTGTTTGAAGCATTAGGCAGGGGCTCAACAAATTCAGAACTGCACTACACTCTACTCAATAGCTATAATATAAAGGTATCCTGCTGGACAATAAAACGACCTGGGAATATTGACTTCATTCTGTATCTCCATTTTGAAATTAAATTGAAGAGGTATCATCATTATCTTTATCTGTCCTGCAAGTAGCAGGTTTATCAAAAGAAATGAGGGGGGTGGGGAAGTGTTTTTGCACAGAGGGGTGTTTTATTGTTTGGGTTTTTTTGGTCTTTTTTTTTTTTTTAATTGTTCCTTCCATTGATCCAGTTTACAGCACCTTAGCAAGTGCCTGAAGGACTGCGATCATGGCACTATGGCTAGAAACTATCCAGTCAGCCTCCTCAAGAAGTAATTACAGTGAAAAACCATCCTTGCCGTACAAAGCATTATACAGCACACTTCAGCATGCTTGTTTTGCTGCATCTGTGTTATGGGCTGCTCTTCCTTCTACTTAGGTCTTTAAATATCTTCTATCATCATTTGCTACTGAAGGCTACAATACAAAGCTAAAGAACTCAGATTTCTATGGAACATCAAATTAGTCAAATATTATCACTACAATTATTAACTAGAAGAAAAGGAATTCAGATGAGGATGTAGTAGGCCTCTATTTTAGCTCAGCTTGGGCTGGAAAAACATATTCTAACCCCCCCTTCACCTTAGTACCTTAAATTCTACAAGTAAAACGTGCTAGCACCTTCAAAGAAAGGATCTGCTGCTGTCAGAGAAAGTTACTGAGGGGCTACAAAAACCTTTAGAGAAAGGGCTCACCCTTTTTTTATTTCTAAGCTCCAGCAACAACATCAGCAGCAGCAGCTCCATCTGCACCTTGAAATTTCATCTTTGAAAGTTATCCAGAAAACAAAGTCTGAAGCAGGGTAACAGCATGCACTTATTTCAATAACAAAGAAAATAGCGTCAGAATCTATTTCTTCTAAATCTAAAAGACTAAAACAGTTCTCAGGGGAAGTGATCACTCCTTTGTGGCCTTCCATTTTGCTTTGTGAGGTGGGGAACGTGTCAACTGATATTCAGGCAAATTCATTAAAACAGAACTAGAGCTCTGGTACAATAACAAAATAGTACAAAATTTACATAAACACTTTCCGTATTGGCAGCAAATGTGAGTTTCTATGTTTCAGACGTAGCAGCATTACAGGAAAAGCTTTTTCTCCTTGTTTTTCAAGGACACACACTAGCCTTTTAGAATTTTCTGTTCATGATCTACAAAAGATAAGTATCACCTTCTAGGAATTAATGTATAGAAGACTTAATAGAAACGAGAATTTAACTGTTTCAGAATGGTTATTTCTATCAACCACTGCTAAGACTGAGGAAAGTTCAGGTATTTGCGTGCGCACTGGAAATCCATCCATTACAGGAACCTTCTCAAAAGGATTTTTAATTGGACTTAGCCAGCAGCCAGGGGTATCCACCCACAAGTCGGTCTATATTCTTTCAGCAAAACACAATTTAGCTGACTGGATCTTACGTACACCTTGCTTTGAAGATAAAGTGTTTTGTGGGTTTTTTTTTGTTTGTGTCACCTGGTTGGGGTTTTATTTGGAGGGGGAGGGGAAGGTTGTTTGGTTGTTTTTTTTAAATGACAGTGCATATCAAGTTGCAAATCAAAATAATTATTTTCACCTTAATAATGTTATCTTAGCTTTCATACTCAGCTCTTCAAACACAAACAGAATACATGCAACTTCACAACATTCATTCTGAACTTTGCTTACTTCTATCAAAAAATTTTAGGGCAAATACATCCGTTTATTCTTCTTATTCTTTCCACAAATCAACAGAGCAAAACCCAGACAAATTTCCCCTCACAAGGTAGTATGGACTACATTAATAAATAAATACTGCAAACCTATATATGTTGCAATAAGGAAATAGAGCTCATCTCGGTCTTGACAGTTGTAGAATTTCAAGTAGATGTCAGAACATAGATCATTTTCTGTGCAAAATACTTCAAGTCCCTTAGAAGTTAAAGGAGGAAGGAAAGTAAATGAGAGCAATTACTGACAAGTTGTAATATTCATTTTTTTAACAGAATATTATAATATCTAAAACTTAAGACTCTAAACTAGGTAGCAGTTTTGCCCACAAAGTCTAACATTTTGATCTTTCCTATTTCCAATCATAAAAGCATTCAGTTTACACCGAACTGAGCAAATACAGATTTATAGCTGTCCATAGATTGGCTCTGTCTGGATTGATTAAGCACAGATAATATACTTTTTTGTCCTAAGTGAATGGAGTGAGGCAAATAGTTCAATGGTTATTTGTTTAAATGTGTTTTGAGACAAAAAAATTTGTTCAGGACTGAAATTTCAGCGCAAACACTGAAAGCGTACAAGTGAGGTTCCACTGCAGCACTCTCATCATCCCTCAGTCATGTACAGCAGGACTCATCACTCCACATTAGTCTCAATCTGAACCAGTGATCAAGCTCCCTCCATGAATCAATCCAGAGAGAAAATACACCATGCGAGAGCAATTCATTCTATCCCAAGATAGGTGTTTGAGATAAATGGAATAACTTGCTCCCTGGAGGTACTCCCTTCTCCCTTCCCCTACGCTGACTGCTTATGAAAGAAATTTTTCATCCTTGACAGGGTTCACTCTTCCTGTTTTCATCTTTTTGACAACACATGGAACTAAAACACTTAAAAACCAGACAGGATCTTTGAGTGCTGTTCACTACTCGATCCAGAGTTTTCAAAAACATGTAGCTTTTACCTAATGATGCACATAGTTTCAGCTGGTCATTTTAAGAAATTATATATACAGCAAGACATTAAAAAAAAATATTTGAGCTTACCAGCGGCATAAGGCCATGTCTTCTTTTATAGATGCGACGCACATTTTGCAGTGTTATTTGTACTACTGGTTTCTGTGGGGGGCAAGGGAGGGGGAAGAAAAGATGGAGATATTCCAGAAGGTATATGTTTTTCTACATTAACCTCTCCAGTCAATCTGAAGTTTCTCTTGACTAGAGATACTAGCAATAATAAAACAATATCCATCCATGTCATTTTAACAGTGGAACAGTGGTGCTAAGCAGTTACGTTAAAAAGAGGAAGCTTGTCTTTGCAGCAAAGACGTTTAAGAATAAATAAAGAATAGTGTATTATCACCCCAGTCTGTTGCCAGTTATGATATTCATGCAAGAGAGGAGCAGAACACAACAAACGTTACTGAAAATAAGGAAGCCATTGGGCTACTGGGCAAACTGTTGGTCAATGGTGCCACCCGGTGGACGGAAATTGAATGGCATTTTATCATCAGCTGTTAAACCCATTTTCATCACCTGGACATGCTTTTAGTGTATTAGCAGGCTGCTAAGGCTATCGCCGCTATTTCTGTGACAAAGTTCCAAAGCAGTAATCTGCCTGCGATATGCACTCAGTTTTCCTCTAGAGAAAGAAATGATCAGTGTAATTGAAAACCTAGCTAAGATCTTCCAATATAAGCTAAATGTATATAAAGCACTCACTAGGTAGGAACAAAAAAGGACTTTTTGTACTTTGTCAGTAGGAGATCAACTTCAAGCAAGTTAGCACAGAATAAAGCCTCAGAAGTAGAGATACACTGAATGCAACAGAGCAGCGTAGATCAAAGGAAAACTAAGGAGATTCTGATTATTCACTTGAAAATAGAGTCTTCTTGGAGATGTGCTCCATGTGCATTTAAGAGGAGTAATACAGAAAATGAAAACTGTCCACTAGAGGGGCAGCGTGCTCACATCATATGCAAGACCATCTATGAGGCACTTACAGGATATCCATTAAGAGGCTGGAAGTACAAGTTAGCATCAGTAACACACACATGCCCTGGATTAGTCACCAGTGGTGTCACCATTTCTGCTTTACATTCCATATGCAGCGTTTCAGAAATGCTTTGAAATCTACAAGTGAAGAAAGGGAGTAAGTTCACCTCCAGTTCTTACTTAGGTAGACCTACCCTTAAATTCTTTAGAAAGGTTTTAGGTCAGCTTATAAACTTGGGACATCAGAATGGGGACTTCACTAAGCCTATTTTAGACATGAAGAAAGTTATTTGTTGAGACCTCTACTTCAACAGGCACTCCAGAATGGAAAGTTGCTACGTTCTGCACCAGTCTCAGAGCAGTAAGCCAGTTGACTTTTCTATACAGAGCTTTATGTGGCATATACTGATGCTCAATTTGTGACAAATTCACAGATGAATGGAACAGTTTGAAAAGATAAGAGTAACATGTTCATCCTCACAACACAGAATTTCCCCTTCTCCATTCGAGACGGTTCAGAACACTGAGAAGGTAACTCCCTGAATTAGAGAACTTATGCTGCCCCAAAGAAGCGCCTATTGAGTACTGATGCAGTAGACTAATCAACCAACAAGCTGAAAATCATTTCTCAGTAGAAAGTGATTAGAAAGATACCTGTTTTTATCAAATGAAGTTCTAGCCAAGCGCGATTGCAATATAGCAGTTATCTAATGTGGAGGGGGAAAAAAAAGTTAATAAGGTATATGATTCAAATGCAATTAGAATTTTATTATTAAACAGCGATATCAGAATTTCATTATTAAACAGTGATATCAGAAATAATCAGATACTTACCATGGCAGCTTGATCTCCCATCTTGTCTAGACAAGAAGCCCTATAAAGCTAAAGAACAATGAGCTTTAAGTGAAATAGCACAGAGAGATCTCACACAGCTCAGAAGTCAGTAGAAACCGGGGAAGCTTTAGTATTCTTGGTGACAGAGTACTAAAAGAGCTATTATTATTTCTTTTTAAAGTAGGACATGTTTGTTCATTGCTACTGTCAAGTTATTACTTTGTCTATATACTACCACCCTGCATAGGAAAAGCTAATATCGGGTAGCTTACAACAGCTGTCAGAACTAGACTAGATGCTGTGTTCAACTGCTACATTTTGAAAATAGATACTCCAAGAATTTCACCTTGAGAATAAATATCTAAAGAAAGCTCTCCATTAAATACCAAAAAAAGATGCTGTGATGAAGTGTGTAGTGATATCAATAACCACATACCTGATGTAGAGTTTGCACAACATCTCCTAGTTTCCCAGCAACATCCAGTTGGAATAAGTGTTCTGTTCTACCCTAAAACCAAAAGTACATTTACTACAAATGAGTTTAAAACAAAGCTCAGTGAAAAAAAAGTTAAAACTGAAATCAAAATACTCTAAAACCTGGTCAAAGTATGCTATCAAATGTCGCAGTATACCTGAAACATTCCAAAGCCAGATGCTAAACCTGATTATTTTTTTCTTTACAAATATATCTTTCCTGTGGTAAGGTCTTTATGCAGTATTTAGTCTGTTATTTAAGACAATGCAACGTAACAGCTTAGAAGTCAACAAATTAACAATAGTGTAAACATCAGTAAACGTAGAATAAGTACCTGCTCTATTTTAATATCAGGTAAACAAATGTAAATATAGAACTAGTAAATGACATGTTACATTTAAACAGCTACTGTATATCCGTTAGACAAAAGATACCAGCTCACCAAATCTTTAAAGACTAGGCTACAAAAGTTATCATTCTCCTCTACATAAATAGTTTTGAGCTGAAAAGATCCCAAATCCATCCACAAACTGTTTTGACCAGTCATTTATAAAAACCTCACTAATGCTTCACTCAGCATACGTGGCATACTCATTTCTTCCTCTACAAAGTTTTCCCAGCTTTCTTAAGTGTCCTTTCATAGTACATATATTTGGTTTTGACTTAACTATATTAAAAGCATATGCATGGACTAACTGATATTAACTCTTACACATAACTCCTATTTAGCCATCCCTCTATGACCCCTGAACATTGTAGAAATCTGTATCAACACATTTCTGTGGGGTTTTGTAATTTCTCAGGCTAGACTTTAAGGAAAAAAAGTGATCAGTAAGACTACATCAAGACATTGGTCAGTGGATACAACTGGATTAACTTAAAGTTGAAGGAAAGAAGACATGGAAATCTAGGTGATCTTCAGTGTAATGTATGTGATTTGAGCTGAACTGACAGCAATCCAAGAGGAAAGCACACTTCAGGAAGCAAATGGAGCCAGAGTAAAGAGAGACCAGAAATTCAGTAGCAATTTAGATAAAAGCCTTGTAACATTTCACCCAGGGCACCATTTTCCTTCAACAGGGAACGCACAGCTCTCAGAAATCCTAGTGGATGCTCTACAAGGATTGCTTACAGCCAACAACATAAAAAGCTTTAATGAGTGGTTCTCTCTGTAGCTCTCCAGCCATATGTAAAGACAATACCTCAGTCTTTTTGTAATTGATCTGAAAGAATCAATGTAAGACATGGAAGGTAAAATGTACTACCAAATTCCAGCACTCAGTGACGTATCTGGAACTGGCAGTGATTCAAGTAGAAGATATTTAGCAGCAACAGAAAAAAAATCTGAAGTGATTGAAGGCAAACTAGATTTCTTGTTTTAATACGCAGAAACATAGCTGCATTTTTGTGAAGTAAATTGTAATGGTTAACTGTCAGGACTGTTTTAGGTACGAATGAATCTTGACTTAGGTGAAAATAAAGTGAAAAGCCTTTCAAATAGCCCATTTTATTTTTTTCTTTTTCACTGTGTGATAGGATATTTGTATTATACTTAACAGATCTTGCACATGGAGGCAAAACAGAAAACATAAGGACTAGAAGAGCAAAGCGGTTCAACACATGAAGAATGAACAGCATAAAGCAAACAAACAAACAAACTTAAAAAAAAAATCCTAGTTTAGAGACAGATCTAATCACAAAACCAACGCGGAGCACTTGCTGAGAGAACAGAGATCATCTCTTGCCTGTCATTCTTGAAATTTGTTACTTGAACATATGTTGAGAAATATAATTCTGTCTGTTTCAGTTCTTGGGCAAATATGGTGTTTAATGACTCTGCATTTTCATTTTGTGTTTGTCTTAACCCATCTTGTATTCCAGGTAAAAAACCCTTACTTCTGTGCCTTGAAGCCTCCAGGCTCAGAATCAGAGCAGACCCACCCCATCAGCAGAAAGCAACCAGACGTAAGCTCCAACTTCTGCTGTGAACAGCCTTATATGCCATTTCTTGGAACTGTGAAGCACTCAGCTGGGAAATATCAATTAGCAACCTCTCATCTCAGGTGTGAGCAGAACTGAGAAGCCATTTAGCCAGGATGCAGTGTCCACTGAATACTAGCAGCCATCTGACAGCTCTGACTGTTGAGCCCAGAGCTGCACATCAAGGCAAACAGCAAGTGTCAAGTCTGCAGTATGTCCTCCAAGAAATATCACAAACCCACTATGGAAGAATGCAGACACTTGTTTTACGAATATGCACAATTACTTTTTTTTTGTTGTTGTTGTTAGAAAAAACCTTTATTGTTGTATTCCTCAAATGATAATTACCTTACTCTTTCAGAAATGAGAACACAAATCCTTGCAAAACACTAGTTTGCTAAGAATAGCGAAAAAATATATACTTACTCTTACTGTTTTATAGGGTGCAATAATGTTTCTTTCTTTAATGAGAAAAACCTGAAAGAGATGTTACAGTTTCAGTCCTTAAAAAAATAATAAAATAAATCAGGAGTACTGATAAAGACAAAGCTAAGAACGCTGTTTAAACAAGGAAAACACTGGATTGCAATATCCCGCTTTAGCTGCCCCAGATAAACTGCAGAAAAACAATGACCTTTTATAGCAGCTAACTGCAAGAACGGCAAGTGTCCAATGTAGTTCAGAAGCTTACTTACTGATGTAGTTTATTAGTGGGTTTTTATTCTAATCATATGACCTTCAATGAGTTGCAAGATTAAAGCCAATAAGCACAGCCATCAGTCTAATCCCACTCAATGGGAAGATCCTCCCCCTCCTTTCTTCTGGCAGCTCATGCCCTTCAGATTCTGACCCGATGGGAATTACCCCACAGGGGTAAACTACTGTGCTAACCTTGTCAAATGAACCCCTTCTTCCGCTGCAAAACATTTCGCTTCCAGTTCCAACGGCCACAAACACCATATTTCCTCTCTCATCCAACAGCACGTTTTTGAACAGTTTTGTTTCTCTCATGCTATTTTCACATCTGAGAGGATCTTCACCCCTCAAAACCCACATGAAACTACTGTCGCCCTTCAGAATGTTCTCTCGACTCCTATAGAAAGACTTGACTGCTAGCACATTAGTTTGTAGATACTGCCTTACTATCTGCTGTCTGAAAGAAGACAAGCCAGAAGTAAGTCATGGTTTTGCTCTGTTTGTAGGGAAGGCTCAAACTTGCTAAATTACAGGCCTGAGTAGAAGACTCAGGATCGGTTCTGAACTGCACAAAACACACTGGACTGTACTACCAGCTGTCTTCTACTCCATGGCGCAAGAGACTTGGCCGATCAAAGGGCCTTTTCCAATGCTTCAGTTTGCTTCCTACACCTAGCACAACGCCTGTGGTTCTACACTCCAAGGCATTGTGGCAGCAGCCCCAAACCAAAAGCAAATATTACACTTTTAAAAGAACAGATGCTGTACCATTCTCTAGCCAGAAGCCTTCTGGCTGACACGTACAGCCTTCCCACTGGCTGACAACAGAGCCAACCTTCACCACATGACCACTCTCAACACTATGCAGACAGAAGAGAGTGAGTGGTGTGCTTAGAAGCTTACAAGCTCAGCATGCCTCTAAGTGCTACATTAAAAAATAATGGCAATTCGTGCCTTTCATCTGACATCAGCATGTACGAATCTGAATCAGGCCATACGAGAATAAGAATCAGAGTAAGAGACACCTGCTTTATACTCTGATTGCTCTTCTGCAGGCTAATTAAACATTTTTCTACACTGAGAGCCCCAAATTACATGAAAAAGTAGACAATACAAGTAAAAAAACCCAACATGTAAGCACAGCAAAAACTTCAGCATACTGTATTCATTTCCTATTTTGGAGGATTTTTCCCCAATTTTATCTTGAGAAAAAATACTGAAATAATCTCAAATTATTATTTCCATTTGCTGTATTTTGTAGCCATTAGTTTCTAAGTTGTCTGTTATGTAAAGCAAAACTTCTTATCCAACTATGCATTAACAATTTTTGAGCATGAAAAGGTGAAGATGTTTAAGACGTTCCAATTATTCGCTATGTGTGGTTTCCTACAAGGCAGAAATTCCACTTAGAAAAAATATTTATAATTAGATCGTGATTTGTCATAAGTACAACTAGCGAGTACTTCATGCTCGAAAGTCCCTGTGGCTTTTATACAAAATACCAGCATTTATCATGACACCCAACTTTTTCAGAACATTTCCCCAGAGACAGGAGGATGACTGGCAGGCTACATACGGGCGTGGAGTGGGGGGTGTTAACCACATTTGCCATTTTAAAAGTTAATTTTCCTTTCCTATAAGATGATTCTATAGTCATTTGTTCTTCAGAACATATACTACTCATGCATGGTGGAACCGTTGAACAATTAGAAATACCTTTTTTAAAAACACTCAATACACAAAAAAACTGCCAACACAAGAAACCGTGACTACACAATACTCTTCACAGAAACAGCTTCAAGATGAAATTAAATATACTGATTACTTTAACATAGTCCGCAAACTTCTCCAGCATAGACAATATTAAATGCTTGAGTTCATTTTTGACTGCAGCAGTACTTAATTGAGCAAGGCTATCAATTGTAGGTATTGTTAAAGACATGTTTTATAAAGATGCTAGAATGTTTAAAAGGGTATTTCCCACCTCATATCTGTTCCTTCCTGAAATGAAAACATGAACATTTTTCGGAAACTTTTACAGCTTTGGACCACTTATCAGCTACAATTTATCAAAGTTTGAAGTATATTCCTTTGGTTAACGTGAAGTATGAACATATCCAAGTTAATCACAACTCATGATTGAAACTTGGGCCCGTATTTCAGGACGGCTACTGACAATTATTTGGTGGACATACAGCAGAATCCAACGTTTTCACAAAGTTGAACTGCAAGGTCAAGATGGCTTTGTTATTACCATGACATGCTGCAGAAAGCAGGAGAAAGCAATATAGCAAGATCAAAACAAAGATTATTAATAACCAGTTTAATTTCAGTCTATTCTCCTTTTTCATTCAATTCTAAAACTGCCCTAAGCTCCATTATGAAATGCACGGTGCAAAAAGTTCACTTTGTCAAATTAATGACTTCATTAAGTCATTAACTGTTTGAAGTTTCCAGCATCAACGGCTTCACACTAATGCTAATTTTTTGACATTAATTAGTTTTGTTTCCAGTTAACCCCCCACCCTAAGACTCCAGCTCCAAGAAAGACACCATTAAAGAATGTAACCTCACTCATCAAGAATCTGTTACATGCCAGTCCTACCTGATTACATACAACCGACATCCCTCCAGATGTATCCCTAAAATGTAAATAAGATATTTGATGAGATGAGCGTCCCAGCTTTAAAAAAAAAAAAAAGAGTTAGATACATATATACAGTAACTCAAATTCACGTACCGTGTGAAAGGGTTATTTGTTTCATTGTCTTCTGGGGCTTTTATACTAATACAGTCTCTCAGTGGTATCTGCAGCAAGTTACAAAAATACATACTCCTTCTTAAAAGCTTTTTAAAGAGAATCTTAAGTTACCAAGAAATTGTAAGGTTGCACTGCTTACCTTGATAATGGGCTGGATATTGTCATCAGGTTCAAAAATTATTGACTTTGAACATATCTTTAGAGAGCCTCTGAATTTTCTAAAAGGAACAATAAAAAAGCAAGTTGTGTATGTGCTAGAGATAGATGAGATTAGAACAACTCCAGTAAGTGAATGTATGTAAAAGTTTTGTACCTTTCGTCTCTGCAACCTTTATTTATAATATGATTAGCTGTGTGCTGTTCAAAGTAATATTCTTCCAGGTTGAGAAGGAGCAGTGAAAATCTACAAATAAATAAAAATTATTTATTCAAGAAGAAAACACCATAAAAGTTAGTATTCTTAATAAAATATATCAAGTGTTTGGGAATTCTTCAATCATTTCTGTGCCATGTCCCACACTCCAAGAATTAATTAATTTAAATTAACTTTTAAAAAGAACAAACCCATAGCAAAAATTTCTGTACACATGACAAGATCGACTGATGCTCTTCCAACATATAAGGTTAGATGTTTGATTCTGTTCATGTCTCAGGTGGGAACTATCCTAACATAGCCAGGCTTTTTCCCCAGTAAACATTAGTTTAGCTCTGATCAGTGCATGCCAGTCAAAATATGCAATGACACAAAACGAGGGGCAGGAACTAATTGCTTGGAATGGAGAAGATTAGATCTTTCTGGAGCAAAGCCAAATTACATTAGTGTAAAGCGTTAAGTGAAAACACTGCTAAGTCACTTGATGGATACCCTCTGAGGAAGCATAACCTTCCTCTCCAACCACATTTCTGCACTTCCTCTGTACCAGTGCCTGTTCAACCCCACAGGAAGCCTGTTTATGGACTAATCCAATAGACAAACGTCAACAACAACAAAATAAATAAATAATTAAAAAATTGAAGTCTTCTAAAGTATTCAATTGCAGGATCATAGTAATGCCAGTGCTGGTAAAAGGTGAATGCAAATAGGCTAGATTAGATATAACATGAAACTGTGTTCTCTAACAACTTCAACTGCTGCAAGTGATTAAAACTCACCAACTTGACTAACAGGGTGAACACACAGTCACCTATGTGTTTCAGCTGTGGGGAATGACAGTGGGTATTGGCACAGCAGGAGAAGCAGAAACATTTTATATCACTTCAGTTGGAAGTATAACAGCTTGCTTGTGCACAGCGCTGGCCTGATCTGCAGAAGTGTTTATTCCCATCCATGCTTTGAGCTTTTTGTACTGTGTTTGTGATGTGCTTCACGAGAAATGCCCATGACAATGCTAACAAATGCCAAGTGTCCCCAGAGCAGTACTCAAATAGCAGTAAACATGTCAAGAGTTCACAAAATGAACTGGATGTACTGGATATCCTGCTCATTAAGAAAGCATATTTCACAATAGAAAAACCAGCTTTATTGGAAAATACATCTTGTTCATCTAAGATTTGTGTTGTGCCTGTTATATTAAACAGAACATAACAATAAAGGTTTACTGTAACTACAAGTAACAGTGGATCCACATACTCAAAACTGCTTGTGTGTCCAAGACACTTCATCCTAATGCTCTTCTGCTTTTTCAAAACAGCATTATCTATACCTCTCGTCTCTTGAAAAACAGGTATTTTATGATGCCATTATGAAAAAACTGATGTTAAAACGTTAGAAAAACAATACAGTTAGAACAGCATATGCCATACAAAACTCCTTAAGA
This sequence comes from Himantopus leucocephalus, assembly GCA_003993805.1. NCBI lineage: Eukaryota > Metazoa > Chordata > Aves > Charadriiformes > Recurvirostridae > Himantopus > Himantopus leucocephalus. The sequence goes on along the minus strand of RSEF01000002.1, from coordinate 123,568,892 downwards.
AAATTCAACACAGATCTCAAAGTCTCTTCAGCCTTCTACCCCAGTTGCTGTTATTGTTTGGTTCTTGAATATCCTGTTTCCAATGGGGTTTAAGGGGCTCTGCCTTCACGTATCCTTTCTCAGAAGGTATAACTTCAGTTGCCTTTTCTTTCTTATAGAGGTGTGTTCCGCAAACTTACTGCCACCTATGAAAGCATGTCCTATCAACAGGTGTAAACTGGATTTCCAAGTTTCTGAGGCCTCGGTGCCTTTAAAGGACCCAAAGCAGTCTTTTCATATTCATTTTGATCACCCACCTTCAGGAAGCTAAAATAGAAGGTCTAGCTCTGTATTTTGAGGAAAAAAGCTTCACTAGAAACAGCCTACAAGCCAAGGGGAAGAGGAGTATGAAACCATAGCAGCTTCCAAACAATTACCATTAAATCCCACTTTTCAACACAGTTGGAATCATCTCGGACAAACTTAAGATTTCTGGGATTTTGCAAACTCAGAACTAGCAAGTCCTATCACATTTTCACTGAAAGCTTTTCAGTAAAGTTACGTTAGGATATATAAAGAGCAATTCACCATCAGAATATTTTTCTTTCACGTATATGTAAACATATATATTGAGCTTATTATCCACAAGCCAAAATATTTAAATAAAAGAAGTTAAGAGCAAAGGTAATACCCAGATTTGTTTGAAAAAACATCTTCTACTCTCTTTCATCAGGGAACGGATACTATTGACATAGGGAATAATGAGCTTCACAGCAACGATGTTCATGGTCCCATAATTTTTCTTCCAAGAAAATTAGTAATGCCTCATTGATAGAACTAATTTCTGAAATTCTTTATTCTTGGGCTCTTTCCTTTGTCTCCACCTATTCTTTTGACAAACTCCCCACATTTTTATAGTCCTTTCAAATTTACCTGTTGGCAGCACTGGTAATTACTAGACTTTCCTTTAAAGTTTTTTGTAAATGCAGGAATCCTTCATATATTCAAGATAAGCCATGTTTTTACATCAAAACATTGGCTCTGTTATTCAGAGTAACTACAACATGCTTACATAACCCAAAATACATAAGCCAAGAGAGTTTTCTTTCAAATTTGTTGGGATAGCCATCCCCTAAAAATTGTTGTATCTTCATACACAACACCTTATGCTTCAATTCACCTTCCCAAAATCAGAAGCTGTGGGCTGCGAGGAAGGATTTGAAGAATTTTCCCTGGCACCATTCTCACTCCTCCTGAATCAGATGATTTCATAGAAAAAAAAAAAAATGCACAAGGTATGCACAAAAACTCAAGATAAACTCTTCATATAGGCTAACTAGGTACTGTGGGAAATTGTAGGTTTCTTCCGTTCAAAACACAGTACTTACTAGCAGAATCCAGTATACCTTTTTGCTGTTAGTGTCTCTGTGTCTCTACACGACTACTCACTATCCAGTTTTACAGAGACAGCATCTCTGTAGAGCTTCTTGCTGGAGACCAGTGACCTCCTATGCTGTAACCTCATGCTCACTTTCTGATCTCAGCTTTGCTGTCTTGAAAAAGGGTTGCATTGCCAGCAGCTATTAAAGCTTTTTTCTCCAAACACTGTATGTCAAGTGCATTTTCTGCGTTCTTTCTTTCGCCCACCACACTCTCCACAAAGTCTTCCAAGTGGTTCTATAGTCTCTTCCAAGCATTTCTGTATTTGTTGCTCCTCTCTTACTTCCAAGTTCATTCACCCTAACCACGTTTTCCTATATTTTCAGACTGCTAGGAGTCACTTCTGCAGGCAGAGCCAGACATCGAATCTCCACAAATACAGTCACCATTCTCTACTCTTCTAAATTACCCATTGCAATTGGGATGAACTTTCAGCCTGTCCAAAGATTCTGTCACAAAAACTGCACCTTTCAAAATTGCACCTTTTGTGGCCATGAAGTATCCCTCAAACCACATCATTTCACTGTCTGCTTCTTCACCAGAACCAAAGAACGTATTATTAAAGACATCATTAGGTAAGAAGAAATACGGCTATTCTTTGTCCTGTGGTCCAACTGCTTGCGTACACACATCAAGTCTACCTTTAAATTTTTGTCATGATGCTGCCAGTGTATTCCAGCTCTGCAGAGCTTTTCATGTCTCCTTTTCTCTTGCTGTTCTCTTTCAATCACTCCTGACCTTACCTTCCCTCTTAACTTCCTTTCTACAAATCTGTTTTCAAGTTCTAGTTATGATACCGGAAGTTGAACCAAAATTTTCAGAATTGCACCTTAACTACTGGCAAAAAAATCTAAACCAGTTCAAGATATGCTAATTATGAACTTTGGAGATTATGAAGCATGATCTCTGGAATAACCTTCTGGAATTTCTCAATTCATCTCAGTCCTTACAGCTCAAGTATTAAATTTCAATTGTTTGTGTTAATGATCCACAGGGTTGTCAAAAAAAGGAAAAGTAAAGTTTCATTACATGTTACTAAAGTACAGTCAGAGCTTTTTATCTTCACAGAACAGACTTCTTCCACATAAATAAGTAGAGCCACTGTTAGTTATTGAATCAACAGGGTCCCTCTTGAGAACCACCACTTCACAGGATGATACTTCAGGCTTGCCAGGAGGTTTAACAAGTATTTACAAACAGCAAAGGAACAGATCAGTCTCTGGTCTGTTGCATGAGTAGGCAAACACAGTGTTGTGAAGGCCTGAAAAAAATAGGAAAGCAATCACAACAGCTATACAATTAAAGCAATGGGGGTCTTCGATATGCAGCTAAGCAGTTGGACTTTAGGATGACTGTCTTCCAAAAGAGATAAGGTATTCCAAAGACACTTGTGATATCAAGATGACTGACATACACCTTCATATGCTATCAACTGCTATGTAGTCCTACGATAGGAATTTGTATGCACACTTAGTATAGAACTAAAATAGTAATTTAATTCTTCTGCACACGACAGGAGGAAAAAAAAAACCAAAAAACCCAACAAATAACACTAGGAAGAGAACACATGATAGCCTGGAAAAGAAACTGATTAAGTCTGTAACAGTTGAGAACTGTATTTTGGTCTTCAGTCACTGAGCAGCTGTACTGTTCCCTGCGCTGAGTAATTAACAGCACACTCTGTAAGCCTATGACTTAACACACTGCCCTGGAAGAACAGTCTGGATCACAAAGCCAATGTCAAGTCAAGTAAGACTAAGCGACTCTGTTTTCCCAGCCTACCCTCCCTTGCCTTCAGGTCTGATTCCAAAACATAATGCCCCCCCTCAACCTCAGCAAACTAGTCTTCCAGTGAGAAGGACTGGACAACTTCAATAATGTAATTCACTCCTTCCCCAAAAATAAACAAACCTATCAAAAAAAAAAAAGAATCATTTTTCCCCCAAAAAAAGCAAACCACAAGTATTGACTGAGAAATGTACAAAAATACTATCATATCTGAAATGAAAAAAAATTTTTTTTTGTCCTTTTAAATTATCAGCAAGAGCTAGTATCTGAAAAAACAGTTCTGGTTCTCACACAAACAATTGTGTTTTTTAATAAACAAGCAAAGGGATCTTCTACATACGCCTGCTGCTGTTAAACTCTGTATTCCTATAATACAGTAATAATAAAATACCAGAAACTCTTCTGTTTCGGGCAAACAGAAAAGGATCGTTTAATGTATTTTTCTTAGCATCAGCAAGTGATTCATTTTAATCCATTTTCAAAATGTATTACCCAATTGTTACTTGAAACTTCTCAAGTGTAAGTGATTTAATCAGCATTTATTAAAAATCTACTTAGAGAAGGGTAATGCTACATCTTCTCTTGGAAAGCAACTCAAACATGTTGACGCAAAATCCTTTGAAATGAAGTAATAACACTCACACCTTGAAGTGTATTACAGGCTATTTTTATGCTGGCTTCCTAATAATGACACATTTCACAGGTTTATGTTCACAAATTTTGTGGTCACCATGCTATTTGATAGCTCACAAAAGACCTATGAAGTTAGTAAGCCACAGTCATGTGTTCAGGGATCATTTACCATTTTCTCTTGTATATTGAACTTGACATACTAGACTATTTAAAAAAAAACCCAACAATTTATTATTTTGAAAAAGACAAAGAGAGACAAATTAGACAAGACTTTAAAGGAAAGATCAAACCCCATGAAAGTACCTCTAAGGGGTGAGAGTTCCAAAGATGTATAGCTGCTTAACAGTCTAGTCTTTATCCTCACAGTCTCATCAGTAGCAAACAAGCTTTCAGAAAACTTCAGAGAAGATGATATTTTCTTAATACATGTGATTATTTGAAAACTGGAACTTAAGGAAAAAAAAAAAGCTTCAGTAGCTTCACTGGTTCAACCTAGCCTACCAACTTGTAATGGCTCAAAAACTATTTACAGTTGTGAAGACAATCCACTTCCGACTGAAGAAGCTATCACATTAGCATAGATCAGACCACAAGCTTTGGTTCAGAGCTGTGGAGTTTCCCCAGGACAGGTTTAGTAACCTGAATCAGTCCGTGGAAGGCAACATGAAGTACCAGAGGTGGTACAACATGAAGGTGTCGGGGACAAGAACAAGGTGGCCAAATATGAGACATCACCCCTTGGAGAGCAGCAAGCCTACGCAGCAGCTCTGCTGTCAGGGAGGCTGAGAAAAAGGCAGTTTCACTTTTAAGGATGAAATGAATTGGTAGCACCACTGCCACCATGGCAAAGCCTTGAGCTTTAGGGTGGATGGAGGGACACTTAAGTTGTTACAGCTCAGATAATGCAGACTCTGTACCTGAAATCAACAGCAGGAGAAGCTGGGTGGGGGTGGGAAGGGGGAGAAGAACATGTGAGGTAAGGGAACCCTATTATACTGAACAACTCACATCGCTGGGGAAAAAAAAAAAGTCAGACAACTTTAAAAACACAAGGATTTTCCCAGGTCTGAAACAGAAGGAAGATTATGCAGCCACAGTTGTGTTGTCTGTATGGGGGTACATGTTGGGTCACAGAGGCTGTGAATAATCAGTATAATGCAGTCACACCACCACCCTCTGATAAATTTAATGAAGGGCCTAAAAGCTTGTGTTGCAACATCTTCAGTTCCCACACAGTGTTAGACATATACAGAACCTGGTGGAGTACAGAATTAATCTTTTAATAGTGTATGACGGAACTGTTTGAGCTTAAAAGGTAAGCATCTACACTCAAGGGGAGAGGTAAATTAAACCAGGCTAATACAATTTTGCTTGAAGATTTATTTCAAATTCTTGTCTTTGCATTGTCCCAGAAAAATTATATTAAGAATATCTGAAAAATTCATATGGAAGTGATGTGGAAGGTATTTTCTTGTGAAGGGAACCTGTATCCGTTTAAGAAGCATCTTCAGGGAAAAAAAAACAAACACAAAACAAAAAAAAACCCAACACAAAACAAACAAACCCAAAAACTTAGGCACCTTGCCAAGAAAAACAGAACTTAATGTGCAGCAGCAGAAAGACATGGTTACCACAGGTAAGGCTGGTAAACGAACAAAGCAGTGAAGAACTTTTGTCGCTCTTTTCTAAATATAAAGTTGGAAGTGTCTTGTTTATTTTTGCCTTTTTCAGAAAGCTCCCATTTAATTGCCACTCAGAAAAAGGCTGAAGAATATGAGTCAAGAACACACCCAAGACGCATAGGAAAACCAGGCACGAGGCTAAGTAGCAGAAAAACACTTGCAAAATTTCACATCATATGATGTCATTCCCTATACACAAGGTTTGCAAACCCAAATGGCACCCAAACATTCCCCGCATTGTTCAGAGTATGCAACAAAGAAGCAAATCACACTTTACCAACTACAACCTGGGGTTTATAAGTCCTGCCAAGATGCTATTAAAATATCCTCCAAATAAAGAGTGTGTTGTATAGTCTACTTGAGAATTTTACTATTACTTTTCTTGATGTGCATGTCTCTCTATACTTCAGTCTGAAAAGATCTCAGCTGAGATCCAACAACATGGGGTGGGGGTGGCGAACAAAACAAAAACCCAACAAACCCACGGTTTATTTTATATACCAATGTCACCTACCGGCTGAAGCACTGGACTTGTTCAAATCAGGCACAAATGAATGTGTAGGGACCAGTGTCTTGGCAAAATCCCACTTATGGTATCCAGAGGAGAAGGTACCCCGTTTATCCTGCTTTAAATTATCTATGATTGAATTTTTACTATTTCCATCACTTTATCAGAAAAATACATGCTGGAAATCTACTGGGACACAAAGGCTTGGTGGATGAAAAGGACATGAGCCAGCAATGTGCACTCACAGTGTAGAAGGCCAACCATATCCTGGGCCACATCAAAAGAAGCATGGCCAGCAGGTCGAGGGAAGCAATTCAGCCCCTCTACTCTGCTCTGGGAGACTCCACCTGGAGTACTGCGTCCAGCTCTGGAGCCCCCAACATAAGAAAGACATGGACCTGTTGGAGCAGGTTCAGAGGAGGACCACAGAAATGATCAGAGGGCTGGAGCACCTCTCCTATGAAGACAGGCTGAGAGAGCTGGCACTGTTCAGCCTGAAGAAGAGAAGGCTCCAGGAAGACCTTATTGTGGCCTTTCAGTACTTGAAAGGAGCTTATAAGAAAAATGGGGACAGACTTTTTAGCAGGCCCCGTTGTACCCCTTGTTCTCAAGGGGTAATGGCTTTAAATTAAAAGAGGGTAGATTCAGACTTGATATAAGGAAGAAATTTTTTTACAATGAAGGTGGTGAAACACTGGCACAGGTTGCCCAGAGAGGTGGTAGATGCCCCATCCCTGGAAACATTCAAGATCAGGTTGGTCGGGGCTCTGAGCAACTTGATTTAGTTGCAGATGTCCCTGCTCATTGCAAGGGAGGTGGGCTAGATGACCTTTAAAGGTCCCTTCCAACCCAAACTATTCTATGATTCCGAGTGGTTGATCCAACACACCTTGCGCAATCACTTGACCCGATACTAAAAGTACAGTCCCGGTAACAGAAGGATATTGACAGGGATGAAAAAGCAGAGCAGCCCAAATCAGCAGCAGCCCACAGCTATGCAAAACCGATCCTAAAATTAAGCCTCCTCCTAACAAAAACAAAGCATCTATAAGGCCAGCCATGGGACTCATTTGCTGATGTTTGAATAAAAAGCCTTCATTATGTGTATTTTGTCCCTATAGAGAAAGATAAGGCTACAGATTTAAAAAAAAAATAAATATCCAAATGCCCAAGCAACCACCACACAAAAGATGCACCCACAGGACCTACATGCTGCCAGTAGGTTGCTTCGCATGAGTGATGTTCCCAACAGAAGAGATGAACTCCTCCAACAGGAAGCTGAGCAGCATGCAAGACAAGGCAGCAGAACTATTTTATAAAGAGCCTCTGTATCAAGTGTTAGACTTGCCCGCATTGGGGCACACCGCCAACAGAACTGAGAACTCAATTTATGAAGACAGCAATAACCTGAGCCAAACACCTCACCATTTAATTTGAAGTTTTGCAACTAAAATTGTTTGTAAAAAAGAATTCCTGTTCATGAATGCTGAATATTTTAGGGATTAAATAAATTGGGTAAGCATGCACACAACACTAATTAAGAAGGGACATAATATCTTAGGTTTCTTTACTCTGAACACCTGGGCAAAGTGAAAAAACAGAGATGAGCACAGATAAAATAGAGATACAATACAGATTAATTTGAAGGGCAAATTCCTGCCATTATGAATCCTGCTCACTAGAGACATGGATTTATTTAATCAAAGTAAAGTAAAGTAAAGTAAAACCTGCTCCTTGTTCTCATTGTGCACACACAGGACACTTCGGTATTTTCTTTTCTTCTAGAAAACTGCATACAGTCAGAAAACATAGGTTTATGTAACCAGATATTAAAGCAGTTCAACTAATTAGTTGAGGAAGTAATTTTTTCAGATCAGTTAAAACTCATCTGACCTTCCTTCCCCCCAAAGCAGCTGCGTAAGAAGATTAACTTTTTACCTACTAAGTTTCCCAGTACTCTTGACCAGAACTTCTATAGCTTACATTTTTGTAGAAAGCAACGTACAAATAACAACCCCAAACAAACAAAAAAACAAACCATACATGAAATGTAGTTGCCACAAAGTTTCAAAAAGTCCTGGTCATCTCACTAGGAAATATCAACACCAAGATTACGTAAATCAAGCGAAGCTTTGAAGCAGGAGTAGGTGTCTCTAACAACTACCCAGCAAGAAGGCAAAAAGAAAAGCTCTCAGAGGCTATCCCTTCAATTAAGTGAAGAAGAGCTGGGTTTTTTGCAGCTGTCTTAAGGCAGAACTGTAAGGAAAACAGGAGACAAAATGTGATGTTTCTCATTTGATATTTCAGAGCCCAAAAATCTTTTAAATCACTTCAATGTTTTTAAGATTTCCGAATTCAGAAAAGCACAGGAAGAGAGGGAGGGGAACAGACCTAATACAGGGTACAAAATATATACAACTTTACTTTTATTTTATGCAAATATCAATTGTCAGGCAAGGGGAAAAAAGAGAAATGAGTTTGTAGATACTTACACAGGAAAAGCTATCAGTGCAAATGAAAACAAGATTCATCTTTCATGAAGTGCTCAAATTACAAACTCAAATAATGAGATCCTAAAATGCTTCCAAATATGAGCAACAAAAAATATTTTTCATTATAGACTTTCAATACTGCAGATCAGTAATGCTGACAGACATTGATATGCTGGGTTTGTTTTCGGGGCTTTTTAGAAGAGATATAGATCCCACTTGGGTTCTTTAAAACGAGTCTGATGAGTTTTGGCCTTTTCCTCAGCTTCTCAAAAAAAGAGGTGGCTATTTATATTAAATCCTTAACAGAACTAATACAGTCATTCTTCTAGCTTTTCCTATACTTAGATGTTTTACTTCAAAATTAAAAAATCCTTCTCTTTTCCTTCTACACAGGAAATTTGACCATTCTCCCTGCAGCCCCTCATGTACAGCTGAAACCACAGCAGCCCCCAGAAGAACCAAGAAGGTATATGAGAAGACAAAAAGTGATCCAGAATACTTCTGTACTTTGAAAACACTTCAAAAGCTGTAGTAGCTTTACAGGCTGAATAGCTATGAATCAGAATTTATATGGACAAAGTGAGACAAGCTCTTCATCATGTGGTTTTCTCACCAACAATAAACAGTGCTGCGTAACCAACAGCATCAGGCGCATCAGGAATTTGCACAGGGCTCACACAGGACCAGCCTGCTCTCCGCCCTCTGTGCCTGCTGCCTCCCCGCTTCCTTCGGCGGGACGAAAACGGGGAGACCTGCCTCCCCCCAGAGAAGACACCCGTCTCCCTCCACTGTGTGACCCACACTGGCCTATTGCTCTCACCTTATAGACATTTCCTACATTGCAGAGGGTTTTGAAACTTTGTGACAAGCCAGATGCAGATAAGCCACATAAAAGAAAGTGGGACAGCAACTAAAAATAAGAGAGTAAATTCAGGATATATTCAAGCACGTGTGATGAGCCTTTCGGGTATGCTCAGTTAGCCACAGGAACACAAAACAGAGATCACAGTCAGAAAGCAGGAATGGGGAAACTGAATTTAGCACTTTAAAGAGCTGTCACAGAGCCTCTAATTTAAGGGCTGACAATACACCGATTATAATGTTCAGGAAAAAAAAAATTAATATACTCCATCTATAGTGAAGCAGAGCTGTAACTCCATGCCACTAACGAAACTGAAAACAAACAAACAAAAATCAACAGACGCTATTTTCATTCAGTTTACACAGGGTGAGCGGCATTCGTATTTCCCCAGGTCTGTTCTACACCCTTTTCAGCCTTAACTCTCAGGAACCATTAGCCACCCGATTAAAATAGTAACAACAACGAGGGCGAAGGCCGGCACAGCAGCTGGTCTCTGACCAGGGCGCTCCGCCGGGGCCGGCCGCCTCCCTGGCCCTGCCGCCCGCCGCGCTCCGCCGGGCCCTCCGCCTCCCCGCCCCGGGAGGGCCCCGCCGCCCCCGCCCCGGCGGTGGGGGCAGACCGGGGAGGAGGGAGGGAAGGCGCGGGGGGGGGGATGTAGGCCGGGGCACCGCGGCACCGGGCCCCTCTCGCCGGCGAGGGAGCGGGCGAGGCCGGCTCAGCCCCGCGGGAGGCGCCCCCACCCGCCGCCGCGGCCGCCGCGGAGGCCGAGCGAGGGTGGCCGGGGCCGGCGGGGCAGAGGGCCGCTCACCTCTCTTTGGAGTACAGCTCCCGCTCCAGCCGCCGCTTGCGGATGAAAGCCATGGAGCCGCCCGGCCTAAGCGCCGCCGCCGCCGCTGCCGCTGCCACAAGCAGGCCAGGCCGCGCCGCGCCTCAGGGAGGCGGGGAGAGCGGGCCGGCCCGCGGCCGCAGGCAGGCAGCCGGTCTGGCGGGCCCGGCCGGGGGCGCCCGCGCCGTTTATACCGCCGGAGAGGCGGGGGAAGGTGGCACAAGCAGCCAAGGAAGGGAACGTCTCGGCACCGAGGGCTCTGCGCCCTCGCCCGGGCTGCGGCGTCTCTGCGGCCCTTCAGGGCCCTCGGGACCTGGGCTGGGCAGGGGCCGCCGGGCCGCCGCAGGGGGGTCTCGGAGGGGGCCCTCACCGCGGGAACGCAGCCGCCCATCAACACCCCTCCCTCTCTCCCTTTCCTTAAGGCTTCTGCCGGGTTATTTTTATTGTTGCCGCCACGGAGGTGCCACCCGTGTCCCCGGCTCGCGGCAGCGGGGGGCCGGGGCGTGGAAAGGCGGCCCCCGGGGGGGCCCGGGGCGACGGTGGGCCCGGCCGCGTCGCGGAGCGCAGTGCCGGGGCCGAAAATCGTCTCCGTATGCGCAGGGGGCGCAGCGCAGGCTTTATTGCATAGCGAAAGAGTCTGTTTACTTGCGTTTACGTAAAAATTGTAAATGTAATGCCATTGCAGTGACATTCCTTTTGCCCATAATGTGTGTGACAGATGCTGCCCGGGCAGGAGGTGACGTTCTGCCAGGTGTGCAAAACCTAAAAAAACCTCTATGGAAGGGGGAGGTAAATGGAATCCCTTAGTTCCTCAAAAATGCTTTAGTTCATGCAATGTAACTGCCATTGTATCTGAACAATTTATAATGTGTTTAGTGACACGATCTCTTAAAACAGAGGGGATGTAATTTTTCAGAGAGGAATAAAAAGAATTATAGACTTGTAGGCCTGAAGGGATTGTCTAATCTAATCTCTCTGCTGAGGCTGAATCAGGTATATGTTGATCAGTGTTACTCGTTTATTTTCAATTTGTGGACCCATAAACATGAATCTGAGAAGTGTATGTACTGAGAAGAGAGGTTTGCTTTTGCTGATTGTCTTTCAGGGACCTCTTAGGAGGGGTTCAGAGAATCTAAGGAGGTGACAGATCAGAGTTTGAAAACCAGTGATATCATCTGCAAGAACTATTTGTCTAATCGATTTGTAAAAGCACCCATTTGAAGGAAATCTGCAATACTTGCAAGTAGCTTGTACAAATGTCTGACAGCATTTATAAGTAGACATTTGTCCAATATCCAACCTCAATTTTCTTTGCTGCATTCCTTGTTGTCATATTCCCAGTGAAAATGGACAATATTTGTTACCTTGTTCCCCTATGTTTTAATAAATGTGTGTGTAAATATATATATTTACTTATACAATTGTTTATATGTGCAGATATGTATATCATCTCATAGACTAAACACTTTTGTTCACTTTCCTCATAGACTGCACTCAGAAATGATTTATTCTTCAGCCTTACTCTGGCTTCATTCCAGTATGACTTTTGTCTTTATCTTAAGTTATAAAGCCTNCTAAACACTTTTGTTCACTTTCCTCATAGACTGCACTCAGAAATTATTTATTCTTCAGCCTTACTCTGGCTTCATTCCGGTATGACTTTTGTCTTTATCTTAAGTTATAAAGCCCCTTATAGCAGTCCAGCTGAGGCATCAGCACTAAGTAGAGTGCAGTAATTATGTCCCATGTATTATACACGAGAGGAACATTTATAAATACATCCCAGAAATAACTTGCTTTTCGTCTTGGGACAGAAACTTACTTCTGCTCAGAACTTTTTCTAACATATTGCCACCTAGTTCTCTCCATTTTATTTTGTACATTTGAGTTCTCAGGAATAATATTTTGCCTTAGCCTTGATGATTTCATCCTGCTAACTTTAGACATTTATCCAAGTTGTGAAATTAGTTTTGAAATCTGATTCTATCTTCTCGCTCACAAGTTGGTGAAAAGCAAGATTTTTTAAAATATATCTATAATCTGTTACATCTTGCAGATTACTAATGGAAATATTGAATAGAACTGAAATGACAACAGATCCTTATAGGATCTCACTGCAAATGCTCTCCAAGTTTAATTTTTGCAAGCAGCATGCCATTTGATTGGTGGTTTCATGAAAACTGTATTTCCTTTGCTTTTTGTTTAAGAAAACTGTCATAGGACAGTGTCTAAATTATACTAAACTCAAGATCTATGATACTCACTGTTTCTCTTTTTCTATTGAATCAGTGAAATTGATTGTAAAAAATGGCATTAAGTTAGTGTGAGAGTTCCTGACAAACTTATGTTAACCTCTTCATCATGGAATTTATTCTAGAATATCCCTCAAATCAAAATTAATCTGGATAGCTTTGGACCTGCTTTCCTTAGGTAGACACATTTTATGCTTTTCAAGTCGCCTTGGATCTAAATAAGTCTTTTAGCAATTCAGAGATTATTTTTGCTATATTACTAAGTAAAATTCTTCAGGCCCTATGAACTTGAATTCATGTAATCTGAATAGTTTTTAACCCATTCCTTCTCTAAATTCTAAGATAAATTTAACTAAGTATCTGGGCACTTCTAATATATTTCCAGAATATTTTCTTGTTGCCCTTTATATCCCTTTTTACCTGTCATTCATTCTGTACTGTAGGCTTTGTTATTTTATTCTTTTATTCATATTCTTTTATGTTACTTTTCAGTTATATCCCCTTATTGTGACTTTTTTCCAAATCCTTGAAGAGCTCTTAATGTGATGTTAACACAGTCTACTTAAGCTTCCCCTGCTTCCTTTTGTTCACATCAAGATAGCTAGCTATTGTATGTTTAATTAAAAATGAGTCTATTGTTCTCTGTAGAAAATCTAGGTTAGCTTTAAATGACTGAGCTCAGGCCTAGACCGTACAGGAGGTTAATTAACTCGTATAGAATGGCATGCTGTTATGATGAGCCTGCTTTTAGTACCCAGACTAGCTTGATTAGAGCTAGTTTAACTATTTCTCCATAACAATGCAATCCATAGCTGGCAGTGCAGGCCTCTTTTCTCTTCCTCTTTTTCTTAGCCTGGGGAAGCCTATTTTGGTAAAATGTATCATGATCACTTTCACCCAGTTTACCTTCTGCCTTTAAAACCAAAATGAGCTCCTCCCTACTTCTCATGCTATTCGAGTTGGTAATGCCTCTTATAACTTCCTCTATCCTGTGAAGCAAAAGATCATCCCTAAAATACTACAAGAGCTTGATGGACCTTTTATATCCTGCCATATTGTTTTTCTAACTGTTATTCAAGTAACTGAAATCCACTGTTATCTCATGGTCAAGCTTTTTTAATAACTTTATTACTTGGTCAGAATAAGTCAGAAAAAACATCAGCTTCCTCCTTTTGAATACAGCTATGGTCTATTATGAAAAATAGACCCCAATCATGACGTACTTTTGCTTCCTCCTTTTCATTTTCACCAAGAACAGTATCTTTTGTCTCTTTCTGGGTTTGATACAAAATGAATCATCCTCCCCTGTTTTCCTGTGCCCATTTTCCTTAGAATTCTTATATACAACTATCACTGAAGTGTGCATCTCTGGGATGCTACTACAACCTTATTTTTTCCATAGGTTCACTAGATCCATGGCATTTGACTTCAAAGATCCCAATATGTTTTTCATTATTTTCTTTTCTCTTTTTATGCCTACTTTATTCTCTCTTCCTGTCTAAGATTCCTTATTTCTAGCTCTTTGTAACTGGCATCTTTCAAAGTCCCTTTCTAATGTTTTTAAAAGGTCACCTCTGCATGTCTGTGCATCACTGTCCTCAAATGCTCTTTCCTATCCTTGTTGAATGGACATCATTTCTTCACAATAATGTTATGGAACAATACCCCATGGTCAAGTAGTTCAGACCCTCTGCCAAACCATCGACAAAACTGTGCAGTTAACTCCAGTATTTGTCACGGAGTGGCCAAAGCTCAGTCCTCCCCACATAGATAGTAGTCTTTCTTCTGTCAAAGTGCTGTTAGAACCCTGACAATCTGGCCAGTTTCCTCCATTCCAGATTTGTGCCAGCATCTTGCTAATGATGTCCTTGTCTTTGCTTGTATTTTCCAGGTAAACACGCCTGCTTATTTTCCTTTTCCTGAAGAAATTGGTGGAGAGCAAATAATTGAAAGAATCAGAATGACAAGACCTGGAACCACTAGTTAATGGTTGGACTCATTGACCTTATAGGTCTTTTCCAATCTAAACGATTCTATGAATCTATTATATTTCCACACGTCTAGTGCCACCTTAAATAATAAAGGGTTCAATTCAGGCAATGCCCACATATCAGCACAAGCTTAAAGATGTATGTAGATTTTTCTTTCAGGAATGGGGCAAAACATATGAATGCATATTGCCCAGTATATACAGTAATGTCATTGTGAATACAGGATTCATGTCTCACGTGTAGTACTATACTTACTGTGCCAACAGTTTTATTAGGGAAGATTTTTGCAATAGTGGGTTTCTGGCAGATATTCTTCAGGGTATTTATCCAGTAAAGCTTTGTCTTTCAGGTACCTAAAGAGCTTCATGAAATACGATGCTCAAGTGTTCCATGTCAATCTGTTCTATTATATTGAGAATTTTTAGACATGTTCAGAATAGGCTTAACCTCAACTGTTGAAGTCAGTGGTGAAGTTCCCACGGAATTACTGGGAGCATAAAAGACTCCTGAGTGTATTTCAAGGATTCATCCAATAATATATTTATTCTGCAACATATGTCAATGGTGAACCCATGACACATTAACCAAAAGCAAAGCTAGGAAAGAATACTTTAGCTTAGTGTTATTAGAGCTAGTCAGAAAACAAGCACATTTTTTTCATGGAAGATAACATAGCCACCTCTCACTGTTTTCCAATGACATTTAAACTATTTAAAATAAGTTTGCAGTTTTGTAAAGTTAGCATTTTTTAAAAGATACAAATGAATAGTTTTGCTTTCAGCAAAATTTAGGATGCTAGCTCTTAAGTTCTTTGTGGTGTATCCTGATTTTTCATTGTATATGTACTCACAGCCTAGAATAATAGATCCTTAACCGGTACATCTTGCTTCTACCGCAGTAACAACAATAATAGAATCAACAACATCAGCAACAACAATAATTAGATGTGCCATGGCTTACCTATTGCCCTGATCTGATTGATGACTTGGAGGTACATGCTGAAATTCCACTAATTTAAAAATAATCACATAAAGTTTACTGTGATCATACCACTGCAAACTCTGGTGTGAACACATTTAAACTAGTTGTAATCAGCTTATTCGTACTGAATTCTGCTAAGTTTTTTTAAGCTAATTGCAAATCAATTTATACTTGTGCACAAAGAAGTTTGTAAGTGTTTAACTGATTTAAAATAAATTTTAATTAAACCAATTTTTGTCAATAAACAAATGCATAATTTATCATTTTACCTGGAGCAAAACAATCCTATAGGCAGATTTGCAGTGCCAGCATTTAAAGCTGTTCTGTAAGTAAAACCATGATGGCAAGGAAGAGAGAATTTTGTGCAAGTATTTACTCAGCAATTTAAATTGACGATTTTATGTAAAAGTAATGTTTCTGGTGAAATCCCTCTGAACTACACCCATGATTAAATGGAGTATTTGACTATAAATTGTTTTGATTTTAGTACTCATTGAAGGATTAGGTAGTTAATACATCTCCTTTAGATCTATATTCCTTCGCTAACATTACTAACAGCTCTT
Organism: Himantopus leucocephalus; assembly: GCA_003993805.1. Taxonomy (NCBI): domain Eukaryota; kingdom Metazoa; phylum Chordata; class Aves; order Charadriiformes; family Recurvirostridae; genus Himantopus; species Himantopus leucocephalus. The sequence goes on along the minus strand of RSEF01000002.1, from coordinate 123,552,895 downwards.
TTTCATAGGCTAATCCATGTAGAATTTGAGGGCTGGATTCTCAGCCTCTGGTTTCGTATACACTGCTCAGACAGATCCCCGCACTTCATTATGGAAGTGTCTTGGAGGGGACTCGTAAAATAGTGCAGGTTATATGGAAATCCAGAAATAATCCGCAACACTTTGATATATCCGCACTACTGGGGAATGCTACCTTAGTCTCCTTAAAGGCGTGTAAGATTTAAAGATCAGAGACAAAATTTTAAGAGAAGAGAGTATATTTACTTTATTAAAACAGGTTTAGAACCCATGCTAACTATACTGGAAAAACCGGCTGATTATGTTCATCGAGTAAGATCCCTCCTCACGCCTTTGGTGTCCCAGCTACTCTATGAAGCTGATGATTTGGCGCCCCTCCAACACCCAGACATACTTCATGTCCTTAGATGCATAAGAGTCACTCTGCTCTGCTGTATAGCTACTAAGTATGGCACCACAAATGTTAATTTGAAAAGTGGATGAGCGGTTGAATCATTTCTCTGTATAGCCAGTGTTGTAAGGAAAGGCCTTTTAGTAAACTTGTTACCTATAGTCCACAGGGCAGCGGAGCTGTATTTCATAGAATAGTCATTAAAATAAATATGGATAGTGATGATGAGAGAAAACCCAAAACATTTCAGGGAGGGAGGGAGCATCTATTGAGGACAGATACATCGTGCAAAAGTAGTATATAAATACAGCCTTACAGATTAAACTCTGATTTCCATTTTATCCACAACCATAATATATCACTTAAATGTAAATTTAAAAAGTAACTGGTAATGTCATTGGGTTTTCCCTATTTTCATAGGGGCAGAGTTGATTTGTTGGCAGAACATTAGTTTCCAGATTCATACATTGTTTTATTTCTTTCTTTGGGAACAAGTGCATGTGACTATATGTTTAAGAATATACATGTATAAAACTCTGTGACAAAGGGAAGTTTAAATCCTGCTCTGTAAATGGTAAAATCAGAAGTCTCACTTTTTTGGTTCAGTGTTCTGCTAGGAAGAACCTTCCCTGGCAGGGGGTGGTTTGCTTAGATGTGGGGGAGGTAAAAGAAAGCAAAAGAAGAACTGAGATCTGGGACTAAACTGTTTAATTTGCTTAGGTAGGTTGCCTTTAAACCTTTTAAAAAGTTTCAGCTAGGAATATTTTAAATGCCTATATTTTTTCCATACGTAATAGTCCCAGGTATGTTAGGCCATTTATTTATTAAATACTTCTACTCTCTATCCAACAACATGCTTGCTGCAAAGAAGAGCTGTGGTAGAATAGTATTCACACTTCCATTTTAGTTCAGTTAAACAAATCCATAACTTAAAACAGTTTTCAGACATACATGCAAGCATGTCATATTTCTTTGATATATATTCTGAATTATTGTTTGACTGTATCCCGCTTTCCAGAAATCAAAACCCAGTTCAGCAAAGATAAAGAGGAAACCTATGATAACATAAGTTCTGTATACGAGCTAATATTGTGTGAGGAACTGGGGAGATACAAGATCAGTTCAGCCAAAGCCTGAATAAACAAATTAGACTGCTTACCCTGTATTGAAGAACACACAACAAATGTATAAAAGCCCTTCCTTCTTCATTCCCATCTATAAAACTTGGACACATTTTGTATGATGTTTAATACGGGTGTCCTATGAATATATTTCTGAATGCAAGACCAGATTTTTTCTTAACTGGAAAATGCTGTCTCCTCTGTCACCAGTCAATAGAATTATATTTTATTTCAGAGCAGCTGGAGAAGTGACAAATGGATACAAACAACTCTTCTATTCAGAGTGATTGTTTGGAACAGAATTTCTTCGGGAAATAGTTGTACTTGAGGCACTAAGGATGGATTCTTCTCACCTAAATTTAGCCAAATATGTAAGTTAAGCCTCTAGTCTGAGATAGTCTTCCATGTTTCTACTGTACATCATGGAGAAAGGTGGTTGATTCACCATTCTTATCTCAGACATCATACCTAAGGAGAATGAATTGCTTCCTATAGAATCACTGTTTGCTATGAAGAGAGAGAGTCTAGACGACTGTCTTAAATTAGGCATTTAATTTTAAGGTAACTACAGCTGGGTAAAATGAGCCGTGTGCCAGGAGGTTCTTTTCAAAGAAAAATCATGGATTATGTTACATTATTTATTAACAGCAAGCCCAAAATTGCCCCAAAGATTAAACTCGCCTATTGCCGTATCACACACGTGCAGGAGTAACTTCCAGCACACTTTAAGCATGTCAAAATCTCTGTGGCCATGCTGATCTCATGAGTTACAATGACCAGGTGTGCCTGGCCAGGCTGTCTGCCAGGCAGCATTGTGGAGGGAAAGTTCCCTGGACATAAAGCACACTGCTCTTATAGCTGCTTTGTATGTTGTGCTTTTAATTGTGGTGGAAACATAGCCACTATCAGCTGACTGGTTAGAAGGAGAGAGGAAAAGCAGTCTTTTGCTATTTAAGAGGACTGCTTTTAATTCAGGAGCAGAGGTGAAATTCTATGTCCTTGTGTGCTCTGAAAAATTTCCAAACCCAAGCTAGTGCTTCTGCTCTGTACTCATAAGCATATGGTAATTTTTACAGTATCACATATAGAGTTCCCACTTGGTATGTTATGAAAGAGAAAAAATCAGTATTTGATATTGCTGCCTCATTATAATAGCCTGACTTCAATAGCCTTCTGTTCAAAGAATCGGAACAGAATAGGGTGTGAGAAACTGCTTAGGACTAGATCACTCAGCAATGTGCAGAAAATAAATTGAACAGCTCCTCATGATATGCCTTCCAATATTTAAACATTTTTTAAAAATTCCTGAAGGGAAAGACCATTAATGGGAGAAGCTCTTCAACTTCAAGGTGCCTGATCACTTCTTTCAAAAGGATATTGGAAAGATGGCATAGACACTGAAGCAGTATTTGGCTTGTCATTCTTGGGTGGAAAAGATTAAAGAGTTCATATGCTGCAACGGCATACTTCCAAGTAACTAAGAATTTTTAAAAGTCTAAAGCAAAAGGCACCTACTCTTCTCTGCTTTTGAACCTGAAAGCCATTGTTTCAAAGGAATCTGTGTGCTCAGCATCTCTCATGGTCAGGCATTAAAGGATGCAGCACTTTGGTTGACAACTTAAGCAATGAGCCATGGTGGTTTGGGAAGAAGGGAGCACAAGAACAAAAAGCCAAGAGTACGGTTTATCATCACTACATGGATCACTACATCTGTGTCCAACAAGTGGGATGCATTCTTCTAGCCAGTGGTACCTGTGAGCTGGATGGTTTTGACTCTGGTTGTTTTCCTTCTTCTGCCTGCAATGATTTGTTACCTCTGTACGTAAGTAAACAGTAAATTCTTTGGGAAAGAGGGCATGTTTTGGTTGCTTTTGTATAATAAGTAGCAAGATACTGTGGTCCATGGCACTAAATCAATTACAACAACAGAGCTATATTAGTTGTTGATGATGATGGCAACTGGNGTTACCTCTGTACGTAAGTAAACAGTAAATTCTTTGGGAAAGAGAGCATGTTTTGGTTGCTTTTGTATAATATGTAACAAGATATTGTGGTCCATGGCACTAAATCAATTACAACAATAGAGCTATATTAGTTGTTGATGATGATGGCAACTGAACCATAAGAAAGTCAAGGAAACCAGCAAGACCCCAAAAGTCTAAAGTAAGCTATGAGACCATAAGCAGATGCCATTAGCAAAAAGAAATGTTATGATGGAACAGGTAGAATTCTACCTTTAAATTACCGACAACATTTGGTTGACATTGAAGTTTTCCTCTGCTCTGACCACTGCTTCTCAGTCAGTCGCTAGAGCAGTATCCATGCCCTCCCAGAATTTGAAACCTTGTAATTTAGGGGTGACGTTTAAGTGAATTTTCTCTTCAAAAATATTTTTCAATTTTTGCCAGCAAATGCATATCTCTTTGCAACTGGTACAGAGGTTTCTCTGGCTGATCTCTGCCGCTAGCTGTGCTCCTGTCACTGTCGCATGTCTCAAAATACGTAACAGCTTTTTTCTCCACATCCTTTTTCTAGAGAACTTTAGAAACTTTATTAAGAAGCAAACAGTTTTTAAATTATAAATTTTTATAGCTTCATAGGAAAGTGAGATACAAAGCAGGAGGAAGTATAATGAAAAGACAGGAAGTTATCACATTTAAATATTCATTTAAAATGTAGATAGTGTCTAAATATATGAGTAGTGATTACACAGCTCCCAGTGCACTTAGGACACTCCCAGCCAACACATGAAACCACTTTAAATGCTAGTGTGTATGTGCAGAGCTTTCAGTTCTTGCCAGCTTCTCACAAAATAGGTCCAACTGTAAACCACGGGCTATTGTGAAATAGCAACACCACAAAGGTTTGTTCTTCCCTATATTTCATCAGAAGGTATAACCACAAGTGCTAACTGTCTACATGCAATACAGGAATTAATTTGTGAGGTGAGAGATGTGGTCAACTATCAAGAAAAGACTTTCACAAAATCACCTATGGTATTATTTCTGCTTTTGGGACTACCAGGTAACAAATGTGATTTGTAGTGATACTCCACTCTGCCCTCGACCACAGCAAGCCCTGGCAGACCAGTATTCTTGAAGTTTGCTTATGACTCACCAAGGCATGACCTGGGATTTTGAAAATGCTTGTATTTAGTGTCCTGTCCACGGATACTCAGCTCTGCCAACTCCTCCCTTCCCTCTCAAGTGTGTTTTGTAGTGTTTGCATTGCTTTTCTGCCAGTTCTAGGGTTTATGTTTACCTGGCGGCTGATAAACAGCTCTGTCTGCTGGTGGAAAATCAGTACGACAGACTCAAGAGAAAATGCAGTCACTCCACCTCAGCGAATGACACTTCTGAGATTGGTTGCACCCTAACAAATCAGAAACTTCATTTGTATTTAGCTACTACATTAATGGGTGTTTTGAAATTAATTTACGCATATTTTAGATAGATAAAATCTGGAAAAATAATTTGTAGAAATGTTTTCTTAGAAGTTTACATTACCTATGCTTGTTTATGCAATGTTTGGTCATATAATAAGTGGACATACTAAAACCTAAATGTTTTCCTTGATGTATCCATTTCAGTTCACTTAGGATGTTGCTAACAGAGCTAGCTTCTGCATTTCAGAAAACAAAATAAGGATTTATACACCCCGTTTATGATGTCCTTCATTAAAAAATCCTCTATCAGAGCCTTGGGATACCATCACGCAATAAAATGTGTTATGAGTCTTCACCCAAGTGAGACCTCCTGTTGAATGCTACACAGTGAAGATTTCAGCCAGAGAGCTGAGTGAAGTTCTTCAAACCTTATAAACTAGGAAAACCAAGAAGGCCTTGATTTATCAACGTATGCAAGAAATTTTGAAGCTAACTTTGGGATTCTTATTAGAAATACCCTAGAAGCAGACCATCAGAAGCCTGTGAAGCTATTTCCCTGTACTTACATCAGAAGGATAACAGGTCAGCTTTCCTTAGATTAAAATAAAAATCTGAACACACACCCCCACCCTCCCCCCCAGTCCCAAAATAGAAGTGCTATTTCACATTTTTGGTCACTTGATGGCACTAAACTAACACTGTATACATATTTATCACCAATAGCATAAGAATATTTCTGTGCCAGTGTATATTTTTTAAGGCTTGGCCTGATAAAAGTGCTTTGTTTTGTTGAGGGCAGATTTCAGACATAAAAGAGATTAAAAAATAAACAAACAAAAAACCAAGAAACAGTTGTGAAACCTGGCGGTCTGTGTTCTGTCTGTCTTGTTAAAGTTCATGACATACTACAAATACCACAATGTAATGGAATACATAGCATTTCTGAGCAAAACAAAAGTCAGTTTTCCAACATAACACACCGAAGACCAAACCAAGCCTTCCAGCGTAAAATCTGAGACAAATATCTGCAAACTTTGGACAGTGCTGTTTCCACCACAATGTGTGTGTGGCCGTCAGGTAGCCACCTACGTGAGGCAGAGCATGTGGACATCCTGGCCTTTTCCATGTCTCAGAATCTACAGGGAAATTGCTAATATTTCAAGGCTAAATGTTGGGTTCACTGTGTGAATGTGGAGGTGAAACAAGGGAGAGCTTTGCTTGGATGGTCTTGGTCATGTGATAGGAAGCTCCTGGTGTGATAGATGGCTGAAGAAGGGATTGCAGCCCCCCATGTCTCCCAGTAAAGGCACCTCCTCACAGTCTGTCCAGCAGGACATCTGTATTCCCTTTATTTGTACTTAGAAATTTGAGCAGTGAGAAATCCTCAACCACATGGAACCTTTTTCAGGACTTTTTGGGATGTGATGAGAGTTGTAAGAGAACATTTTTATTTGATTGTCAGAAGTTTTGAGCTTTCAAAATATTTTCCTCTCCTACAATGGGAGGAAAAATAAAACTTTTGAAAATTTTCACAAATCAGCAATCAAAAATGCTTTCGTTGGATCAAAGAACATATTTTATTCCGATAACGCCTTTTCTCTGGATGTTTTTAACTACTTTTTCAAATGGAAGTTACTTCGATTTCAAAACCTCCAAATGATTGAATGATTTTTTTACAACCTTCAAAGACAACCTCTTATTTTGGAAACCTAAAGCAGGATATTTCAGCAAGTTGAAAAGGCAGGGAGGGGATTTTTTTTTATTTTTATTTTTATTTTTCAGACGGGGATTACATTCAAGCCTTTCCCATAAATAGGTTCTAATGATTCAGTAAACACAACAAGTTGTGGCATGAAATTCCCAGGCAGCTCTAGAAATGATGCTGTAGATTGTAGCTGCCCTCCCCCTTACTCGCAGCGCTCCTGAAAGAGCAGTTGTGACCAACGGAGAAGTGCTTGCACAGAGGGACTTTCATAGAGCTGAGTATGGGAAATCCCATGATGTCACATGCATCTGTCCTAGCTTAAGGGTAAGGAAATGTGGTCATTGTGTCCTCAGGCAATGTTCTTTCTTTTGATAATTTTTACAGTTAGAGTATGTTTTCATGTGTTTCCATTCTTCTTTTGTTACCTATTACATTTTTGTTTACTATTTGCAGTATGGGAGAGATGGATGGTACTCATCCTGAACGGAAAAAACCTCCGTGACTTCACCACCATTTCTGGAGCATTTATCTACAGGTTTTTTTTCATGTTGTCATTGCCTCACTGCTGCAGAGAGAGGGTCATGATGGACTTCACTTCCTCATATTGTCCTATCTTCAATGATTCTGCAACTATTGAGAAGTATGGCGCTTTCTGGCAATTTTGTGGACTTTACAATGGCTTCGGTTAAGTGGTACATTTGCAAATTGCCAGCCTGTAAATCCATTGTCAAAATTTTGGTTGTAATCTCGTATGACCTTAGCCATGTTAAATTTGAGGAAACGGGTTGGCCAAAGCATTGCAGTGATTTTCACAGGATGTAAAGCCAATTTCTGCCCTCCCTTCTACTCATGAAAGTTAATGGCTTTCCACAGGAGGTAAATGAGGACAAATTTGGCTTTCTTGGCTTAAAAACACCTTGTTTTCAAGGCTATCTGATTATGTACTCACTAAATTTAATCCAACCACAACAAACTGACTCTGTTCATGAAGTTGGATAAATGTGAACTAAGCTAATATAAACCAGGTGAAGTATCACACTGTTCTATGCAGTACCAGTCAAAATGGTATTTGATAAATATATGGAAATATGTATGAAAATCTTCTGAAAAATGATAGGTGCAGGTCTAGTTTTTAGATGCAGATCTAGTTTTTACATGATAAATAAAAGCATAGGCTCTCAAGCCTAAATTCAAACTCGCTGCCAGAGAAGCAAAGAAGAGAAATGAGGAAAAGCTCAAGAAATCCTCCTTTCAATATCACACACTGTCATGTAAATTTTCCACTACTACATATCTTAGTCTCTTATGCTTCCCATGCATGTGCTGGAATCACATAACACAAAGCCTAATTTTTTATAGACCTAGTAAAAAATCATCATCATTTTGATTACATGTGAAGGTTTGATTATGTCTGTATGTATGTAGCTCAGAAACCGCCCTTTTCTTATGTTGCTGAACTGATTTTCCAAATTGTCTTTTGGTCATACAGCATAAATTGAGTTCTTTCTTCTTTTATAGATTTCTAAAGGGTTTTAAAAACATTGCAAAAGTAATCAGTCTGTGAAAGTTTCAATCAAAAACCTAGCACTCGCTGAAAGGGCTATTAGAAGGACTTGCAGAAAGAGGGACACAGGGAGACTCAGTGGGTTTATCTGGCTGAGGGGCGAGTTTGCCGGCCGAAGGGCACGGGCACTGCTGCCTTGCTCCTCTGTATCTTCGTGGAACCTCGCGATCCTTATTCAAACTGATTTGCATTACATTTCTACCTGAATAAAATGGGATAAAATGCAGAGGTGACTGTGACTCAACCAGAAACACTGCTGGAGACTCCTAGGGAGGCCTCTCATGTCCACTCACTCCACTACTTATCCCTTTTAGCTCTGATCAGCCATTAGCTACCTAACAGGGCAGACCCACAGCTCTGCTGCATTCAGTTCTAGCTTCTCTCTTATAATTATGTACACTCAGATATGCTAAGATTTATGCATCTGACAGATGTTTAGTGTAACTAACTCTCCATTGCAAACAATTTTAGTTATAGGCCTTCGTAGTTGGAGAACATGGTCTTCAAAGGTTCATAATAAAACTAAAAGATAAAATCTTGGTCTCAGTGGATAGGTTCATATTGAATCTTGAGGGACAGCCCTAGCAAGGCTCAAGTTTGCAGCTCATCCATCCAGCAAACCTGGCCCCAGCAGTGGCTCCCGCAGAATACAGAGTACCTTGCATAAATACTCGGTTGCTTGTTAGGTGCAAACATTAAATACAATTAAATACAAGTATTTTATTAATCGTAAAATTCAAGGAAGTGGATGGGAGAGGGAACAGCAGGGAAAGAAATCCATGGGTGTGAACAGTTAGGGAATGGACAGATCTTGGAGTTTGGTGTAGCCTCAGGGTGATCTTGAAAGATGCAGACGTTGAGATTGACGGCAAAAATCATGTTGCTGTCACTGTCTAATTCTGAAGAGCATTGTGTCTGAGTGTAAAAGAGGGAAGGAAATCGTTGCATCCTCTTCTGCCTTGCAGACACTGAAGAGACTCTGTCTATATGATTTTGCTCATTCTCTACTCTGTCAACATTTCCACCGATTCAGTAGAAGTCTAAATTGGGGAAGTCCAGCTTTAAGATCTTTTTATGCCCACAACCTTCCCTGCACAGAGCCTACTCATTTTCACAAATTCACAGACTGTATTTTTACTTATAATAAAAGAAAGAAACCTTTAGTTACAGGCTTCAAACAAATTATTAGTGCATGAGTACTGAAAGCTGAATTCAATACAAAGAGAAAAAAAGTTGTGAAGCCAGATACTAAGCTAATGCAGCTTGGCATAGTTCCCCTAACATCAGTGGAGTTCTGCTGATTTACCCAACCTGAGAATCTGGCCAGTTAAAATTTAAAAATAAAACTACAAGTACCTGCAAAATTTGAACTTTGTACTTTGAAATATAAGGCAGATGCTTTATCCATGGATCTGTGCAGTCTTTGGTTAAAATCCTCTAGTATTTAGACATATTATTTTTGGACACTGGGAAGTGCTCATATTGTTCCCTGAAAGAAACAGGAACATGTTGAGAATTTAAAAAAAAAAAAAAGTAGAAATTTTTAAAAAAATAATTAAAAGAAGGAAGGCTTTGTAGTTCACACAAAGTGCATTCCTTCATCCCAAATTAACAGCTGCATGTATGAAGATCTGGTCAAGAAGTCAGTCTTAATTTAGCTGTCTTCCCGTAAAAATTAAGTGTGGTAAAAGTAGCGAAGACTTTTCCCCTTCTTTGCTAACTGTTCATTTTCTTTTTAATCTCTTAATTCCAGTCCTGAGTGGCGTGTGAAATTTTAGAAAGGCTTACTCTTTACCAAAGAAGTGCAATTAGAGTTGGGTGTGTTAACGATGTGGTACCCCAGCGATACCCATCTTCTCTGCCTTGGCAGCTTCTTTGCCCGCTGAGGGATGCCCCCTGCTCCTCTGTAGCCCCACGTACCGGCTGCGTGGGAGGCTGCAGGCTCCCAGCAGAGACCACAGCAGTGGGCACACTGCCATGAAGGTTCTTTAAAGAATATATCCCCTGAAATGTT